>QEOT01006686.1:477410-508104 GCA_003123785.1 Pterocarya stenoptera
TTTTTTTATCTTTTCAGTATTTTTTTTTACAAATTTGGACTGTTGTTATAAATGGGACTGTTATAACTTATGGCTACATCAAAGATGTTATTTAGTTTTTAAACTATTGGATTTAAGTTTTTTTTTTTAATCTTTTCAGTATTTTGTTTTACAGATTCGAACTTTGGGTTTGGTGAGCCCAAAAGATGAAAAAGGGCATCCATTTAGCCCAATAAATAGTCGGAGCTCCGATCTGACGTTGGAGCTTCGAACTCCAATCGGAGTTAGACTTAGATTCTGTTCGGAGTTTGAGTCGGAGTAAAATTTCCGCTCCGACTCCTATCTGGGTCGGAGTCGAAGTTCGGAAATGGCACCTCCAACTCCGTCGGAGTCGAAGCTCAGCCCTAACCACGTATGCCATGATTTTTGTAAGCATGTCATTCATCATAGCACACGATTACGTTAATTTTCTGTATCATGTTTAGATTCAATATTTTATAGTTATTTATATTAGTATGTATGTCATGAATTTCACGTCACATAAGACACGTAAGATTTCTTAAGTTCAAATGCAATATAAAATCAGATCAGTTTAATCAGATGATCATTTAGATAACGAAGAAAGCTCTCTCTCCCTTTCTCTCCAGAGACTCGCCCCAGCAAAAACCCAACTTGGGGGAGGGGGTGTGGAACTTCGGCTCCTCTCTCCCTCCTCCCATCTGGTTAAACCAGAGATTGTGTAGCCCTTATTTTTAAGTTTTTGTTTGTTTTTCCGTCCAAAGTATGGTGAAACGCCGATCTGCTGTTTTATCGGATCCTAGCGACCACCACGCGCCCCACCGCAGGATTCCTAGGCTGCCAATCTTTCGAACAGCTAGAGGCTTTTGTCGAACGAAGCGGCGCATGAGTCACACACACCAGTCAAAGCAGCGTGTGAGATCCACGCGCCACCATACTAGGAAGCTTTTACTACCGCCATGTGCAGCATTTTTGGGACTAGGGACCTTGGTTTCTTCAGACTCGACTGGCCGTCACACTCCTAGTGTGGTGCGTCCCTCATGAGCCACTAGAGTCTCTTTGTTTCTTGTATTTTGCTTTCCTTCAAACTAAAAATTCAGATCTACAGTTGTAATTCGTCATTTTCACATCTATCTTTATGTTTATTGTTATTTCCTTTTGATTATGTAAAAATGAAAAAGAACTAGTCTATTGGACATTTTGTCCATAGTGTGAAAGTCATCTCCTCCTCTGGAAGGTGGGGTTTGAAATCTCTAGTTTAGGGAGAGTGTGGTCTCTCAGACGATTTGTCTGTAGAAAGTTATAGAAGTTAAGACTATACCAGTCACAAAGGAATTTGTGTACTGGTAGAGCTCCAACTGTGAGTAATTGACTTGTAATCTGAGATTTTCCCTGTATGTATCAGGTCACAATTGTAATTTCACTTTAATGAATGACTAAAGTCTATTTTCCATAAATAAATAAAAAAAAAAGAAAAAGATGAGGAACAAAACATAAAAAAAAGGTCATTTAGATGCATGGTATCAATGCAGATTCAAGGTGGATGTGCAAGCCACAGACCTAAGCGTGGTTCATTGTAGTATGCTTGAATATTACTCAATGGCTCCCCTTATGGTCACTGGATGTGGGGCTAGTACACAATCTTGCACATATGATTAAGTGTATTGGCTAGTCAGATTAATCAATTAATTTAGATAAATCAAGACAAGTCATGCATAGCATGACTATCAGTATGAAATGTCATAAATTTAGTTCTCAGCGTGAAAGCTTTTATGAAAATCGTTATATTTATTATGTTTATACTGTGATGGGTTTCTTACCTAGTCTTCGACTTTTTTTAGTTTTATATCGTGTTTTTAAACCACACAAATAAAGATGATGATGAGTACGAGCAGACGAATCAGGTTTAGATGGAGGAGTCAATTTAGTTCCAAGCATTATTTATTTATTTAATTTGATTCATTAAATTATAAAATCTCTTGCGTAACTTTATTTACTATAAGAACGTAACATTCGTATTTGCATTTCTTTTTCTTTTTATTATGTAACAACGATGTCGCACCAATGGCCTTGGGGTCGAATGGGCCGGCACTCCCCCTGGACCATGTTCGAGCATGAATTGGACTCTACACAAAGCATAAAAAAAAAAAAAAAGAAAGAAAAAAGAAAAGAGTGTGTACTGTAGTTCAGTCATAAAATTGTTATGTTTGAATGTGAGGATTTAGATCTGATTGAAACTTGGACTGAGTTAAGATTATTTCAGTGTAGTTTAATTTTAAATTGTGTCTAATATTTAAATTCTAATTTTCAAATCATTAAATTAATCTCAACTCAAAATCTTTTTCTACTTGGGATCTATAAACTTTTTCAACTTCTCATAAATACATCTAAACTCATCTTAACATCCAAACACATCTAAACTTATCTTAGGTGGGCTTACAAAACTCACTCCACTATCTCAACTTATTACTGTTCATAAAAGACTAAACTCATCTCAACTCAACTTAACATCCAAACGAAGACTCAGTCTTTTGTTACGATTTAGCAAAACTATCATGGGAACTTCCCTTTAGTACTCGCGTTTTATTTCAATGTTCATGAGCGATGCATTTCCGAATATTACAAGAAAGCAATCGACTATTTAAAAAACTCCAAGAGCCAGAAACCATAAACAAAGCATTCATATCTGATGCCTTTGACTCCAGCTTTGGTTGCCAAGGCCATGAATTCTTCTTCGGTCCTTTCCTTTCCTCCTGGGTTTTGAGTCAGCATAAGCACATCAAGTTGTGAGGTGAATCTCATAGAATTGCTAACCTTGGGCATCTTGGGAAGAACTGCCTCCACAACTATTACCTGTTGACCGTTTCTTATGGAAACCGTTCGTAGGAACAAGTCTCCAGCTCCCCTTCATTTTAGGAGCTCTTGAAGTGGTCCACTCTCAGATGTTCATCACTTTCGGAACTGCCCCATGATAAAACACGTGGGACACGTAGCCACCAAAGCTTGATGGAAGCTTTGCCTATAAATACTACAGTTTGGTCCCCAGACTCAATCACTCAATCCCCTTCAGTCTTACACCATCTAATTAGAGTGAGTAGAGTTTGGAAGTGCCAAACATTAGTGAGGAAGTGCAGCAAAACAGTGAGGAACATCAATGGCTGGAGGTACTGTTTCCTGGGCATTTAGTTTTTTTCGATTCTGTTTTAAGTGTTTATTCCGCATTATAGAATCGTTATTATGCTTACATTTGGTATCAGAGCACCGTTTTATCTCTGCCTTAGTGTTTGTAGATATACTCTGTTCATCTCTGTTTTTGGCCGAAAGTTCTGAGAAAATTAAGTTTTGAGTTTTGGATGTTTTTAATTCAAAAAAAAAGTTTAGAAATAATATGGAAATTCTTTTTCTAAATTTCCTGTGATGAAAAACGAAAGTTTTAATGTCAAAAACATCCTCAAATATTTGGGTTTTTGGGTCTGAAAGAAACGGGTCGTAATGACCCGACTGAAGGTTGAAGACAATATATCCCGTGCAAAACGGCATGTAGTTTTGTGATTAGTGAAAAACGACATGTAGTTTTGTGGCTATTGTTTTTTAAAGGAAGATGCAAAACGACATGTAGTTTTCGTACTAATGCAAAACGACATGTAGTTTAGTGGCTATTGTTTTTAAAGGCTAATGCAAAACGACATGTAGTTTAGCTGGTCTAGAAATGTTTTTTGAGGATTTTTAAGGATTTTCCTATTTAGGCATTTTTTGAAATATGTCTAATATTGCTCAGTTTTTATACATATATTATTTATTTGATTTATATTATATGCAATTTGGATTATTAAATTGTGCAATTTTATTAAATATGCTCATATTTAGTTTGCATGAATTAATTATTTTGCTCTATATTAATACATGCAACTTTTGATGAGTTTATATTTAAATTCTATGCATAATATTAGAGTTTTAATTATGCAATATTTATGCTAATTTCTGAGAATATTTTGTGCATAATAATAACATGTTAGTTTTAGTTATAATTGTGCAATTATGATTATTCTCATATTAAGCTAGACTTTATGCGATTTAATGTCTAGTGATCCATATAATTTTAATTAATTAGAGAATAGCCACAGCATCTTTAATTAAATAAAATTATATATTATGATTGATTAGGATCACATAAAGAATATTAGACATTAATTATAATTAATTATACTTAATATAATAAATTTTATCCCACAAGAATTTTTATTATATTTATATTATTAATTAGGCTAAAATATCAAGTTATTCATAATTTACCCATAGGAATTATGAATTTAGTAAATAATTTGATAGTTTTATCATAAAGTTTAATCTAAGATAAAATATATATCAAATTATAATCATAATATACCTTTTATAATCATGAATTAAGTAAATAATTTGATAAAATTCTATCATAAAGAATAATTGAATCTACTTGAATTGAAAATTTAGCCCACAGGCATTTTTTATGTCATTAGATTCAACTTTTAAGCATGATTTACATTGGTAAAGCATGAAATTTTATTTAGGCCTCAGTTTTAACGTAAGCATGTCATTTATAATTTTATGCAGTCGTACAACCTACAAATTTTTCTGATATTCGTTATGATATCCCTGAACTTAAGGGAGATAACTATAAGGTCTGGAATGAGAGAGTTCTTTTTCATTTAGGGTGGATGGACATAGATTATGCTATTAGGAAAGACGAACCACCACCAGTCACTAATACTAGTACTGCAGCAGACATCATGTTTTATGAGCGATGGGAGCGATCTAATCGCCTCAGCATGATGTTCATTAAGACTAGAATTTCTGCTGGTATTCGTGGTTCTGTCGATCAGCATGAAAAGATCCGAGACTTGCTGAAAGCCATTGATGAACAATTTGTCACTTCAGACAAGGCACTAGCAAGTACCCTAATCATGAAGTTCTCATCCTTAAGGCTCACTAGTGTGAAAGGTGTTCGCGAGCACATCATGCAGATGGGGGGCTCAATTGAAGAAACTGGAGGTTGAAATGTCGGAGTCCTTCCTGGTGCACTACATTCGGAATACCCTTCCGCACCAATATGGACCCTTCAAAATCTCATACAACACACATAAGGATAAATGGTCAATTAATGAACTCATGATCATGTGTGTTCAAGAGGAAGGGAGACTGGTGATGGAACAGGAAGAAAGTGCAATGCTGGCAACGCATGGAAATGGCAAATCTCAAGCCAATAAGAAAGGGAAAGGTAAAATACCTCCCCAAACTGGTATTAAGAAAGATTCCAAGTGTTTCTTCTGTAAAAAGAAGGGACACATGAAGAAGGAATGCGCCAAATTTTAGAAATGGCTTGCGGACAAAGGTAATCCAACTTTATTTGTTTGTTATGAATGTAATATGGTTAAAGTCAATATTAACACATAGTGGATTGATTCTGGATCAACAATCCACATTTCGAATTCCTTGCAGGGTTTGCAAAACCTAAGGAAGCCAGTGGGAAGTGAGCAAAGCATCTTATCAGGAACAAGATGGGCTCACATGTGGAAGCTGTAGGAACTTGCTATTTAATTTTAAGTATTGGTTTTGTTTTGAAGTTAGAAAAGACCTTTTATGTTCCAAGTTTTTCTAGAAACTTGATTTCAGTTTCAAGGCTTGTACCTTTCGAATATTCCTTTAATTTTTTAGATTCATCATTCAGTTTATTTTATAAATCTGATTGTGTTGGGAATGGTACTTTGTCTGATGGTCTTTACTGCATTAATTTACAAAACAATGCCACTTATAATTCAATGCATGTTCACACTGGCACTAAAAGATGTGTTATTAATGAGGATTCCTCTAAATTATGGCACCGGAGATTAGGTCATATCTCCATAGAAAGAATTAAAAGATTAGTAAATGAAGGGGTACTTAATACTTTGGATTTTACTGATTTTGAGACTTGTGTGGACTGCATAAAGGGAAAGCAGACCAACAAGTCAAACAAAGGTGCCAAAAGGAGTTCAGACATATTAGAGATCATACATACTGATATATGTAGTCTAGACATAGACTCACATGGTCAGAAATACTTCATCTCTTTTATAGATGATTACTCACGATATATGTATCTCTACATGCTTCATAATAAGAACGAAGCATTAGATGCCTTTAAGATCTTTAAGGCTGAAGTAGAGAAACAATGCAGTAAGAAAATTAAGATCGTGAGATTAGATAGAGGTGGAGAATATTATGGTAAATACACAAAGGATGGACAAGCACCTGGGCCATTCGCAAGGTTTCTTCAAGAGCATGGGATTGTTGCCCAATACACCATGCCTGGTTCACCGGACCAGAATGGTGTAGCAGAAAGAAGAAACCGAACGTTATTGGACATGGTACGGAGTATGCTTAGCAGCTCCAATCTTCCTAAATCCTTGTGGGCTAAAGCTGGGTTCCAACCAAGGCTGTTCCTAAAACACCATTTGAACTATGGAAAGGTTGGAAACCGAGTTTGCGACATATGCGCGTTTGGGGATGCCCGTCTGACGTGAGAATTTATAATCCACAAGAAAAGAAGCTGGACCCAAGGACCATTAGTGGGCATTTCATTGGATATGCTAAAAGGTCTAAAGGTTACAGATTTTATTGTCCATCTCACAGCACTAGGATTGTGGAATCAAGAAATGCAAAGTTTCTTGAGAATGACTTGATCAGTGGGAGTGATCAAACCAGGAACATAGTTTCTGAGAATGATTATTCAGAATCTCAACCTTCCACCTCAAGTGATAGAATGGTTATTGTTTACAACACCCCTCATGTACAAACTGGTGTTGAACAACCAATCGTTGAAGTTCCACAAGCTGCTGATGACATTCCAATAGATCAGGTAGTTCAAGAGTTGCCAAGAACTTTTGAACAACGAGTTGAACCACATACTTCTCAAGAATATGATGATATAGCATTAAGAAGATCTATTAGACCAAGAAAATCAGTAATTCCTAATGATTATGTTGTGTATTTGCAAGAATCTGACTACAACATTGGAGCCGAAAATGATCCCGAGTTCTTTTCACAAGCCATAAGTTGCAAAGAATCAGAATTATGGTACAATGCCATGAAGGAATAGATGAATTCTATGAAGAGTAACGGAGTCTGGGATCTTGTTGAGTTGCCTAATGGTGTAAAAACTATTGGATGTAAATGGGTCTTTAAAACAAAGAAAGACTTATTGGGCAATATTAAGAGATATAAAGCAAGACTCGTTGCTAAGGGATTCACTCAGAAGGAAGGAATCGATTACACGGAGACTTTCTCTCCTGTATCTAAGAAAGATTCCTTGCCCGTTATTTTGGCATTAGTAGCCCATTTTGACTTAGAGTTGCAACAAATGGATGTGAAAACGGCATTTCTCAATGGAGATCTAGAGGAGGAGGTTTACATGAAACAACCTGAAGGATTCCCCTCTAGTGATGGTGAGCAATTGGTTTGCAAGCTCAAGAAATCCATATACGGTTTAAAACAAGCATCTCGCCAATGGTATTTGAAATTCCATAATGTAATTTCTTCATTCAGTTTTGTAGAAAACATTATGGATCAATGTATATACCAGAAGGTCAGTGGGAGTAAAATTTGTTTTCTTGTTTTATATGTGGATGACATTTTGCTAGCAACCAATGACAAGGGCTTGCTGCATGAGGTGAAACAATTTCTTTCTAAAAATTTCGATATGAAGGATATGGGTGAGGCATCTTATGTCATTGGCATTAAGATTCATAGAGACAGATTTCGAGGTATCTTAGGTCTGTCTCAGGAAACCTATATTAATAAAGTTTTAGAGAGATTTCGTATGAAAGATTGTTCACCAAGTGTAGCTCCCATTGTGAAGGGTGATAGATTCAATTTGAACCAATGCCCGAAGAATGACCTTGAAAGGGAACAAATGAAGAACATTCCATATGCTTCTACTATCAGAAGCCTAATGTATGCTCAGGTCTGCACAAGACCTGACATTGTATTTGTTGTAGAAATGTTGGGACGATATCAGAGTGATCCAGGTTTAGACCACTGGAGAGCTGCAAAGAAAGTAATGAGGTACCTTCAAGGAACCAAAGAGTACATGCTTATGTATAGACGGACAGACAATCTGGAAGTAATTGGCTACTCAGATTCTGACTTTGCTGGCTGTATTGATTCACGCAAATCAACATCAGGATACATTTTCTTGATGGCCGGTGGAGCTGTATCATGGAGGAGTGCCAAGCAGACTTTGACTGCCACTTCCACTATGGAAGCCGAGTTCGTCTCTTGTTTTGAGGCTACTTCACATGGTGTATGGCTCAAGAGTTTCATTTCTGGGCTTAGAATTATGGATTCTATCTCTAGGCCATTGAGAATGTATTGCGACAATTCAGCTGCTGTTTTTATGGCTAAGAACAACAAAAGTGGAAGTCGAAGTAAACACATCGACATTAAGTATTTAGCCATAAGGGAACGTGTTAAAGAAAATAAAGTGGTCATTGAGCACGTCAGCACTGAGCTAATGATCGCTGATCCTTTGACTAAGGGCATGCCACCGTTGAAATTCAAGGATCATGTAGCTAATATGGGACTTGGTTCCATTATGTAATTTTTCATTGTATTGACAATGTTATTTTAATGAAATTCTTAATTATTCTAATGTTTTTCTCATATTGATGTGCACCTTAATTTAATTTTGAGAAAATTCATCTGTGTTGGACCAAGAATAAACATAGGGTTTATTCATTAAGAAATTGTTGTCACATAAATTTTAATATTTAAGAAATAAATACATAGTAATACATGGAAGGTAATACTCGTCATTAAAGGACTTATCGCCATGATTCATGTACTTATCACTTAATACAGATTATCGATGGGTTTAAGATGAGACATTAGATTAGAAGTGTGGACCAAGTGGGAGAATGTTGACCGTTTCTTACGGAAACCGTTAGTAGGAACGAGTCTCCAGCTCCCCTTCATTTTAGGAGCTCTTGAAGTGGTCCACTCTCAGATGTTCATCACGTTCGGAACTGTCCCATGATAAAACACGTGGGACACGTAGCCACCAAAGCTTGATGGAAGCTTTGCTTATAAATACTACGGTTTGGTCCCCAAACTCAATCACTCAATCCCCTTCAGTCTTACACCATCTAATTAGAGTGAGTAGAGTTTGAAAGTGCCAAACATTAGTGAGGAAGCGCAGCAAAACAGTGAGGAACATCAATGGCTGGAGGTACTGTTTCCTTGGCATTTAGTTTTTTTCGATTCTGTTTTAAGTGTTTATTCCGCATTATAGAATCGTTATTATGCTTACATTACCTTCCCATCATTTGGAATTGCTGCATAGCAATTTTTCAGAAGCTTCACGCAGTGTTCGTCACTCCAATCGTGAAGTATCGACTACAATATTATCCAATTATATATGGCATCACATATCTTGAATAAGAAATGGTGCTCTTCATCATATATTTTATAATTCTTGGTCAAATTCACTGATCATGTAGTATATTTTAAGTAGTTTTATAAATCAAATACTTATATATAATATAGAAGTCATTTAAAATGTGACACTTCAAACTGGTGCGACTATATATGAAGGACATGAATAAATTGGGAATGTATTTGGATGACTAAGGGAATTAAGATTATGTTTGGGTAGTGAGGTATTCTCGGGTATTCAGTGAATGTTAGTGAAAACGTAATAAAAAAATAATGATAGATCAATATTGAATAGTAGTGAATAGTAGTAAAAGTATACGAAAAGTAATAATAAAATTATAATGAATAGTAATGAGATATTTTAAGAATACCTCCTCAGTACCCAAACTAGACAGAATCGTCACCTCATACTAATTACAGGTCATACATGGCAAAATCCCAGCGGAATATGAAACTCACCTTCATAAATATTACCGTCTGCTTTAGGAACGCTTTTGAACATATCCCCTCTTACATGTTCCAAATGACCTGCAACAAGAGTTACACGCTTTTTATCTACACAGCTCTTGATTTTACAAACCATGGTGTTTCTCACAACCTATATTATATAGTGATATCTAAGGCTACAAATACTTGATAGAAGTAACCCATGTGAATCTTACATGAGCTAAATATTAAAGGTTACGGTTTCTTGTTATCAACTTTGGATCGAAATGGGTCAATTTGATAAGATACGGTTAATAAACGAGTCAATTATAAGTCAACCCTTAAACAAACAATTGACGAACATAACTGTATAAATTAAAATTATATATTGCGAATTTAAACCTTGAAATTTAAAAAACCCTTTTACTGCTTTGTGTTTGTTTGTTTAAAAAAAATTGGCAAATTTAATTTAGACATGCACTCAAAATTTAGGGTATATTCTTAATTGTTGTCATGAATATTTACTCATTCTATGATGAGTCTGTGTAAATGATAATAGCTGAATGCAGTATAATATATGATCTAAGATCACATGAAAGTACGGTATGTGTTAATCGAATCAACCCATTTATATTAAACATGCCATTAAAACAGGTTGAAACATGTCACTTTCAAGTCAATTCAAAGTAATAGGTTTACTTTGAAGAGAGTTATGGGGATGTCAATTCAAAGTAAGACATGATTAATTAAATGGATATGGGATTAGAATTAAACAAAATTGGAAAGGTGGAGAATTATGATCAAAATTCAAACCTGGATAAGATGGGGGCATGCTGTACAACATGAGGCAAGTCGTAATTAATGCCCTTAATATGGGGATACTTGGAAGTAATTAAGTTGAGAGCAACTCCTAGACCACCTCCAACATCGACCAATTGCTTGAGTGTCTCGAAGCCCTTGTAGCACTCGAGGATCTTCTTAATAACCATTGTAGTATGGTTGAGCATAGCTTTGTTAAAAACCTGATTAAACTTGGGGTCCAAACCAGGGTATTCGAAAGCATTTATGCCATAAACCCTATTGAATGGAATTCCTCCCTCAAGAATAGCACCTTTCAGTTGGAACCTATGAATATTAGGGTTAGATACTGTATTTGATTGAGTCATGCTATACATCACACCACCATCATACTTTCATCCCACTATATAAGATGTGACATATTTATTACCATTGGATAATAAATAATTATCTAATAAATAATCATTCAATTGTGATAAATGTGTCACATCATGTATAGTGGGATGAAAGTGAGACGGTGGTGTGGTGTATAACATTTTCCTATTTGATGAGTTTGAAGCATAATTATATCAGAGGCTAAAAAACAAAAACAAGAATGCATCAATTGTAGTAGCATATGGTAGATGAAGAAAATATAATACAAATAATTAAATCTACCTCTTCTCATTAGTTTAAACTTTTGGAATAAGTGGCGATTTCATATAGTATCAAAGCATATGTCCTGAATTTGAACTCTGACTCTACATTCTACCACATTTTAATATTTCACGTGTTAAGCCACTCATTAAGAGTGAGTCTAGCTCACAAGTGAGGGAAAATGTTAAGAATATAATACGAATAATTAAATCTATATCTTCCATCAGTTTAAATTTTTTAGACAAATGGTAACTTTACAGGTAGATGGTGAGAATGATGGATCTTGGAGATCAAAGTAGTGGACATACCATAGCATAAGAAAATAAGTAATTGGTAAACTTGTGGTGGTGTTTTATTGATCATGTATGACATCATAAGAGAGTACTGTAAAATAACTAAACATAGTAAATTTCACCTTCAAACGACTCGTGAACATAAGTCTTTTGATGAATCGCATAAATCTCTGTACCTCTCCCTTTATTTCATAATAAAAATAATTTTACTACATTTTTTGTAACCAAACCATTTCACTTATTTTTAAGTATACATTATGGTTCAAGACAAAGCTAACTAAACTATGCATATATAAATAGAAGTAGAAGAAATAAATAAAAATACCAAGGGAAAATAGGTACAGACTAGCTAGCTAAGAAGACATTGTCTTGAAGGAGGGCCATTACAGGGCGTAAGGAGACCCCGTCTTGGTCAGGAACGTAGTGTTTAGACACAGGTGAAAGAGCGTATAGCCTCTGAAAAGACCCAGCATCATCAGCACCCGCAGAGCAACTAAGCACAGAATGGCTGGTTAGCATCCTAAGGATGCGGTCCAGCATCTTCGGTGCCTCAGGATTTGTGGTGGGCATCTCTGCCGAAATCTGTGAGGGGGAGAGCTTAGCTCCAGGACCTGCTTTGGCCAGGATTTCGAAAACGCCAAGCTCAATGGCCATTTGCAGGGCCATGGGCAGCACGAGTGAGTTTGCCAGTTGGCGGGCATAGACGAAACTCTCATCTTCTTCTCTTTGGTCACCATCAAGATTGCTTGGGTGGAGTGCCGTATGAGATGCCATTATAGAATCTGAACTGAATTCTGTTTTGCTCACAATTATAATTATTATTATTTTATTATAAAATTCGATAATGTGGACCCAACATAAATGTAGAGGGCTACACGACCTTCAATGGGAACCGAACTGACCTCATTAAGATTACTGTGCTATGATACCATTGATTATGACCAAACATAATGGACGGTTGATGTTTTTTTACCCCACTTTGGTTGGTTTTGACCAAACATAGTTCTATTCTTATTAACTCACCATTTATGTAATTGCTTTTAATTGCATTCATCTCTTTGATTTTAAAAAATGCGTTTATTTTTCTCTGCACCATGTTGAGCAGTTTCTCTGAAGAAGTTGGAACTTTTTTGGATCATCTCAAAAAATAAGCAGCGGACATAAGAAGGTAAAAGTGAAGGACCTGTTACGTCCGCCGAGCGAAAGTGCATTTTGCACTCTCTCTTTTTTAAAGTATTTTTTAAATCTTTTTAAATATTTAAAAAAAAATTACAAACACATTCAAAATACTTATTTAAACATTAAATAAATAAATAAAATAAATACAAGTCGGTAGAAATTATCTATAGGCATGCTCGGTAACTTTATGATCTTCAAGGAGAGAGATTAGGCGCACATATGTGACAAAAATGTACCCAATGAGCAATCAATACTAACTGGTAGCCAGAGGGCTGCAGGCTATGATCACAGTGCCAGACAAATCACGTTGCCATTTAAGGCTTGGCTTGGTCGTTGAGAATTTTATAATCGACATGGTTTGAGTTGAAATTTTTTAAATTTTAAAAAATAAAGAGAAAAGATTAAATAAAAAATATTATAAAATTAAAATATTATAAAAATAAAATTTTATAATATTATTTTTATTTGAGGACTTGAAAATTTTGAAATTGTTGTAGTTACACTACATTAATATAATTGAACATTAATAAATTAGTAATCGTATGCGTAGAAGGAAGATATCTCTGTCGAAATGCTACTCTGACTGTACCGCACCATCTCTCTATAAAACGTATGAGTTTTTTGCCTCCCAAATGAATGGTATCCGAGGGAAATGGATCGTTCTCCCCCTTCAATCGGAAATCCTCTGTCACTTCGTGCACTACTGACTTTTGATTTTCAGCAGTTGAATCTGTATTCTTCGCTTCAAGAACAACATGCACATCGTCAAATATCGCCGTCCCTATCAACATAACATCATCTTCTAAAACAACTCCTCTGTATCTCACTTGGTGTTGCTCCAACGGGCAGATGTTTCTCCCCATGCATAAGCATATTTGATATTGAGCTTTACATAGTAAATAGTAAAGGAAGAATCGACTAAGATTTTTATATTTTTACCGTTAGAAGACTTCACTGTAAGACCCATTTGGCCAGAATCTCTATAGAAATCATCATATAGTGCACGGTGATAATTCTAAAAACATATTTGAAGTTCTTTACTACTCAACTCCATGACAAGATCGTTGGCTCTGGATACCACTTGTAATGAACCTTCTTATAATTCAATGTAAACTTACAGAATCTACTATGATGTAATAAGGATTGGGAATCTGTGATGTAATAAGGATTGTTGCAGAATGTAATAGAGTGATTGCGGAAGAATTAATAAATGCAGGGTAGTGTTTGATAAAAAGACTCATAAAGTCATATGTATTGATAAGGAAAACTTCGAGGTTTCCAACCTCTATACACAAATCAGTTTTCACAAGGTTCCAGAATACCTCTCCCTTCACTCAATCTGTCCCTTATGCTAATGTAGAATAACAACCCACCCTAATACAATACTAACACGTAGCCTTGAACAACTAACTAATAAAAGAAACAAAATACAATACAAAACTGTAAATTTTCTAGGCTACCAAAATAGTGCGTAAAGCACTAATTATTGAAACTGTGCATTTAACTAAATTCTCCAAAATGGTGTGCTGAGTTTTCCTTCTTCACTCTCACGGCTCCTTCTTGTACACTTCATTTCTTCATTTCTTCAAAACTCTTCCACGGCTTTCTTCTCTTTTGACAACAACTATTATTATCTTCACTGCCTTGGAGGGTCATAACAGAGAGAGTGGGAGAAACTTCATTAAGAACTAAGAGTAATTCTACTCTTCTGCCTTCCCTTTTCCTACACCACACACTGGTGGGTGACGTAGCAAATCTAACATTTATGTCCTCTGTTCACTTCTGATTGGCCCAACTCAAGGAAGTGGTAAGAAAATCTTTTTTCATGATTTTCACTCTCTCTCTCTCTCCTCACTCACAGGCATCGCCACCTCCACTCCAGCAGCGCTTCACCACTCCTGTTATAGAGAGATTTTAGAGAGAGAAAGCGAGAGGAAGAGATTTTTCCTTTTCTTCTTGGCCTATGTTCCAATCTGATATATATTTTTTCTTTTCAGTGATTGTTCCTTTTATTGTTAACATTATTTTTTGCAGCTGTGGTTCAGATTCATAAATGGAAAACTGGGCTGTTATCAAATTTAACGACGGTTGGTGTTTATAAGGAAAAAGTTAGTAACTTTATTATCATGTTTCCTCTATCTCTTAAGGCTACTTTAATACCAATTTAAAGAAAAACTGGATTTAATGTTTGTTGTTAGATCCACCTGAATTAGTAGCAATTTTTTCGGAAAGCTTGATGGGAAGTACTTTTTGTTAGGAACTAAACGGACTCAAACTTTGTTCTTGTTGGTGGTTTATGGGAGTTTTTCTGGTTTCCTAAGCTTTTTTTTGTTCTTCTTTAGCTTCAGCTTCAAGCTTTTACGGAAGAAAATTGAAAAAAAAAACTGAGAAGTAAATGGAGTCATATCTTCAATGACACCAAATGGAGGGACAGGGAGAGGACTACGGAAGTGAGACAAGGAGAGAGGGCTTGAGGATACTCAGACAGGATGGAAGTGAGAGACGGATCGAGTAGATCTGGGAGAGAAGTGAGAGGCAAGGCGAATTGGAGAAAAGGCTCAGGGTACTTAGACGAGAGACGAAGGGAGAAATGGCTCACGCAGATGAAAGATGGCGGTAAAACCGTGATGTGGCGACCAGTGTTAGACCCCCACGTAAAGTTGCCTCTAAAACCTGCTTATGTCCAAGCCATGTCTAGGACATGCCCCTTGATCATGCCACGAGTATGCCTTGGCTCGTGTCTTGTCACACACGGGGCGGTCAACATGCCCATGAACCGGCCATATGCATGACTTGGCCCGTGCCTTGACATGCACGGGGCGCCCAGGATGCAGGCCAAGCGCACGCACCTGCGCACGCCACACCTCGGGCCCAACGAGGTTAGTGGCCATGCGCATGGCCAGGCATGCGCACGCCCATGTGCATGCCCATGTGCCGCGTGGCCTTGCGCCCCCACCTTGGCCGCATGGCCATGCGCACACCCATGTATGCGCCCATGCACCCAGCCGCGTGGCCCTCCTGCTGCATGCTAGTGAGGTTAGTGGCATGCCTTCTAGGCATGCCATCCAGCGCACGGCCCCAGCCCGTGCCATGTAGAGCAGGCCAGTGGCATGCCCACCAGGCATGCCATCCAGCGCACGCCTCCAGCTCGTGCCATGCAGAGTAGGCCAGTTTATGCCCACCAGGCATGCCATCCAGTTCATGGCTCCAGCCCATGTCTTGCAGCAGGCTCACATAGCTAGCCACCATCAGTAGGCCCACATGGCTAGCCACCATCAGCAGGCCGAACATGGCACCATGCCATGCCCACTAGCCGGCCCATGCATGGCACCATGCCATGCACCACAGCTTGCCATGCTGAGCCACTTAGCCATGGACCATACTGAGGACCACCATGCACCACCTTAGCCAAACCATTGGCTCATGCATGCCATGGCCATGTGGTCCATGCCACTATCTTCATTTATTTTATTATAAAGGGATCTTTTGGGAGTTTTCAAGTTGTAACCTTTATAAATAGGACCCTTAGTCATTTCTTTCACATCTTTTGGCAAACTGACTAGAGTGAGGACATTGTTGAGAGATTATTTTCGGTGCTAGACACTTGGACTCTTTTGGGTGCAATTCATTGAATCCCAAAGAGAGGATTACTCCATGCAATTCATTGAATTGGAATAATCCATTTATCTTGTTTTTCAACTTGGTGCAATTCATTGAATCCGAGTTGTTTATCTTTGTTCTTGTTTCTTTATCAATATATGAGGTTTATTCAACTCTTGTGCAATTCGTGCATCAATTGTTGAATTGCTTTATTTGTTCCTTCAAGTTCTTAAGTATTTATACTTTGTTCTTGAGTGTTCATCTTTGTGTTCTTGGTGTTCATCATTATTTTTGTCTTTCAATCCATCCAACTCATATTTTCGGCCAACCCTAGTGTTTGTCAACTTTTCATAAATTGTTGACTCATCACTTGTTGCCCTAGCCGAATCACACATTCCATATTGGCCTCCAAGTGAATTTCGGCCAACACCTTCCTTATTGGAATTGCCTTGGTCGACCACCCTACTTGCCATATTAGGGTTTCCATGCTTGGAAACCCTAGTTGACCCATTCATCCCTCTTGGCCAGCCACACCCTTATCCATAATCAAATCCCTAGTTTTTATGAAACCTTCCTAAAAACTCTCCATCACCTATTTGGCCAAGCTAGTGCCGCCCACCTCCAAACCCTAATCCATCTTCCATCTCAAACCCTAGCCACATCATCCAAACCCTAACCCTAATCACCAAAGTGGTGCCATCCATGCAAGCCACTATTGTCGTGCACCCCATGCAACCCTAGCCACCCAAACACTTAGCCATTTTTTCCAACATTCCATACACTCATCCTAGCCTAAACACTTAACCTCACATTGTCCAAATTGCCACCATAACCACCATTGTTTGAGAATTAAGTAAGAGAGTAACGGAGATTCGGTCATTCCTAAGTTGCCATTGGCGTAGAGATCCTATTGTTTAGGGACTTGACCGAGGTCCCTAACAACCAGACCTGGTTCGCCACGTCACGGTGTGTGGTGTTGGAGGAATCGACCGGCCTAGGAGAAGAATTTCTCAAGAAGTATATCCTATTCTCTCTCTAACGCCAATATCTCTGCTGCTTACAAGCACTCATATTTCCTCTCTTGGATTTTTCTTGCCCTATCATATTCATTCCATTTTCTCATTTTCTCTCTCTTCAACCATCATCTACTTCGTCATAGAGCCTGGAAACCGATGGGAACAACTCGAAGACCGAGGCGGTGGTCTAAGGGCGGGGACTGCTCGGTCAGGTGTTCATCATGGGCTATTGGAGGCGTGAAGTTTTTAGATAGAGAAAGTGTGTGAAGAACCACCATTTCTAGACTGGGATTTTGGTTATTTTCTTGGATTAATTGTCTTGTAATCCTTCCTTTGATATCAGGTTTTATAAAAATTTAAAATAGTTGAATTATTTATTATTTCTTTTCATTGTGCTTTAATCAATCGTAGCCATGGCTGTCGATGGCTGATAATAAATTGGTCACCATCAAGATTGCTTGGGTGTAATGCCGTATGAGATGCCATTATAGAATCTGAACTGAACTCTGTTTTGCTCACAAATTGAAAATTTATTAGAACATTGGTAGATTTATAAGCGCCATTTATAATTATTATCATTTGTTATAAAATTCGATAATGTGGACCCAACATAATTGTAGAGGGCTACACGACCTTCAATGGGAACCGAACTGACCTCATTAAGATTACTGTGCTATGATACCATTGATTCTGACCAAACATAATGGACGATTGATATTTTTTTACCCCACTTTGGTTCGTTTTGACCAAACATAGTTCTATTTTTATTAACTCACCAATTATGTTATCGCTTTTAATTGCATTCATCTCTTTGATTTTAAAAAATGCGTTTATTTTTCTCTGCACCATGTTCAGCAGTTTCTCTGAAGAAGTTGGAACTTTTTTGGATCATCTCAGTAAAATAAGCAGCGGACATAGGAGGTAAAAGTGAAGGACCTGTTACGTCCACCGAGCGAAAATGCATTTTGCACTCTCTCTTTTTTAAAGTATTTTTAAATATTTTTTTAAAAAAATTACAAACACATTCAAAATACTTATTTAAACATTAAATAAATAAATAAAATAAATACAAGTCGGTAGAAATTATCTATAGGCATGCTCGGTAACTTTCTGATCTTCAATTAAAGAAATTGGGCGCACATATGTGACAAAAATGTACCCAATGAGCAGTCAATATTAACTGGCAGCCAGACGGCTGCAGGCTATGATCCCAGTGCCAGACTAATCATGTTGCCATTTAAGGCTGGCTTGGCTTGGTGGTTGAGAATTTTATAATAGATAGTTTATTAATAGTTGTGAGATATTTGGGATTGAATTTTTTAAAATTTAAAAAAAATAAAAGAAAAGATTGAATAAAAAATATTATAAAATTAAAATATTATAAAAATATTATTTTATAATATTATTTTTATTTAAAGATTTGAAAATTTTGAAATTGTCTTAATTATATTATATTAGTATAATTGAACATTAATTAATTATTAATTATTAATAATAAATAATAAATTCTAACACTTAAGTTTATTATTGAAAAAATTATAATATTAATTTTATATAATACCACGAATGTAAATGGTAAGTCAAAAAAAAGGACCGAATCGACATTAAAAAAAGTGAAAGTTTTGATTTTAATGATGAATTGATTTGTATCGGTTCTTAAATTTTTAAAATTAGTTTATATTGGTTCAGTTCTAAAACTTATCCAAAATCGAATCGAACTAGATGGATTATATCACTAAAAAGCACATGCTAAGGTGTTCTTAAAAGGGTCAAAACGACTGACACGACATGACTCATTATCTAAATAGGTCAAGGTTTAAAAGTTTAACACATTTAGTTTAACGAACTGAGTTTGGATTGACCTATATAATTAAATGTTCATGACTTTGACACTATCCGAAAACACGATTTGCCACCTCTAATTCTCGCTAAGGTTGGGAGGACGAAAATCTCTCTTATCCAGTCTCGTTTTGGAGAATAAAATTATTTCAACTTATCTCATTTTATCTAATTTATTCATTACAAATTTTGAATAAATTATAAAAAATAATTCAACTTTTTAAATTTTTAAAATAAAAATATTTTATTTAATTTTTATCTTATCTTATTTCTACTATATAAACAGAGAAACACCAAGCCATATCTCTCAAAAGTGAAATCCCTTCACCAAGCCTTAAAAAAAAAAAAACAAAAACAAAAAAACAAAAAAAACAAAAAAAAAAAAAACCTTTATCATTGCTCTCTTTTTTAAATGAGAAATGATAGTTGCAGTCGTGAGTGCATAAACATCACATAATTACTTTTAAAAAAGTGAATAAATACGAGACTCACTTAAAAAAATTAGTTTTTTAATAATAAACTTTATTTTTTTTCAAAATAATTATACAACACCTATACACTTTATAAATACATGTATCATTACTTTTTTAAATTTCGTGTTGAAGTCAAGTGACTTACTTGGTCACATCTTGCGTGAGTTGTATCCTTTCCCTACCTTTAAATCACTGCAATATTTTATCCCTCTTTCTTGACACATTTTTTGTCTCTTTCTCTTTTTGTTATTTTCTTTTTTTTTCCTTCCATCCTACAGGTGTCAGGTGGGCTTTTAATTCAAGTGTCCTTCTAAGGGAATTGAAGGATGCATTGATAATGTGCGCGCATTTTGTTTTTTTATTTTTAATATTTAAAAAATACACACAAAATGCATAGTAGTGCACATTATCTGTGGACCCTTTCGATGCACTTAGCATTTCCCTTAATACAAAATGGGTCCTAATTAAATGTGCTTGCATATTTTATATCCAACACCACCCTACTTAACCTCCAAAGATATGTAAATATTACTTACAGGTTATAACTTCTTGTTCTTTTTTTCTTTTTTTTATGTCCACAATTCTTCTCTCTGCCTTTCCTAGTAGAGGGTCGAGGTGAAGTGGGGGGACCACACTCTTCCTAACGGAATTGTGGTGGGACTTGGGAATGTACGTTGGCAGGAGGGTGGTAACGCAACAACATAGTAGCAGAGTACGGTGGAGCACGGAGGAGCAAAATTCTTCGAGTAGGTTGGCACAGAGGTTTCTGCTAAGTAGAGTTCAGTGAGGAGGAGAGGAAGAGGAAGCTAAGATGGACGATTTAGAAGAACACTAGGAGAGGTTTTGCTTAACGGAGGAGGAAGGGGAGGCTATAGCTATAGAAGGAGAGGTTAAGGAGGAGATATGGTTCAAAGGAGACTGCAGCTTAATAGGGAAGCTGCGCATGGAAAGGTATATCGGTAGGATGGTTCTAGAGGACATGATGAAGAAAGTATGGAGAATAAGTAAACCTGCTAAGTTTGTGGAGCTGGGTGGTAATGTGTTTACCATCACCTTTGCCAACCAAGTAGACAAACAACGTGTATGGAGCGGAAGACCTTGGCTATTTGACTCTCATCTGCTAGCCTTGAAGCTGTTTGATGAATACACACCTCCAAAGAGAATGAGGTTTGAGAAGGAAAGCTTCTGGGTTCAAATACACAACATGCCTCTTGCATGTATGAACAAAGATCAAGGCAGACAGATAGGGAAAACAATAGGAAGGGTTGAAGAAATGGATGTGAAAGAAGATAGGAGTGGGTGGGGTAAGTACCTGAGGATCCTTATCAACCTGGATCTAATGAAACCTTTGGCTAGAGGGAGGACAATCACATTGAAAGGTGAGAGGATATGGATACCAGTCAAGTATGAAAAGTTACCCAAATTATGCTTTGAATGTGGGTGCTTACTACATGGCACAGAGGGGTGCAAAGGGAAAGGGAGTGAGAAGAGGCAGTATGGGGTGTGGTTAAGGGCTGAAACAAAAATGGGATTCAAGGAGAAAAATAGAGAAGGAGATTCAGATAGCCAATGGAGAAAGGAGAGTGAGGATACTATGAGGGAGAGGGTAGTTCAGAATAATGTTGTGGGAGAGGACTCAAAGAAGGATGAGGGGGAGCAAAGCTATGTAATGGACTCAAGGGTAAAGAAAATACAGAGTTAGAAGACAAAGGGGAGGAAGAGAGTCTTGGGATAGAAGGGGGGCTGGAGTAAGGGGTTGATGGTAGACTGGTAGGTGGGGTAGATAGGGGTGAGGAGGGAGAAGAAACTGTGGTATCAGTCATAACTGATAGAGGGAGAGGAAAGATTACTCGAAGGGGAGGATGGAAATGAGAGATAGAGAGAAAGAGGAAAGATTACAAACAAGGGTTGGGGGTACAGTACTCGTAAAAGAAAAAAGGAAGAGGAGCTACAGGAAGTAATAGTTTTTAAAAAGTCAAAAAAAGAATGTGTGTGCAGTGAAAGAACTGAGGTCGTTCCTCAACAACTATTGGTAGAGGCTGGTTGTCAGCCCCACCAATCCCAATGAAAATTTTAAGTTGAAACTGCCGAGGGCTTGGGAACCCTCGGACAGTTCAAGATCTCTATCTAATGGTAGAGAACAAGAAGCCCGATGTAGTTTTCTTAATGGAAACTAGATTAAGAGCAAGGAAGTTTGATGGTTTGAAGAGAAGACTTAAGTGTGAGGGTTGTTTTGTGGTGGAACCAGTGGGACAAAAAGGGGGTCTAGCTCTTTTATGGAGCCATAGAATGCAGCTAGAAGTTTTGAACTTTACACAAAGACACATAAATGCATGGATTTCAGGTGAGAGGGATAGTTCGGGGTGGCTGTTAACATGCTACTATGGCCATCCTGAAACACATAAGAGGGCTGAAGCCTTGGAATTATTTTCAGGCTTAAAACCAAGAGGTTCCCAATGGTGGTGTGTGTTAGGAGATTTCAATGAAATCCTAACTCAAGATGAGAAGTTTGGGGGCAAGCCTAGACAAGAGAAATTAATGAAGAACTTCAGAAGGGCTTTGGAGAAAGGGAATTTGTCAGACTTGACATGGAGGGGCAACAAGTTTACATGGAGTAATGGGCATGAGGATGCTTCTTTTACAAAAGAGAGGCTTGATAGGGCTGTAGCTAATCCTTCTTGGGTTCAGCTATGTAAGGAGTATTGGGTGGAGGTCTTAACTGGCAGGAGCTCTGACCATAGGCCCATATTGTTGACTATGAATAGAAGAGACAGATTATGGAGGAAGACAGACAGAATATTCAGATATGAAGCAAGTTGGGTTAAAGAAGAGAATTGTAAAGAGGTGATTCAGGGGGCATGGAAAGTAAATGAAGGCAGGAGAGGGCTACAATCACCAATAATAAACAGGCTGGAAAATTGCAGAGGGGCACTTTTGGGATGGAGCAGGCATCTTTGTAGGGATAGAGACCAGGAAATCAAGGTGAAATCTGAGACTTTGAGGAGATTACAAGAAGTAGAAAGCAGTTATAATTCTGCTGAGATAAAGAAACTTCAGAATGAGATTGGAGCACTGCTCGAGAAGGATGATTTAAGGTGGAAACAAAGAGCTAAAAGGAGTTGGTATGCACTGGGAGTAGGGCTGTAAAAGGATCGACCGAACCGAATGGACCGGACCGGACCGAGTTCATTCGGTCCGGTCCACGGTCTGAATTTTATAGGACCGAATGAATTCGGTCCAGTCCACGGTCCATGCATGTGTTTTTCGAACCGGACCGAACCGAACCTGAAAAATAAATTATATAATTTTCATCTAACCTGATCCTATCACTAACTAATATATAATTATACCATATTATAATTAAGTATAGATTATAGTTATACAGTTATACTTATATTAATATTACTAATATATAGCTATACTATATTACTAATAGTCTAATACTTTATACTAATACTATTATATAGTTATACAAATCATGATTCATAATAACTAATTAATATAAGTCTATAACTATATATATTTAGTATCAATATAAAATATTTTTTTTATTGAGTTTGTTACATAATCCATATTAATAAGTCACTTAGTTTAATTTAGTATTGTAAATAATTTTTTTTTATTAATTGATGTGAAAAAAAAAGAGGCAGGACCGATGACTACCGGTCTGGTCCGGTCCGGTCCCTATAGGAGTTCGGTCCGATCTGGTCCGGTCCGACTATGGACCGAAAGCCCAACCGGACCGGTGATTGAGCTACATAATTGCATATTTTATCTATTTAAAACCAATAATTTTTAATTGTTTTATTATTTTATCATTGGTTTTAGATGGAAAAATTGATTAAGAGGAATAAATCCAAGTTGTGAATTAAATTGATTAAAAGAATTGTTTATGTTTGATTTTATAACTTGTGATTTATTTGGGCAATAAATTCTTCACAAGCACAACACACTTTTAATATTTTATTTTTCATCTCTTGTTTAATTTAATTTATTTTAGTTTCATTATCTTATTTTATTTTATTTTATTTGTCTAGTTCTATTTTTATTATTATTTATTTTTGCTTGTCTAATTTTTATTTTATTTTTATTTTATTTTATTTTATTTTATTTTATTTTATGTTATTTTATTTTATTTTTCTTTATTATATTTTATTTTTCTTTTATTTTATTTTATTTTATTTTTTTTATTTTTCTGCGCTGGCTAAACGACATGTCGTTTGGTCGGCAGACCAAAACGACATGTCGTTTCCACCATGGTTTCATTTAAACGTCTAAAGCTAAACGGCGCCGTTTTGTCTAAAGACCAAAACGACGCGGTTTTTCACGTTAATTGTTTCTGCCGTCTAAGTGAAACGACGCCGTTTTGTCCAACGAACGAAACGACGCCGTTTTCACTCATCTTCAACCTCTCGCCGTTACCTCCTGTGCAGCACAGTGCTTCTCCACAGCGCTCCTCCGCGCCACCGTGGGCCGTCCTCCGCCCACCTGAAGCCTCCAGCGACACCAGAGGACGCCGGAGACCAATTCTCCGCCGCCGAGCGAGCCGCCGGCGATCCTCCACGTCCAGCCTAACGCCACGGCAACCTTGCGTTTTCCACCTCCAAGCACAGCGCCGACCAGCTCCAGCCGTGCGTCTCCGCGCCACCATACATCTCCGATGGCCGCCAGCAGTCAACAGAAGACGCCGGAGAACCTCTCAACCACCACCCACACACGGCAAAGCCACGGCAGCACCACTGCATATTCCAGTGCATCACCATGCACCACCACCCAGTGCAGCCCATCTCAGTCCGACGCCACGGTAACACTCCTCCACCTCCATGCAGCTGTTACCTGTGAACCACCGTCGCATGGACCAGCAGCTCCAGCTCACACAACCTCCAACCACCATGCGTGAGTTTGGCCGCTGAGCAGGAAGGGGAGAAAAAGAAAAAAAAAGAAAAAGAAAGAAGAGGAAAGAAGCTTCGGAGCACGGGCTAGAAGCTGGAAGTAGAACGTGGAAGAAAAGAAAAGAAAGAAAAAAAAGAAAAAGAAGAAGAAGAAGCACGGCTGGAAAGGCAGGAAAAAAGAAAGAAAAAGAAAGAAAAAAAAGAAAGAGAAGAGAAGGCAGTGCACGCTGGTGACGCACGAAGCCGAAGAGGAAGAAAGAAAAAAAAAAAGAGAAAGAAAGAAAAGAAAAATAAAGAGAAAGAAAAGAGAAACGGAAAGAGAGGAGACAGACAACGAGACAGCGAACGTGAAGAAAGGAAAGAAAAAGAAAGCAAAAGAAAACAGAATGAACATGGGCGGCTGAAACCAAATTGATGCGCACATGGGACAGTGCGGAAACAAGCATCACAGTGCAACTTCATGCCTATATAAGGCTTAGAGACAGAAGAGTTTTGGGGAGGTTGAGGTTAGACGCCTCGTAGAGTAGAAGCTGAGGTTAGAAGCTCCGTAGGGTAGAGTAGGAGTAGTGTAGATTTTAGGAGAAAATGCAGATGAAGTGAGGGAGTTTGGTGATGCAGTTGAGAGCCTAATGGACCAACTGTGTTATCAAACTGTTCTCCTTTATCTGCAGTCTCCATTTATTTTATTTTATTTTTTTTATTTTAATTTATGTCATTTATTTTTCAGTACTTTTAATTTCTGCACTTTTATTTTACTGCACTTTTATTTCACTGTCTTTTATTTTACTGTCCTTTATTTTCTGCACTTTAATTTCCAGCACTTTTATTTCATTGTCATTTAATTTTCTGTTATTTATTTTCCGCAATTTATTTTGATGCAATTTAATTTTTCAGCTCATTTAAATTCCAGTCCTTTAATTTCCAGCAATTTAAATTCACTGTTTTGCGTTTTAATTTCTTTAATTTTCACTGCAAACTCAAACAACCAAATCAATCAAAATGAATTTGGTTTGCGACCAGTAAATTTTCTTTTCACTGCACTTTTCCATCCATTGTACAAATCATCACTTTTTATTTTTATTTTCCCATTGTAAATATTCACACCATTTTTCACGAGTTTATTTTTAGCACTTTCCCTGTGGAGACGATCTAGGAATTCGTTCCTAATTACTACGCGACACACTCCTGCACTTGGGATAGCCTTTTATGCTGCTCATTTCCGAACGGAGTCAAGTTTTTGGCGCCGTTGCCGGGGATTCTCAATTTTCCAACGGAGTCAAGTTTTTGGCACCGTTGCCGAGGATTGTTGTTTAAATTTAAACTCGTGGTTTTTATCTTTATAAAAAAAAAAAAATACCATGTCAGCGTCCAGGATTTCCTGGCATGATGAAGTGATACCGACACGTGATTGCACAATGATCGCAAGTGTCCGCTTTGGCAGAGTAGTTATCTTGCCTGTTATCCCATTTGTTTTGCGGTATTTCTTTAGGGATATTGAGTCTTAGAAAACCCGCTTCTGAATGAGTCATTTATTTTCTGTGTTTGCATTAATTACTTCATTAAAATTCACTGCATTTTTATAAAAAAAAAAAATCATTATTTTTTTTCTTTGCATATTTTTAACTTTGTAGTCTGCATATTTATTATGCATATTTTTTTTAATGTTCTGTATGTTATATTAAAAAAAAATCAATTTTTTTTTCTTTACAATGTTTTTTATTTAGTGATTCTACATATTATATTTATTTTTTTTCTCCTTGCATTTTTTTTTATTTGGTATTATGCGTGTTATATATACAAAAAAAAAAATCATTATTTTTTTTCTTTGCATATTTTTAACTTTGTAGTCTGCATATTTATTATGCATATTTTTTTTAATGTTCTGTATGTTATATTAAAAAAAAATCAATTTTTGTTTTCTTTACAATGTTTTTTATTTAGTGATTCTGCATATTATATTTTTTTTTTCTCCTTGCATATTTTTTTATTTGGTATTATGTGTGTTATATATATAAAAAAAATATAAAAAAAATCATTTTTTTATTCTTTACATTTGTTATTTGGTGTTCTGCGTGAAATATATATATATAAAAAAAACATAAATAAATAAGGAAAGGAGATTTGTTGTGCCTGTAATACTCGAAGACTAATTTTATTGAGATGGAAAGAAAATGAACAAACAAACTTTAACATAAAAACAGCAGACTAAACAGCAGACGGACCCCCCATTTCTTGTAAACGTTGAAACTCTGCTGTTAAACGCTGCTGATCTTTTTGTAATTGTTCCATTTTTCGTTCCATCTCATCTATGTGTGGTTGAAGTCTTCGAGCATACTTTTCCACACATTCCCACAACTCCTTATTTTCACTTTTTAAATCTTCAATTTTTTGTCGTTTACTTGCAAGTTTTTCTTGCAATTCAAGAACCTGAAGTTTAAGTTCGACAACCTCACTCTCTCGTAAAAGAAATCTCCTGGACATAGTATTAACGACAGCAGCATACTGGGAACCCAACATTCTTGTACCAGCAACCACCTCAGCATTGGATCGGGTAGAGAAATATAACTCTGCCCCAACCATGGCAGTAACGGCCTCAGGACAAAGAAAGACTGGCTGAGGGGTAGGTAATTCTTGATTCAGGTCAGGAATGTTACTAGCAGAATGTTGGCTCGCCATTTGAGAGTAGAGAGATCGAGAGAAGTTGAGAGAATTGAGAAAGAGAAAGCAAAATTGAGAAATGCAGAGATTGTTCTGTGTTACGAGGGGGTGGGAATGGTCTCTTATATAGAGGTCCGGAGCATTCAAAGGCTTAGCAATGATCAAACCAGTCGGGACCAAAGCAGAGATCGAGGCCATAAAGCATTTGTCCACTTGCACATAATCCGGTCCCAAGAATCCATGATTTACGGCAATTTGTCGAACTTCGAGATTTACGACACCCAGTATTTATGGCAAGTGGATGCTTAAATCTTGCTCAGCTGGCAGATCATCTTCAAATATAAACCAGCTTGAGGGTTCTAGTGTCGAGAACACTCAACACTTAGCTGGAAAGAGACAAATGAAAATTTTTCACCCCAAGCATTTCTCTCTGGGCCAGGAAGTTTTTCTCTAACTCTCGCATACTTACTTAAACACTGTTTCTGCAATTGCAATTATTTTGTTTAATTTGTGTTGTTTCTTTTATTGCCTTTCTTTGTTTACTTTTTGTATCATAATTTGTTTACTTTTTGCGTGTGTATAATGGATTTCATGATTGCTCTTTTATGTTGTTGTTTGTTGATTATTTTTCTTTCTTCATTTTCTGTGATAGTTGTTCTTTTATTACTCATTTTCTCTATAATAGTGTGTGTGCAATGGTTAAACGATATTTTGCCTTAATGCGATATGCACTGTTATGAACTTGATTAACACACACTCCATTTCTATCGATTTGAGCATCTTGGTGGTGTAGTTGAGCGGGATTATTTTATGAAGATTTATTTTCAACCCTGAGCATAGAACATAATTCCTGATGCATCATATTCTGCTTGATGTATGACTTGAAACACCGGGATGCTATATTTATTGAGATAGACTTGGCATGATTTATATATAATGAAGGGAAAATCTCAAACAATATTTTGCACACGCTTACACTCATAGTGTTCTTCATTACTGTTCATGGATTTTACACAGGAGAAGTAAACTGCAGGACTACCGAGCCTTTTAAAAAAAAAAAAAATGGATCTGTCTCAGTGGTAAGGGCGAACTTGGGATTGTGTGGATTAGGCGCACGGTCCTCGGTTTGATTCCCCACTGTTCGAATCCACTTAAAAAAAAAAATAGTAATAAAAATAAATAAAGGATTAAGCGGTGCGCTTTCCTTATTAAAGGGCTAGAAACAGTTACCCAAACTTTGGGGGTTGAGTGATCAACCTTTAAACAGAGTTGGCGTGAAAACTGCTAGACCCTTGGGCTTTGAGGTAGTTAGAATCATAAATGATTAATCTTAAGGTTGAAAAATCCTGAGATAAATCCCGAGTAGTAATGAAGAACACACAGTAGTTTAGCTACACACACACATCTGAGTTTTGAGACATTTTCCCAAATTCTTAATGAAAGATTGTTGAGACAGTCTTGGTGAATATAGCCCCTGGGAGTTGATAGTTACGTGTCGCTGTGTGAGAATTCATTATTATGTTTGATTGCTTTTGTTTGGATTTCGAGCTTTATGCAATATTCATCTCAATTAAGTTTCACTATTTTGCTCAGAGACTAGCAAAAAGTTAGTTGGGTGGTGTGATTGAGCTGCATAATTGCATATTTTATCTATTTAAAATCAATAATTTTTAATTGTTTTATTATTTTATCATTGGTTTTAGATGGAAAAATTGATTAAGAGGAATAAATCCAAGTTGTGAATTAAATTGATTAAAAGCATTGTTTATGTTTGATTTTATAACTTGTGATTTATTTGGGCAATAAATTCTTCACATGCACAACACACTCTTAATATTTTATTTTTCATCTCTTGTTTAATTTAATTTATTTTAGTTTCTTTATCTTATTTTATTTTATTTTATTTGTCTAGTTCTATTTTTATTATTATTTATTTTTGCTTGTCTAATTTTTATTTTATTTTATTTTGTTTTATTTTATTTTATTTTATTTTATTTTATTTTTCTTTATTATATTTTATTTTTCTTTTATGTTTTATTTTTTATTTTATTTTTCTGCGCTGGCTAAACGAAATGTCGTTTGGTCGGCAGACCAAAACGACATGTCGTTTCCACCATGGTTTCATTTAAACGTCTAAAGATAAACGGCGCCGTTTTGTCTAAAGACCAAAACGACGCCGTTTTTCACGTTAATTGTTTCTGCCGTCTAAGTGAAACGACGCCGTTTTGTCCAACGAACGAAACGACGCCGTTTTCACTCATCTTCAACCTCTCGCCGTTACCTCCTGTGCAGCACAATGCTTCTCCACAGTGCTCCTCCGCGCCACCGTGGGCCGTCCTCCGCCCACCTGAAGCCACCAGCGACACCAGAGGACGCCGGAGACCAATTCTCCGCCGCCCAGCGAGCCGCCGGCGATCCTCCACGTCCAGCCTAACGCCACGGCAACCTTGCGTTTTCCACCTCCAAGCACAGCGCCGACCAGCTCCAGCCGTGCGTCTCCGCGCCACCATACATCTCCGATGGCCGCCAGCAGTCAACAGAAGACGCCGGAGAACCTCTCAACCACCACCCACACACGGCAAAGCCACGGCAGCACCACTGCATATTCCAGTGCATCACCATGCACCACCACCCAGTGCAGCCCATCTCAGTCCGACGCCACGGTAACACTCCTCCACCTCCATGCAGCTGTTACCCGTGAACCACCGTCGCATGGACCAGCAGCTCCAGCTTACACAACCTCCAACCACCATGCGTGAGTTTGGCCGCTGAGCAGGAAGGGGAGAAAAAGAAAAAAAAAAGAAAAAGAAAGAAGAGGAAAGAAGCTTCGGAGCACGGGCTGGAAGCTGGAAGCAGAACGTGGAAGAAAAGAAAAGAAAAGAAAGAAAAAAATGAAAAAGAAGAAGAAGAAGCACGGCTGGAAAGGCAGGAAAAAAAAAGAAAAAGAAAGAAAAAAAAGAAAGAGAAGAGAAGGCAGTGCACGCTGGCGACGCACGAAGCCGAAGAGGAAGAAAGAAAAAAAAAAGAGAAAGAAAGAAAAGAAAAAGAAAGAGAAAGAAAAGAGAAACGGAAAGAGAGGAGACAGACAACGAGATAGCGAACGTGAAGAAAGGAAAGAAAAAGAAAGAAAAAGAAAACAGAATGAACATGGGCGGCTGAAACCAAATTGATGCGCACATGGGACAGTGCGGAAACAAGCATCACAGTGCAACTTCATGCCTATATAAGGCCTAGAGACAGAAGAGTTTTGGGGAGGCTGAGGTTAGACGCCTCGTAGAGTAAAAGCTGAGGTTAGAAGCTCCGTAGGGTAGAGTAGGAGTAGTGCAGATTTTAGGAGAAAATGCAGATGAAGTGAGGGAGTTTGGTGATGCAGTTGAGAGCCTAATGGACCAACTGTGTTATCAAACTGTTCTCCTTTATCTGCAGTCTCCATTTTTTTT
>QEOT01006686.1:508933-519642 GCA_003123785.1 Pterocarya stenoptera
TTAATTTTCCAGCTCATTTAAATTTCAGTCCTTTAATTTCCAGCAATTTAAATTCACTGTCTTGCGTTTTAATTTCTTTAATTTTCACTGCAAACTCAAACAACCAAATCAATCAAAATGAATCTGGTTTGCGACCAGTAAATTTTCTTTTCACTGCACTTTTCCATCCATTGTACAAATCATCACTTTTTATTTTTATTTTCCCATCGTAAATATTCCCACCATTTTTCACAAGTTTATTTTTAGCACTTTCCCTGTGGAGACGATCTAGGAATTCGTTCCTAATTACTATGCGACACGCTCCTGCACTTGGGATAGCCTTTTGTGCTGCTCATTTACGAACGAGTCAACCGGACCAGCCCGTTTACACCCCTAACTGGGGGACAGAAACACTAAATATTTTCATGCATGTGCAAACCAAAGAAGGCAAAGAAATAACATTGAACATGTAGAGGATGGGCAAGGAAGGATTCATAGGGGGTAGTCTAAGATTGATGGGGCTTTTAAGTGTTACTTTGAGGAATTATTCTCCTCAACTCAGCCAAGCACTGAAGAATTGGAAGAGTGTCTGAAGCTCATGGAACCTCGAGTGACCAGAGAAGCAAATGACAAACTGCTCAGGCCTTTTTGTAAGGTGGAGATTGAGGAAGCTATTAAGAGCATGGCTCCTTTAAAGTCACCAGGCCTTGATGGCTTTGGAGCTTGCTTCTACCAAAATCATTGGAAAACAATTGGAGATGATGTGTGTGCAGCAGTTTTAAATCACCTTAACGGTAACTCTCCTTTCCAGCCTATTAATTCCACCTTTATTGCTCTAATTCCCAAGAAGAAGAACCCAAGAATAGTAACTGAGTTCAGGCTTATTAGTCTTTGCAATGTTTTTTACAAAATAGTTTCCAAAGTGCTGGTTAACAGGTTCAAAGGAGTACTATCAGAAGTCATTTCAGGCAATCAAAGTGCCTTCATACCTAGAAGAATTATCACTGACAACATTATGCTAGCTTATGAGGTCTTGCATACCATGAAGGTGAGGAAGAAGGGGAAGGAAGGGAATATGGCCATCAAGCTTGACATGTCAAAAGTTTATGATAGGATTGAGTGGCCTTTTGTGAGAGCCGTTATGAAGAAACTTGGGTTTTGTGATGAATGGACTGAACTAGTTATGAGATGCATCACATATGTGTCCTACTCAGTATTGACCAACGGCAAGCTAGGAGAAAAAATTATTCCTTCGAGGGGCCTGAGACATGGGGATCCTCTATCCCCTTACCTTTTCATTTTGTGTGCTGAAGGACTAAGCTCTTTGCTTATTCAGACTTGATTGGGAATACCAAAGGAGTTGCAGCTGTGAGAGGTGGGCAGAGAGTTAATCATCTCCCTTTTGCAGATGATTGCATTTTATTTGGGAGAGCTTGTGTGGAGGAATGGAAGAGATTACAAAACCTGTTGCTTAGATATGAAAAAGCATCAGGCCAATTTCTGAACAAAGAAAAAACAGCAGTCTTCTTTAGCTCCAATACCCCTGTAGCAGTTAGAGACTTAATCCTAAGAGAAGGGGGGTCCCTGGTTCAAGGCAGCTATGAAAGATACCTAGGTTTACCTACTATGGTTGGTAAATCAAAATACAATTCCTTTAGAGGTCTCAAGGAGAGGGTGTGGTAGAAAATCAACAACTGGAAGAATTGCTTTCTGTCAGGGGCAGGTAAGGAAATCTTGGTAAAGGCAGTGCTACAGGCCATTCCTTCTTACACAATGAGTGTGTTTAAGCTGCCCAAAAAACTATGTAAGGAGATCAATGTGATGCTATCAAAATTCAGGTGGGGTAACCAAAACAAAAGTAATGGGATTCAATGGAGGAGTTGGGAAAAGATGGGGACAGCAAAGAGTAAGGGAGGAATGGGTTTAAGAGACCTGTCCAGCTTCAATGTAGCCCTTCTGGCTAAACAAGCATGGAGATTGCTACAAAACCCTCACTCTTTGGTTGCCAAAATTTACAAAGAAAAGTATTTCAGAAACACATCCATTATAGAAGCTAGTTTGGGAAATGCCCCATCTCTGATATGGAGGAGTGTTTGGAGTTCTTTGGGGCTGTTGAAGGAGGGTTTAAGATGGAAAGTGGGAAATGGTGCAAAAATAAATATTTGGGGGCAGAAATTGTTGCAAACTCCTTCAACTTTTTGTGTTCAATCCCCCATCTCGAGATTAGATGCTGATGCAAGAGTTATAGAACTGATGGATGAGGATACAAAGGAATGGAATGAAGATGTAATCAAGGCAGTATTCAGTGAAAAAGAAGCTGATCACATATGCAGTATTCCCATCAGTTCAAGGGGTGTGGAGGACAAATTGATTTGGGGCCCCTAAAAAAAGGGTGTCTTTTCAGTAAAAAGTGCCTATTTTATGGAAGAAGAAAGGAAGAAGGCAGTGAAGGGTGAATCTTCAAGGGAATCTAAGATGGACAGCAGGTGGAAGACAATATGGAGCTTGAAAATTCCTGGTAAGGTGAAGACTTTTATGTGGAAGGCAGGGAATAACCTCCTTGCTACCAGAGGCAACCTTTTTTCTAAAAGAGTAATTGATAATCCTATATGCGCCATCTGTTTGAGAAGTGATGAAACTGTGATGCATTTTCTATGGCAATGTCCTGCTACCAGTGATGTGTGGGCTGAGTCTTTTAGAGTAGTGCAGAAGTGGGGTATTAATGTAGCTGATCTGTTAGAACTTTGGGAGGACATGGCAGGAAAGCTCAGTATGATTGAATTAGAAGAAGTGGCAGTCATCATGAGGGGGGTGTGGATGAGAAGGAACAGATTTATATTTGAAAACAAGTTCTCTAGCCCAATATCTGTTATCCGAATAGCTAAAGAAGCTTTGGGAGAATTTCATTCAGTGGAGGAGGGGAGAGAAGTCTCAGGAATGTCTAAAAGCAGAATCTCTTTTGGAATTCAAAAGAATTGGCTGCCACCAGGAAAAAATAGCTTCAAAGCTAATTGGGATGCAGTTTGTAATTCCAATCAGAGGCAAATGGGGATAGGAGTCATTATTAGAGATGAAAATGGGGAAGTAACAGCAGCCTACTGTGGAGCTAGAAGTAGTGTGGATCAACCAGCAGTAGCAAGGGAGTGGCACTCAGGAAAGCCATGGAGCTTTGCAGTGATTTGGGGCTTAATAGGGTGATTTTTGAAGGGGATGCACTGACCATTGTGAAGGCAGTTAATCATCAAGCTGAAGACCTGTCTTTTTATGGTAACATCATAGAAGATTCTAAGTCTTTCTTAGGCATTTGGTCCAATTGGACAGTATACACATACCGAATTTTGACAACACAGAGTTTAACCTTTTCCTAATATTTTTATATAGTTTATAATACATATATTCATATGTGGAGCTTAAAGTTTATTTAGTGGGTGCAGAGTCTCTATCTAAACTCAATAAATAAAATATTAAGCATACTATATTTTCTTTTTTTTTTTAAGAAAACTCATTCGGCTAAGATTTTCATATTCTAAAAGTTTTGCACAATTGCTCAACCCCTAATATTGCTATTAAAACGAACTCTCAATATAAGTAAAAAGATAATCGTTCAATCAAACATTCCATTTCGGCTATGGTTTTTTGTTTATCATCTTTCTATTTCTTAGATCAATCCCAACCTTTTCACTTTTTGTTATGATCTTCATGTCCCCAATTGTAAACAAACGAAGAATATGTTATGTTTGACTCCAAATTGTCCGTATGTCATAATAGTCTACACATCATCCATATGGCATAATTTGATTTGTAAAATCTAAAATTTATCTTTCAAATTAACTTATAGCACGTGGATGATGTGTCATGGTAAGGCTTTCAAATATAATTATTATATTTAAATATATACTATACATAACTACAATTAGACTATTCAAAATTAATAATTATAATAATTGGTCACATAAAAAAGTTAAAAAAACATGTATGTCTATTTAAAATGAAGCATGTGTATATTTTATTTAAACCTTAGAGTGTATAAGCAAGTATGTGAGTGAAAACTATTTTACTATATGTTTATGTTGTAAAAATCGTTCAATAGGTCAGAATGGGAGAAAGAGTCACTTGATTGAGCTGCATTATTGCATATTTTACACATTTAAAACCAATAATTTTTAATTGTTTTATTATTTTGTCATTGGTTTTAGATGGAAAAATTGATTAAGAGGCATAAATCCAAGTTGTGAATTAAATTGATTAAAGCATTGTTTATGCTTGATTTTATAACTTGTGATTTATTTGGGCAATAAGTTCTTCACATGCACAACACACTCTTAATATTTTATTTTTCATCTTTTGTTTAATTTTATTTATTTTAGTTTCTTTATTTTATTTTATTTTATTTTTATTTTATTTTATTTTATTTATTTTATTTTCTGCGTTGACTAAACGACATGTCGTTTGGTCGGCAGACCAAAACGACATGTCGTTTTTCCCATTAGTCGTTTCTGCCGTCTGAGCTAAACGACGTGCCGTTTTGTCTAAAACCAAAACAACATGTCGTTTTGCGCTGAGTTGATTTCACCGTTTAAGACTAAACGACGTGCCGTTTTGTCAGCAGACGAAAACGACACGTCGTCGACTTCATCTTCAACCTCCCGAGCTGTGTTTCAATGAACAGTGCCACCGTGCTTCTCCGTAGCTCCTCCACGCCACCATGTTCGTCCTCCGCCCACCTGAAGCCACCACCAGCACCAGACGACGCCGGCGACCAAGTCTCCGCCGCCCAGTCAAGCCCAACGCCACAACCGAAGCTCCCTTCCTCCATGCACTCGTTCGGACCATGCACAGCAAACCATCTCTATCTCTCAGGCTCTCTTCACCTACTGAACGAGCGACGTTATGCATGCAAACAGAAGGAATAAGAAAGAGAAAGAAGCAGACGTTGTGCTGGCCGAAATGGAAGGTGACACGGAAAGAAAAGAGGAAGAGAAAGCTGGAGGACGACAAGTGCTGGGCAACAGAAAAAGAAAAGAAAGAAAAGAAAACGGAGGAGACAGATGCACATGCGGGTGCTGGGCAACAGAAAAAGAAAAGAAGAAAAAAAACAGCAAGGAAAGGGCCTCTGAGCACGCTGCCGAACGAAGCTGGCGGAAGCTGAAGAAAATAAAAGAACAAGAAAAGAAGAACCGAGCTAGCGAGATGCTGTCGAATGAAGAAAGAAGAAGAAAAAAAAAAGAAACGGAAAGAAAGAAGCTGCTGGCCGAGAACGTGGGGAGAAGAAAAAGAAAGAAAAAAGAAAGGAAAAAGAACATGAAAGCTGGCCGAACGTGGAGAAGAAAGAAAAAGAAAGAAAAAGAAAGAGAAAGCGGCTGGAAGGACAGATCACGCACATGGGACAGCAAATACAAGCATACAGTGATTCTGAAGCCTATATAAGGCCGATGTAGACGCCCAGTAGGAAGTAGATTAGTCTGCAGATTTTTGGGAGAAAATACAGATGAAGTGAGGGAGTTCGGTGATGCAGTTGAGAGCCTAAACGGACCAATTGTGTTATCGAACTGTTCTCCTTCGTCTGTAATCTCCACTTTTATTTTATTTTATTTTTATCTTTATTTATGTCATTTATTTTTATGCACTTTAATTTAATGTCCTTTATTTTTTTCAGCACTTTTAATTCTTGTACTTTTATTTTAGATCAACAATAAAATTCATATTGTGAGTTTGATTAATTGATGGGTATTATTAGAAACATTGATTATCTATATATTTCTCTTGATTCATTGTGATTTCCGAATACAGTGAATGCTTGAGAAATCCCTGTGGTAATCAATTGGACTTGTGAATGTCTCTACCATCAATTATTCAGACTTAACATTTGGTGATTAATTTTCTTGGGCTTAATTGTGAGTTTGATCAATTGTTTGGTGTTGTTATTAGAAACGTTGATTATCTATATACTTCTCTTGATTCATTGTGATTTTCAAATACAGTGAATGCTTGAGAAATCCCTGTGGTAATCAATTGGATTTATGAATGTCTCTACCATCAATTGGACAAACTTAATTTTATTTTTCAGTACTTTTAATTTCTGCACTTTTATTTTACTGTCCTTTATTTTACTGTCTTTAATTTTCTGCACTTTAAATTTTCTGCACTTTAAATTTCTGCATTTAATTTTCTGCACTTTTATTTTCTGCAATTTATTTTATGCCATTTAATTTTCCAGCTCATTTAAATTTCAGTCTTTTAATTTCCAGCAATTTAAATTCACTGTCTCGCATTTTAATTTCTTTAATTTTCACTGCATCTCAAACATGCAAATCAACCAAAAATGAATCTGGTTTTCGACCAGTAAAAATCTTCTTTTCACTGCACTCTTTCATCCATTGTACATATCATCACTTTTTATTTTTATTTTTTTATCGTAAATATTCCCACCATTTTTCACGAGTTTATTTTTAAACTTTCCCTGTGGAGACGATCTAGGAATTTGTTCCTAATTACTACGCGACACGCTCCTGCACTTGGGATAGCCTTTTGTGCTGCTCATTTCCGAACGAGTCAAGTTTTTGGCGCCGTTGCCGGGGAAAGTTGTTTAAATTTAAACTCGTGGTTTTCTCTTTATTTATAAAAAAAAATTAAAAAAAAATTAAAAATTAAAAATACCATGTCAGCGTCCAGGAATTACTGGCATAATGAAGTGATACCGACACGCGATTGCAAAATGATCGCAAGTGTCTGCTTTGGCAGAGTAGTTATCTTGCTTGTTATCCCATTTGTTTTGCGGTATTTCTTTAGGGATATTGAGTCTTAGAAAACCCGCTTTTGAATGAGTCATTTCTTTTCTATTTTTACATTATTTATTTCATTAAAATTCACTGCATATGTTTTATATAAAAAACAAAAAAATTCATTTTTTTTTGTCCTCTTTGCATATGTTCTCATTTGGTGTTCTGCATATTCATATATATATAAAAAAAAAAATCATCATTTTTTTTTGTATGTTTATTTGGTATTCTACGTATTATATAAAAAAAATTAAATAAAAATAAATAAAATGGAGAGTTGTTCGGACTTGAATACTCAAGACTAATTTTATAAAGCTGGAATTGAGAACAGAACAAGAAAAAAAAACAAAAAAACACAAAAACACATAAATAAATTACTGCAGACTGTCCTTATGTTTCTCGTAAGCGCTGGACCTCTGCTGTTAATTGCTGATAGTTGCTCAGTATTTGTTCTTTCTCTTGTTCCAGCTCCGTTAGTCGTGGTTGCAGGTTTTAGGCATACAAATCCACACATTTTTTTAATTCCTTATTTTCTTGTTTTAATATTTTATTTTATTTTTACTTTTATCAGCCAACATTTGCTGCAAATTAGAAATTTAAATTTTAAGTTCATCTACCTCTTTCACCCATTGCAGCAATCTACGGGACAAGGTAGTAACAGAAGCAGCATATTGGGCACCGAGCATTCTGGATCCTGCAACCACCTCAGCATCAGACCGGGTGGAAAAATGTATCTCTGTTCCCTTCATGGCATTGAAGGCATCAGGACAGAAGACAAAAGGTTGTGGTGTAATCGGTTCCTGATTCAAATCAGGAACATTGTTGACAGAGAGTTGCTCGGCCAATTGAGAGAATGAAAGAAGTTGCTCGGCCATTTGAGAGAAATTGAAGAAATGTGAGAAATGCAGAGGACTGGTTCTACGTTTCAAAATGATGAAGGTAGTCCCTTTTATAGAGACCCCGAGCGCTCAACGCTCTGTGGAAACTAACTCGGAGCTCAATGCCATCTAGACTGAAACAATGTCAGTCTAGCCTTACGGCTCGAGGCTCTGAAACGCTAGCGGTTTAGCCTTACGGCTTGAATCTGGAAACCAAGATTCTGTCAGACTCCAGACCCCAGATTTATGCTAGTTGTCAGATCCCGGATTCCTTGATTTTCGACCGCTGGATGAAAGATTTTCTTCATCCCCAAGCATTTCTCGCCTTTCCAGGGAGTTCTTCTTTAAAATCTCTCGTACATATTTGAAATTGTTTCTGTTATTACATCGTATTGTTTATTTTGTGTGTTTTTTTTTTTTTATTTGCCTTTGAGTGTTTATTTTTTTTATGCATATTTTTATTTTATGTTCTGCGTGTTATATTTAAAAAAAAAAATCATTTTTTTTCTTTGCATTTGTTTATTTGGTGTTCTGTGTGAAAAAAAAAACATAAATAAATAAATAAGGAAAGGAGATTTGTGTAACTGTAATACTCGAAGACTAATTTTATTGAGTTGGAAAGAAAATGAACAAACAAGCTTTATTATAAAAACAGCAGACTAAACAGCAGATGGACCCCCCATTTCTTGTAACCGTTGAAACTCTGCTGTTAAACGCTGCTGATCTTTTTGTAATTGTTCCGTTTTTCGTTCCATCTCGTCTATGTGTGGTTGAAGTCTTCGAGCATACTGTTCCACACATCTCCACAACTCCTCATTTTCTTTTTTTAAATCTTCAATTTTTTGTCGTTTACTTGCAAGTTTTTCTTGCAATTCAAGAACCTGAAGTTTAAGTTCGACAACCTCACCCTCTCGTGAAAGAAATCTCCTGGACATAGTATTTACAGCAGCAGCATATTGTGAACCCAACATTCTTGTGCCTGCGACCACCTCAGCATCGGATCGGGTAGAGAAATATAACTCTGCCCCAACCATGGCATTAACGGCCTCAGGACAAAGATAGACTGGCTGAGGGGTAGGTATTTCCTGATTCAGATCAGGAATGTTGCTAGCAGAATGCTGGCTGGCCATTTGAGAAGAGGAGAGATTGAGAGAAGTTGAGAGAATTGCGAAAGAGAAAGCGAATATGAGAAATGCAGAGATAGCTCTGTGTTACGAGAGGGTGGAAATGGTCTCTTATATAGAGGTCCGAAGCATTCACAGGCTCAGCAATGATCAAACCAGTCGGGACCAAAGCAGAGATCAAGGCCATAAAGCATTTGTCCACTTGCACATAATCCGGACCCAGGACTCCATGATTTACGGCAATTGTCGAATTTCGGGATTTACGACACCCAGGATTTATGGCAAGTGGATGCTTAACTCTTGCTCAGCTGGCAGATCATCTTCAAATTTAATCCAGCTTGAGGGTTCTAGTGTCGAGAACACTCAACACTTAGCTGGAAAGAGACACATGAAAATTTTTCACCCCAAGCATTTCTCTCTGGGCCAGGAAGTTTTTCTCTAACTCTCGCATACTTACTTAAACACTGTTTCTGCAATTGCAATTATTTTGTTTATTTTGCGTTGTTTCTTTTATTGCCTTTCTTTGTTTACTTTTTGTATCATAATTTGTTTACTTTTTGCGTGTGTATAATGGATTTCATGATTGTTCTTTTATGTTGTTGTTTGTTGATTGTTTTTCTTTCTTTATTTTCTGTGATAGCTTTTCTTTTATTGCTCATCTTTTCTATATTAGTGTGTGTGCACTGGTTAAACGATATTTTGCCTTAATGCGATATGCACTGTTATGAACTTGATTAACACACACTCCATTTCAATCGATTTGAGCATCTTGGTGGTGTAGTTGAGCGGGATGATTTTATGAAGATTTATTTTCAACCCTGAGCATAGAACATAATTCCTAATGCATCATATTCTGCTTGATGTATGACTTAAAACACCGGGATGCTATATTTATCGAGATAGACTTGGCATGATTTATATATAATGAAGGAAAAATCTCAAACAATATTTTGCACACGCTTACACTCATAGTGTTCTTCATTATTGTTCATGGATTTTACACAGGAGAAGTAAACTGCAGGACTACCGACCCTTTTGAAAAAAATAAAAATAAAAAATAAAAAATAAAAAATAAAAAATTGGATCTGTCTCAGTGGTAAGGGCGAACTTGGGATTGTGTGGATTAGGCGCACGGTCTTTGGTTTGATTCCCCACTGTTCGAATCCACTTGAAAAAAAAAATAGTAATAAAAATAAATAAAGGATTAAGCGGTGCGCTTTCCTTATTAGAGGGCTAGAAACAGTTACCCAAACTTTGGGGGTTGAGTGATCAACCTTTAAATAGGGTTGGCGTAAAAACTGTTAGACCCTTGGGCTTTGAGGTAGTTAGAATCAGAAATGATTAATCTTAAGGTTGAAAAATCCTGAAATAAATCCCAAGTAGTAATAAAGAACACACATTAGTTTAGCTATACACACACATCTGAGTTTTGAGACATTTTCCCTTAATGGAAGATTGTTGAAACAGTCTTGGTGAATATAGCCCCTGGGAGTTGATAGTTACGTGTCGCTGTGTGAGAATTCATTATTATGTTTGATTGCTTTTGTTTGGATTTCGAGATTTATGCAATATTCATCTCAATTAATTTTCACTATTTTGCTCAGAGACTAGCAAAAAGTTAGTTGGGGGGTGTGATTGGGCTGCATAATTGCATATTTTATCTATTTAAAACCAATAATTTTTAATTGTTTTATTATTTTATCGTTGGTTTTAGATGGATAAAATGATTAAGAGGCATAAATCCAAGTTGTGAATTAAATTGATTAAAAACATAGTTTATGCTTGATTTTATAACTTGTGATTTATTTGGACAATAAATTCTCATGCACAACACACTTTCAATATTTTATTTTCATCTCTTGTTTAATTTTATTTATTTTAGTTTCTTTATTTATTTTATTTTATTTTATTTGTCTAAGTTTTATTTTTATTTTTATTTAATTTTGCTT
>QEOT01006686.1:540218-553021 GCA_003123785.1 Pterocarya stenoptera
AAAAAAAAAAAAAAGGAAAGAAAGAAAAAAAGAAAACAGATAAGATGCTGCTGGCCGAGAACGTGGGAAGAAGAAAAAAAGAAAAGAGAAAAGAGAAGAGGAAGAAGAGCTGGCCGAGCACTGGGAAGAAAGAGAAAAAAAAGAAAAAAGAAAGAAGAAGAAAAGGAAGAAGAGACACGGGCTGGAGGCAGAAAAAGAAAGAAAAAGAAAAGAAAAGAAAGAAGACAGTGAAGATGCTGCACATGCGGAGAGAGGAAGAAAGAAAAAAAGCAGTGATAAAAGTATTCTGCATGTGGGAAACAGGGGCAACGAACAGCGAAGCAGTTTCTTTCTCAAGCCTATATAAGGACTTGTAGATGAACGAAGAATTGGAGGCTGAGGTTAGATGCCCCATAGAGTAGGAAGCTGAGGTTAGAAGCTCCGTAGGATAGAGTAGGAGTAGTGCCGATTTTAGGAGAAAACGCAGATGAAGTGAGGGAGTTTGGTGATGCAGTTGAGAGCCTAATGGACCAACTGTGTTATCAAACTGTTCTCCTTTATCTGCAGTCTCCATTTTTTTATTTTTTTATTTTATTTTAATTTATGTTATTTATTTTTCTGCACTTTAAATTAATGTCCTTTAATTTTTTTAGCACTTTTAATTCCTGCAATTGATTGGTATTGTTATTAGAAACTTTGATTATCTATATATTTCTCTTGATTCATTGTGATTTCCGAATACAGTGAATGCTTGAAAAATCCCTGTGATAATCAATTGGACTTATAGATGTCTCTACCATCAATCCTGCACTTTTATTTTAGATCAACAGTAGAGCTCATATTGTGAGTTTGATTAATTGATTGGTATTATTAGAAACGTTGATTATCTATATATTTTTCTTGATTCATTGTGATTTTCGAATACAGTGAATGCTTGAGAAATCCCTGTGGTAATCAATTGGACTTATGAATGTCTCTACCATCAATTGGACAAACTTAATTTTATTTTTCAGTAATTTTAATTTCTGCACTTTTATTTTACTGTCCTTTATTTTACTGTCTTTAATTTTCTGCACTTTAATTTTCTGCACTTTAAATTTCTGCATTTAATTTCCTGCACTTTTATTTTCTGCAATTTATTTTATGCCATTTAATTTTCCAGCTCATTTAAATTTCAGTCTTTTAATTTCCAGCAATTTAAATTCAATGTCTCGCATTATAATTTCTTTAATTTTCACTGCATCTCAAACACTCAAACCAACCAAAAAATGAATCTGGTTCACGACCAGGGATGACAGCGTTTCTATCCCTCTTTGCAAGCAACTGTCATCAACTACCTGCTGCTTCCGAGTGAAGAACAGCACAGAAGCTCTTCAAGCCAGCAACTTCACGCCATTACACCAATCCTTCCACTCCAGCACCTCTTCGACCCATAACACCCTCCCTTCTTGATTCTTGAAGCTTCATTCAAGAATCAACAGCCAAACTTAGAAATCCATCCATTTCAGACAGAGAAATAGAAAAAATAAATAAATAAATAAATAAAAAGAGGAAAAGAGAGAGAAAAATAGATTTATTAATTATTTTTGCGCTGTGTCGAGGGGATTGGTCTCCTTCGGCGCTTGTTCAATATGAATGAAATTTGCAGTTTCAAAACATGGATTATGTACAAAAGAATGAGCGCGATTTACTTCTTATTGGTTTCTGCGATATCCAAATTGCAATGAATAGTCAATGACCTTTTTAGTTAGCTTCGTTCCTTTCCTAAAAAGAGAAAAAACAAAGATAGCCAACCAATTACTTCTTTGATTCCAGGTAGTGGGAGTCTCCCAAGTGTTGGGTGAATCAGAATCAAACCCAAGTTCAACTTCCCCCAATAAGGAATGCTCTTCTCGTCTCCGTGATGATTCAAGCATCCATATCTACACAATTCATGAGAAGTTGTCGTGAACTGGCAATAAACTGTGTAAGTCTCGATAAGTCTCTTCCATCCTCCCACACAACTCATCTTTGTTTTCGTTGGAGAGAGAGAGAGAGAGAGAGGGACGAAGGTCGCATTCTTGGGAAGATGGAAAGAAGAAAGAGAAAGTCTATTTGCACCCGGCAGATGTACCTCCCGCGTACCCGTCCCTCAACATATACAAATAAAACGTTGCGTTTCATATACACCATCTTAGACTTTGCTTTCTCCCTCCCATCCCTTCCCTTCCCTTCGTCACAGACACAGCAAATCTCTCTTCCCTCTGTCCTGCCCCCTGCCCCTCACATCTCCGTCGCCCCCTACCTCCCACACACAAAGGCCACCGCGATCCATCGCACCGAGCAGCCACCGGTAACTCCTCTCCATCCGCCTCCCTATCTAACTCTCTCCGCTTGTATCCCTCTCTCTTCTTCGAGATATTTTTTTCCCGTTGTATGCCTCACGCCGACGCCCTCCGTCCCTAGTTTTCATCGCCGATGCCTTTAATTCCCTCTCGTCCCTGGTTTCCATCGTCGATGCCTTCGTCTCTGCAACCCCTTCGCTGCCTCCATCTCCACACGACCACTCTCTCACTGACCCATAACCCAAAAACCCAGAAAAAAATTTCTGGGGAAAATATTATGCATGCGCGTGGGGTGTGTATTGTGGGTTTGATCATCTGGGCTTAAGGACCTGAAGAGGTTTAATGTTTTATCATGTAGTTTTGATCTTGCTGGTTAAAAATATAATTGCTTTTCGTTTTTGTTCTTGATGGAAATGAGAGAAATTGATTCTAGGCACTCTGTTTTCATTGTGTTCTAGGCGTGGTCTTGTATACGCTAAAGGAATGATGAGGATGGTCGTTGATGCCCGTTGGACGATGGAACGAAGACAAAATGGCTGATGCCCGTTGCTCAGATGGCCAAGGAATGAAGAAGATGAAGAAAATTTCTGAGATACAAAACAAATGAGTTTGCCGCGGGAGACTGAAAACGAGTTTTTTTATTTATTTTATGTATTAAAATAATAATATAAAAGTGACGTGTCACAAGATTCCGCAACAGGTACCCAACGCCGGGTACCTGTAGCAGAACTGAAGAAGAAAAAGGGGGGGGGGGACCACTGTGAGAAGAAAGCATTTTTTTTCCTCTAAAATGAATGGCACAAGAAGTTTTTGTATGGTGAACGTGGCACGTTTTTATTGGACTCCATTATGTGGGGGAAAAACGGATAGACCTGTGTTAAGTTATTCTCTTGTAATAAAATATTTCATATATGTACTAGTATTACGGTGATAATATATGATACGATTTATAAATCTAAAAATACGAAATTAACATATTTGAATTTGATGTTAATAGATTCAAATCAAAACGAATTAGTTTGTTAAGACACGATTTATAAACGAGTCAATAATATGTTAACATACTTAACATGAAATCAATTCGTTTTAACCCTTTTGGAATTTATTTCAAAATGAAGAGTAATGATATATACACAATACATTTCATAACATATTTCACAACATATATTTTAAAGTCAGGATATTTTTGTAAAGTGATATTATTTTTATCAAGTATTTTACTAAACTATCATTCATTTTAAAACATGATTGTGTAATGTATTGTGAAAAGTGATATATGTTTATCATTTTTCATTTGAAAAACATTGATATATAATTTTTAAAATATTGTAGTTATTACTAAATATAAATTTTAATTTTTATGTACAATTATATTAATCAAGTCAAATGAATTATGCTTTTTAATTTAATCCATAAAATGAACCAAATGAATTTAAATTAATCATATCGTATTAACATATTTTTAATTAATAATTAAATAAATCAAAATGAATGACATGGCCTAATTCGCTATTTAAATAGTTTCGATTAAGATTTAAAAATTTGATACTTTTAATTTAACGAATTAGATTCAAATTTATCTATTTAATTTAATATTTATAACTTAACACGAGTCGAACACCAACACGATTTGTCCTCTAGTGGAGTGGGGGTTCGAATGGTTGTCCGCTGTGAGACCAGGCGCCTAATATTGAGTAGGTGAACTGTGCCCATAAAAGTAACCGTGCATGCGTGTCATGTGGACATTGATGCAGCCACCATTGAATAATATCATCGAGTATACGTGTCTTGTAACTACATAAGCTACTTCATTTCTTTGTCTACCAAAGCGATCAATTACATCTAAGAGTATTGGTAATAGTCTAGTCATTATTAAATCTAAAATTTGACTAGAATCTTAACTTTTAACTATAGTATCAACTTAAGATTAGGTGAGTCCACATTAGACTAGTTATTTTAAAATCAAAATAATAATATTATATTATATATTTTAATAATTTTTGACAATTTTTTTTAATATTATGCAAATACACTTCATATATTTTAATAATATTTGAAAAAAATTTATACAACAATTCTTGAAACTAACAAACTAATTTTTGACAAAAACCTGACCATCGATTGGCAAGTCCAATGTGCATTCGCTACCAAGCTTCTTAGCAAAAAAATGCAAATTTAGAGTTTCAATTCGATCAATAAACTACTTAGATTTCCTTAACCATTTGAATATAATGTTAATCTACCTCACACGCTGTAAAGATGATGGATTTCATAATGTTCCTATACAAAAAGCAAGAAACAATTATGAGTTGCAGAAGGCAGCACATATTTCCTCATGGCAACTTATGATACAAGACCAAATCCTAGAATGGTAAATTTTCAAGAAGCAATATTATGTTTTTTTTTTTTTTTTAATTAGACTAAGAAAGAATGGTACAGATCGTGTAAAACATCAAGTGTCCAAGAAAGTTAATTGTTGTGTAAGTGCCTGCATTAAGTGTATACAATTATTGGAATTATTATGTATTGTAGATGTACAAGAAATAATGTACATATTTTTAAGTAATCACCCACAATGTGGTAAGAGATGACAAATTTTCCAACGAGGGAGGCAAACGACCACTTAAGTTGTTGCTCGAAAAATCTCTGCACCACAACAATTAAATTAGAAAATATGCCTACAAGTTCATCAAACCAGGAACTGTTGAAAGGCATATGGTATTCCTCTAGATAGAAAGTTATTTTTTAATGACCTGATGAAAAAATGAAATCGACTTTAGGTGAAGAAACAGCTCTCAAGAAACAAATAAGAGCTCTAGTATAATACAATAAGACACTTGATTCACCACTAAACTACATCAAACAACCACCTGCAGCCTCTGATCCACCATCCCCCAACGTTTGATTCATTGTCTCCAGTTCTAGGTCTATCACGTTCTTAGCTCACGGTCATCTCCAGATTGAGTTTGAGGTATTGTTTAATGGTTGGCTAATATTAAAGACTATCAAATATAAATGGTAGCATATTATACACCAAACAGACACCAATCATTCACAATTAGAATAAACCCCACCATTGGCTCAAGATAATGAATGATTATAAACAGAACACCAATCATTCACAATTATCCTTTACATGCATTCTAAAACATATTTTCACAAAATGTTGACTCAAGATAATGAATGATTTTAAATAGAATACCTTTATAAATGAATGAATATAAATAGAATGACTCAAGATTTAGTAAAGGCAGTTCAGATAGGGGAGGCTCCAGTGGTGCTCTCACTGGTGGCTGGAACATGGGAACCGTATTAAAGAATGAAGCTGGAGGAAGTAGGGGAAACAATTGGGAATCAACAGATGCTTCTGGTGGCACCAGTGGGGCAAATTGACCATAACCACAGAAATTAAAGAAACTAATCAGCAAGGGGAACTATATGGGTACTATGGAAATTAAAGAAACTAATCAACAAATAGACCATAACCACGCAAATTGTGCCTGTAGATATCAGTACTACTTTCTGGTGTACACGGGAAGGTTCTAAGTGAACTGTATGGAAGTATCTGGTTTACCAATCCCCAAAGACACCAACTTTTGCACCAACAATCACAACCCATAAACCCAATATCTCTAAAATCAATCAAAATTCACACCAAAATGAGCATGAATGCAGACATGGGTCAACTAAAATTGCATAAACAAACATACAAATAGGTTAGGTTAGGATACTCGGAGATAGATGAGAAATACGAGAAAGAAAGAAAGATAAAGTGAGCCGAAGACAAACGGAGACAGAGAGAGAGAGAGAGAGAGAGAGAGAAGCATACAAATACCGAATCGTCGAGGTTGTAGGACGGGTTGAAGAAGACGCAGGTATTGCTGGGAGCTTTCGAGAAATTAAATGGAAAGAACGAGGGAAATGTTTGGAATGAAGAAAGAGAAAAGAACGAGAAAAAGAGAGGGAGGGAGATGAAATAATAAAATATATTTATTCAGTATGAACAGTAATTTGTTAAGTTTGGAAAGCTGCTAAGAATTACTAAAGTCAAAATATGGATAATTTTATTATGCCTAAATTAGGTTTAATGAGGTATTTTGAATAAGTCTATGAGCAATAATTTATTGAGTTTGGCTATGAGTTTTTAATTAGGCCTATAGGCCCAAATTGTTATTTTAAGGCTCATTAAGGTTTAGACAAGCTGGATTTTGGATGGAATTAATGGACCAATATTTTATGGAAATCCCATTAATTGATATTTATCAGATAATTTTAAATAGGCTACAAACTCAAAATTTATATAATAAGTTAATGATTTTTATTGAGCAAATGGACAAATATTTCATTGACATTAGGTCCAATGAATTATTGTAAAAGATCAAAAATATTTATTGGACCAGTTGGACTCATTTTAAAATTTACGATCAGTCCATTGGACTTGTTAAGTAACTTGTCCCATAAAATTATAGGCAACCCTCCTAATATTGTAACGACAGCGAGAAAACAAAAACAAAATTGGGTAAGCCTATTTCAAATCATAATAAAAATTGCGTAGGACAAGAACTTCAGAAAACTTTTAAAGGCTTTAAGAAATCAAATTAGACAAAAAGAAAAGTGAATGAGATTTAATTAGAATATCTAGAATTTAATAATAATAATAATAATAATAATAATAATAATGAGTTAAAAAAGACTTAAAAAAAAAGTTAAAAAAGACTTTAAAATAAAGGCACCAAACATTAAAAAATTAATGAGTTAAAACAAAATGATTTTTACTGAGCAAATGGGCCTATATTTAATCGATATTAGGCTCGATGAGTTATTTTAAAAGTTTAAAAATATATATTAAACGAGTTATACTCATTTTGAAACGTAAAATTAGCCTATTAGACTGGTTAAGTAACTTTTTTTTTTTTTTGAAAGAAAATATATTTCCATTAAATCAAATCAATATTACATGGCATCTCAAGAAAATTTGCTGATAATACTTCCGGGGGGCCTTCTTCTATCCACACTGATTCACTTTCTATAAACATGCCTAACCTTGCTGCAATGTGAGCAGCCTTATTTCCTGTTCTCTTAGTAAATCCCAGTTTCCAATCTGTATGTCCCTTTAATAAGTTTTGTATATTATCAATCAATATTCCTTGCCAAGCATGGTTGTTGTTGCAGCTGTTCACTTTCTCCACTACTGCCTTGGCATCACCCTCGAAAACCACCTGGTTTGAACCCAACTCTTGACATAATATAATACTCCCTATTAGAGCATAACATTCTGCAGCAAACACAGAACTAATATAATTCTTTGGAGCAGATACCACAGCCAGCACCTCACCCCTGCTATTCCTAAGTACTATGCCAATCCCCATCACCCTCTTCTCTGCATCAAAAGCAGCATCAAAATTTACCTTATAGGAAGGATCTGCTGGTGGAACCCATACCACATCAGAATTTAGTTGAGGTGGACTGTCTACTTCATAAATTTGCCTCTGAGAAGCTTCTTGAAAGGCTTCTAAGTCATGTAATGCTGATGTAATCAGAGCAACTGGACTATTAAAAAAGTCATTAAAAACAGAATTATTCCTTCTGGCCCAAATCTTGTAGCAGATAGCAGCAACTTTGTTAATCTGGACATCATCCAACCTGCTTACCAAGTCCAACCATAGCAGTCTGAAATCTTTGTAATTTGAACTCAATTTGTTTAAAGGGCTTCCTTTTTCTCCCCAAACATCCATAGAAGCAGGTCATTCCCACAGAACATGGATAGTATTTTCCTCATTACTCTGACAGATGGGGCACAAGCCATCTTCCACAATTTGTTTTTTCTTTAACTGCTGTTTTGTAGGTAGAATATCAGTGAGTGCCTTCCATAAAAAGTGTTTAATCTTCCCTGGAATCTGTAGTTTCCATAGCTTCCTCCATAACACCTCAGCAGCCTCTCCACTTGAAGTTTCACCAGAATGCTGTTTTTTCATGAGGTAGTCCAGAAAATAAGCACTTTTCACAGAAAAAGTACCTTCACATCTCTAGCCCATATGATTTTGTCACTGTCCTTCCTCAAGCTAATTGGAATACTGCATATCAGTTTTGCCTATTCTATGCTAAAAACTTCCTTTATAAGTTCAGCCTTCCATATTAGCCTATCAGAATCGATAAGCTCAGCCACTGTTGAATCTGCAGGCAAACAATTAATGGGAGTTTGAATTTTATAAGTAGTAGGCTGTGGAAGCCATTTATCATGCCATACCTGAATGCTATGACCATTCCCAACCCTCCACACTGCTCCTTCTTTGACCAGATTAATAGAAGACCAAATGCTCCTCCAAATGTGAGAAGGAGAGTAACCTGGTTTAGAGTCCATAATACCACAGTTTTTGAAATATTTCCCTTTAAAGACCTGTGCCACTAAGGAATTGGGTTCTTGAAGTAATCTCCAAACTTGCTTTGCCAATAGAGCTCTATTGAAACTATTCAAATTTCTGAACCCAAGACCTCCTTTATTTTTAACTTCCCCAAGTCTTTCCCAACTCCTCCAATGGATACCCTTTTTCCCTTTTTGCTTATGACTCCACCAAAATCTAGAGAGCAAAGTTTCTATTTCTTTTAACAATTTAGAAGGTAATCTGAAAGCACTCATAGTGTAAGCTGGAATGGCTTGCAAAACACTCTTGCTAAGAATCTCCTTACCAGCTGCAGATAACATTTCAGTTTTCCAACTATTGATTCTTCTCCAAACCTTTTCTTTTAAACATCTAAAAGTATTGTATTTTGACCTAGCTACCATGGTGGGTAAGCCTAGATACTTGTTGTAATTACCACAAATCACCCCATTAGTAGACTCAGTAATCAGCTTTCTTACTGCAGGGTCAGTGTTTATACTAAAGAGTATAGAAGTTTTTTCTTTATTCAAGGTCTGGCCTGAAGCACTCTCATATAACCCTAGAATCTGTTCTACATACCCCAATTCTTCTAGTTTTGCTCTACAGAAAATAACACAGTCATCCGCAAATAAAAGATGATTAATAGACCTACCTCCCCTTGATGCAGCAACACCCTTAATCAGACCATTTCTCTCAGCTTGTTGAAATAGAGAGCTAAGACCTTCACCCTATCATATGCTTTTGACATATCCAGTTTAATAGCCATGCTTCCCACCTTACTTTTTTGTCGAGTCTGCATAGTGTGAAGAAGTTCATAGGCCACCATAATATTATCAGTGATGAGCCTACCTGGAATAAAATCACTTTGGTTCCAAGAAATGACCTGAGCTTCATTTTCATTCTGTTAGCCATGACTTTTGAGATGAGCTTATAAATTACATTGCACAAGCTTATAGGTCGAAAATCATTCATAGAGGAAGGGGAATTAACTTTTGGCACCAAAGCAATGAGAGTGTGGTTTAATCCTGAAGGCATAACTCCATTGCTTAAGAACTCTAAGACAGCCTTAGAAACATCTGGACCTACAATATCCCAGTGATCTAAAAAGAAACCTGCACTAAATTCATCTGGCCCGGGTGATTTATAAGGTGACATTTGTTTTAAAGCGAACAAAACATCCTCCCTTGAGAATTCCTTCTCCAAGTTAATTCTCATGTCATCAGAAATTCTGAAATCCACCCCTTCTAGACACTCAGAAATGCAATCTCTGGTAGGAAGAGTAGAAAGGAATACTTGAGCAAAGTGCTGCCCAAACCCGTGCAGAATATCACCAGGATCTGTTAGAAGCACCCCATCAGCATTGACAACTTTTTTAATTGTGTTTTTCTTCCTCCTTTGGTTGACACATGCATGATAAAACTTGGTATTTCGATCCCCTTTTTCTAACCAATGACTCTTTGCCCTTTGTTTCCATTTGATGTCCTCTTGGTCCAGTAAAAAATCAATCTCCTTCTGAAGCTGCTTCTGAGAAGACATGGAGCTCGGGTCTTCATTTTGTTGAAATTGTTCCAAAAGCTTAGATTTTTCTTTGATGGCTTTTGTTCTCTCTCTGTCCAAACTTTTGCTCCATCTTTTGAGTCCTCTACTGCAGTTCTTTAGCTTAGTCTGCACAGCTTCCATCATATTCAACCCCACAGTCCCAATATTCCACTCTGAATCGATCAAAGTCCTACAGCCAACTTCTTTACTCCAATTATGCTCATATCTGAAACTGATGGAACCCCATCTCTGAGCTTCACTATTTGAGCCACTACTTAGTAAAAGGGGACGGTGATAAGAACAAATGGCTGTTGTGAGAGATTCAACTTTATAAAACCTGTTACTGTTTATCCAATCTTGGTTAGCCAGGACTCTATCAAGTCTCTCTTTGGTGTAGGTAGAGTCTTCATGTCGATTACTCCATGTAAACTTCTATCCTATCCATCCCAAATCAAATAATTGTCCTTGCTCTAGAACTTGTCGAAACAGCTCCATTTGACCCTCATTTCTCACACTGCCTCCCACCTTCTCATCATTAGAAAGGATCTCATTAAAACCTCCAATAACACACCAACTTAAAGTAGCAGGTTTAAAGGATTTTAATAGGTCCCAAGCTCTTCTCCTTTGATTGACATCTGGGTGGCCATAGAAGCATGTTGGCAGCCATGTACTCTCTCTTGCAGCATCTGAGATAATGACATTTATGTGCCTACTAGAATAATTGAGCAACTCGACATCTAAATAATCCTTCCACATAAGCATGAGGCCCCCACTCCTGCCAATCGCATCCACCCCCAGACAATTATCATACCTTGCTTTTGTTGCAATTAGTCTTGCACGTTGTACTGGTAACTTGGTTTCCAGAACAAATACCACCTCGGGAACTTTAGCCTTTATTAAGGAACAAAGACTTTGAACTATTCGGGGTTCCCAAGCTCCGACAGTTCCAACTTAGTATTTTCATAATACTTGGCGGGCTGATACTTAGCCTCCACCAAAACATTTAGTTGGTCCTTCTCAACTCTACCTTTCTTTGGAATTACTAAGTCTGAGTCCAAGTCTTCTTCATCAATCAGTCTTTTCCTGCCAGCCTGTGAAGTAGGGATTGAAGCAGACTTATCTTGAAGATGGGCCCTCCTCTTCCACCTTCCTCCCCTTGTCTGTATATGTTAAAACTGACTACTGTCATCCACCTGTTCTTCCTGTAATCCGGGAGGATCAGTTAACAAAGGAGCTGTCGAGTCCTTTGGTAGTTTGGATACCATACTACTAGGCCTTTCACCTTTTTGTTGTAGACTATTGGGCTTTTTTGTCAGGACCAAAGGAACAGGTTGTGTATGGCTCAAAAGCCCATTATGGCCTTCCTCTTGAGATTTATCATTCCCCTCGACAGTAACTTGTGAATTAATAGGAACCTCATTCTTATTTCTGTTATTATCACTTATCCATATTTTAGATAAGCCCTCGCTTTCAAGCTCCTTTGATCAAGTGGACTTTTCCCCGAAATTCATTCCTGAAAATTTGCTGCTGCAGAAACAGAAACCACGATCAATCGTTACCTCTTTATCCTTTCCCCCCCTTCCCAGCTGTTGCACGGCACCTGACCCTTCTCCGAGATTCATGCCTAGACTATTGGTACTACCATAGCCACCTTCCTCCGCCATCTGCATTGACTGCACCTCCGCCACCCCCGTTGGCTGTTGACCCTGCTCCTCCTCCTTCATGCTCCCAACTCCCTCTTTACTACCAACCTTTGCTGGTGAGCTGTTAACAGAGGATAAGGGTGTTAATTTGCGACGAGGGCCCCCCTCAGCACGGAGCCATGCACTAAACTGCATGGATAAATTATCTTCCATCACGGATCCTGGCCCATTAAACGTGCATCCAAGTATCATCGTGAACCAGCCACCCACATCTAAAGCAAATCTTTGGAAGTTTCTCATATTGAAAGGACACCCATAATTTCCCACCTATAGTGTGAATAAATCTCCCACGTGCAACAGGTTTAAAAAGGGGCATATCAATCTTTACTCGCAGAAATCTCCCCCACCCTACTCCATCATCCGCTGCATCCACCTCTAAAACTTTGCCAACAGAGGCATCTATCTGCTCTCCACACTCCTTTGTCATCTTACCTGCAGTTGTAACCAGAAGATTTCAGACTCAAACTTGATCTGAGAAGGTTGTAGCCTACCGTCTGTTATGAGTTGCAGAAGTGCTGGAGTGGAAGGGTTGCAGTATTGCGTGTGACGTTGGAGATGGGCAAGGTGTGAAGATCAGAGCTTCCAAGATACGAAGGCCAGAGCTTCTGGGTTGTATTCTTGCTTCGGAAGCATGGGGTAGTTGATGGCAGTTAACTTGGGCAGAGATAGCTGGAAACGGTGTCGTGTTATGCAGAATTAGTTTCTTCTCTTAATAGAACGATGACGTTTGATGTTCTTCTTCTTCATAATTGTAAACACAGTCGTTTTTACTTACTATAATTGTAATAAGTGTTTAACCAAAACACTGCCGTTTCGTTCAAATAATCACTATAAATAGAGAGCTTGGAGGGAAAAGCCTCCAACGGATGATTCACTCA
>QEOT01006686.1:555949-618082 GCA_003123785.1 Pterocarya stenoptera
TGTTATGAGTTGCAGAAGTGCTGGAGTGGAAGGGTTGCAGTATTGCGTGTGACGTTGGAGATGGGCAAGGTGTGAAGATCAGAGCTTCCAAGATACGAAGGCCAGAGCTTCTGGGTTGTATTCTTGCTTCGGAAGCATGGGGTAGTTGATGGCAGTTAACTTGGGCAGAGATAGCTGGAAACGGTGTCGTGTTATGCAGAATTAGTTTCTTCTCTTAATAGAACGATGACGTTTGATGTTCTTCTTCTTCATAATTGTAAACACAGTCGTTTTTACTTACTATAATTGTAATAAGTGTTTAACCAAAACACTGCCGTTTCGTTCAAATAATCACTATAAATAGAGAGCTTGGAGGGAAAAGCCTCCAACGGATGATTCACTCAGTTAACTGAATTCTCTCTTCTTCCTCAAATCTATTCTTCTTCTTCTAAACCTAACTCTGGAGAGTGACTTCTCGAACAAGTCGATTGGGCTCATTACACCGTCATACGGTTGAAGGGGGAAATAGCCACTACAACAAAAACAGCTTTTTCGGACCAATTTTTCGTGACTAAAAGACTATTCGCCACCAAAATTACTATGGAACTTGCACTCGAACTCACTGAGATAACTAGGAACACCACCTCTGGAAACGCCAAAGGCCTAAACCAGAGAGGAGACTTCTAGCTGCTAATTGATCAAACCCGCTGACTTGTTAAGTAACTTAACCCACGTAATTATAGGTAAGCCTCATATTATTGTGACGACCAGGAGAAAACGGAAACAAGATTGAGTAAAGCCTATTTCAAATCATAATAAAAATTTCGTAGGACAAGAACTTTCAGAAAACTTTTAAAGGCTTTAAGAAATCAAATTACACCAAAAAAAAGTGAATGAGATTTAATTAGAATATCTAGAACTTAATAACAATAATAATAATAATTAATTATTATTATTATTATTATTATTATATATTGTAAATACATGAATGTAGTAAAATATATTTTATGTATTTGATGGATAGCCATTAGAATTCTTATACATCCATGTATTCTTATTTCTCATGTTTATATATACCTTTGATTCATGTTTTGACATTCTCGAAGTTCATATATTCATTTAATATCATATGTCCTCTCATGCCTATAAAATGGAGTATTGATGATCATTTGTTGTAAACACACAACAAGGAAGTTGAGAGAAGTAATATTGAGTTCCTGAAAAACTAGTTTCATCTATTGTGATCTTTCAATTCTCTTATTACTTCTCTTTAGTTTTACAACACGATATCAGCGTGAGACTCTAGTCAATTGTTGTGTTCTTTTAATCTTTGATGTTGAAAGCTATCTCTAAGATTTTCTCTTATCAATGTAATGGAATGCCTAGGGAATGAGATGAGATGAGAATTTTGTGAATAATAGTGAGATAGTTTGAGCTAAGTATTTATTAGGTTTTAGAAAAATGAGAGAGAAAAAGTTAAATAAAAATATTATAAAGTTAAAATATTGTTAGAATATTATTTTTAATATTATTTTTATTTTGAAATTTGAAAAAATTAAATTATTTTTTATTTGAAAGTTTAGGAATGAATGATTAGTTTGAAAGTACTTGTATTTAAATGATATTTGAAAAAGAAATGAGAAAAGATTGAATAAGATAAGATGAGATATTGGAAACTTTTTCCAAACATCCCTCAAGTCTCTCTACAATTTTATAACGTCACTTTCTAATCATTTTGTCACCATCATGTTTTTATAAATATTGATATCTATTGTGAATTATGTTATCGCATATGTTCTATGCTCTTTGAAGCAAAATATTATAGAATTCATATGACTTCATAAGTTTATGAGTTTTGTATATTCTTTTCTTAATTTTATAATACATAGTTATTTGATTTTTAATATATTTGTTATAGATAATGTCAGATCTTACAAAATAATAATTTGTTGCTCTTGATGTTTCTGGAAACAATTACTTATCTTGGATTGGATGATGAGATCCATCTTGATGCAATGAACATTGGAAATATTATCTAAGAAGAGAATGAAACGTTCCTGCAAGATTGCGTCAAAGCAATGATTTTTCTTCGCCATCATTTACATGAAGAATTGAAAACTGAGTACTTCACTATAAAAAAAATCTCTTGATTCTATGGAATAATCTGAGGGAGAGATATTGATAAGTGTGATTTTTATGTGATTTTTATTACTATTTTATTTATGAAAATTGTTATTTTTCCTTCAATATTATTGATTTTATTTATATATATTTCTTTATTTTCTTGGATTTGAAGGAATGAGAAGATTTAGTGCGAAATAAGAGCATTTTGGTACAAAAGAGCAGAAGGCGTGACCAAAATTCGCAACCAGAATTGGTGCGAAGACTTGGCATCAATATATTTTACCTTTTGGGCGCAAAGACTTGGTGACAAGGCTCCAGACAGTTAGATTGGGCGACTAGTCTAACCGACCAACTTAAAAGACGAACCTAAACGACATTGTGGGCAACAACTAGAAAAGGCGAGAGGAGTCTTTCATCTCGGTCAGGAGTCTTTTCACGCAGTAGGCAAGGAGAGGGTCGTGTGGTCTTTGTGACCTCCACGCTAGTTATATTCAACACACGCGGCATCTACCCGGTGGGACCCTTTCGAGTTCCGCAATCAATCTGCTGACCACCAAATCCTCTCGAGCTTCGCAATTCAAGCTGCATATCACTGAATCTTCCATTTTCGATAGTTTCGATATTCTCGAGATAATTTCCTTTTACGTTAATATCTATCTTTAGAAACTATTTTCCAGATTTTTAGGCTAGATTGTAGCCGTATTTATTTTGTTTCCAAATTTGAGTTTTGACATCTATTTAATCCCGTCCCGTGGGATGAATAAGAGAGTCTTAGTCTGAGTTAGAGAGTTTGAGTTTAGAGTAAAAATATTCTAGAGATTATTCTTTGAGTTTCTTTCGAGGAGGCAGATCTAGAAGGCAGAGGCGAGAGCCACATGCTTCATCAACCGACTCCAACGAAGAACACCGGTTTTATTCTTGTTCTTTTAAATTTCATTATGAACTAATTTTATTTTCTAGAGCTTTGATGTAGTTTAGCATTGAATATTTCCATTGATTGAGTGTTTATTCCTTGTTCTTAATGCTTGGAATTCTCTAGCTAATTATTGTTCGATCTATTGAATCACAATGAAAGGGAGAGGTGATTTGTGATTAAATCTCTAGGATTAAACACCATTAGTTGAGCGAAAGTAGAGATACTTTACTGCGATTAGTATGATTTTCAAGAAAATCCAAAGAACTTACTGAGTCTACAGTTAGTTAAATTCACATAGAGATATTGAGTTATTAGTTGGAAATATTTTTGATATTGTTCGAGAGAAAATATTGAATAGTTAAGGAATTTTTATCATCAACTTGGGATAATTGGAATTCTATAACAAGGAAGAATAAATTGTGTGGAATTTGTTAGGTGAAATCAAACGCTCTAGATCTATTCCTATTATCTTTAAAATCTTAATTTTAATGCTATTTTCTTCAGTTTAATTTAGACAATCCATTCTTCAAATTTCAGTTTTCCAAATAGTAATTAATTTAGTCAATTTCAATACTCGATAGCATAATTATTGCTTGTGGGCTCGATATTCATTTTCTTTAAAACACTTTACTACTTGTTACGATTCTGTGCACTTGCAGATATTTTATGCGAACAAGTTTTTGGCACTGTTGCCGGGATGCAGTTATTTGCTATTGATATTGATACTGTCTAGATTTTTACTATTTTGAATTTTATTTTATTTTTAAAGATTGGTTTAAATTAGATCTGAGTTTGGTTTTTCTTTTCAGGAATTAGAAGTGCATGCCCCGATCTAAATCATTAGAGCGTACACTCTTCGATCCCGAGATTGAAAGAACCTTACGTCGGATCAATAAAGAGAAGAAGAAAGAGGTCGCTGACTCCAAAGTTAATATTGCCGACCAGGAACACAAGGCGTTAAGAGACTATACTATGCCCTCTATCAATGGGGTGACATCGAGTATAAGGCGGCCAGCTATACAAGCCAATAATTTTGAGATCAAGCCGGTCATCATTCAAATAATTCAACAAACTGTCCAGTTTGGGGGGTTGTCACAAGAGGATCCTAACATCCATATTGCAAATTTCCTAGAAATTTGTGATACTTTTAAACATAACGAAGTGACAGATGATGAGATTCGATTGAGACTTTTTCCTTTTTCACTTAGGAAAAAAGAAAAAACTTGGTTGAACTCTTTGCCGCCCGGCATCATCACCACCTAGGAGGAGTTGGCACAAAAATTCTTAGCAAAATATTTCCCTCTAGCCAAGACAACGAATTTAAGGAATGATATCACTACCTTCACCCAATTTGAGAGTGAATCATTATATGAGGTGTGGGAGATATACAAAGACTTATTGCGCAAGTGTCCACATCACGATCTCCCCTCCTGGCTTCAATTACAGACATTTTACAATGGTTTGGGACCCACAAATCGATCTATAGTTGATGCAGCCACGGGAGGAGCATTAATGGGTAAGACCCATGAAGCTGCATATAAACTTCTGGAAGAATTGGTATCCAACAACTATCAATGGTCTGCAGAGAGAGCAATGCTAAGAAAGGCGGCTGGAATTTTTGAACTTGATTCTATTACCACACTGGCGGTGCAAATGACAAATGTATCACAACAACTAGGTAAGATGAACGTTAATGCTATTCAAACTAATGTTGTTTGTGATCATTACGCAGGAAATCATTCAAGTGTAGATTTCCAAGTGGGGAACCCTTTTGTCCAACCGAGTATTGAACAAGCCCATTATGTGTCCAATTTCCAATGTCAAAACAATCCTTATTCAAACACGTTCAATTCCGGATGGAGAAATTACCCTAACTTTTCATGGAGCAATAACCAAGTGCCGATTAGACCACCTCAATAGTTTTCATAGCAAGAGAAGAAGCCGTCACTTTAGGATATGTTTATGCAGTACATGCAAAAGACTGATATGGTGATCCAAAACAACTCGACTTCAATTCACAATCTTGAGGCGCAAATTGGTCAGCTCTCAAACATGCTTTTTGAAAGGACAGTAGGGACTTTACCGAGCAACACTATGACCAATCTGAAAGAGCATGTCAAAGCCATAACGTTGAGAAGTGGGCGAACATATGACCAGCCACGTACAGTAAATACCGAGTGAGATGCAGAAGCTGCCGAAAATGTGGAGTCTGAGAAGAAGGAAACTGAGTACGAGTGGGAAATGCACTATTTACGTTCAATCGACCAGCCATGAAGTACCCGTTCGAATAGTCCATACTTGTTCGAACGACTTTCAGAGATGACTTTAAATCGTCCAATAAAAAAAAAATCCGTTCGAATGCGATCTAACGGTCCAACTTAATTTCGTCCCAAAAGATATATTTGGGGACGAATTTGTGATTTTCGTCCCAAAATACTTTTTGGGACATTTTTATTGGGACGACCTTGGGACAATTTTTTTTCGTCCCAAAAAATCTTTTGGGACGAAATGCCAGGATTTTGGGACGAAAATGCTCGTCCCAAAATCCCTAATATGTTGTAGTGTTGTATACCTGATGCTTTATTAAGAAAATTCTTTTGCAGTCGAGTTTCATTCTGGTCCCCCTGCTATATAAAATAACTTATTCTTAAACTTAGGGTACTCTCAATGACTTCTCTATTTTGCAATTTTATGTAAAATAACCAAGAATATGTCAAAATAAGGCTTTCATTGAATTATGTAATATCAATGTAAAATACATATGAGCCAAAGTGCTTCTACATTTAACATATTCATCTATATATGTATCATTATTTATTATTTTTGTACTTGTCCCAATCTTTATATATATATATATATATATTTCTCACATTTACACTTTTAATTATAAAAACATGCAGATTTCAAAATATTATTAGAATATTTTATCTTAATAAAAAGAAAAATACTTATATTAACAATTGTGCAAGATATGATATATAACAGGATAAAAATATCACAAAAAATAGAATGAACGAGTTTTTTTTTCCATTTATTTTCTCTTTAGGTTTTTATTGAGCTATTGATATCACTTTGTCAATGGAGAGATATTGCGTTCATATTAAAATATGAAAAATATTGAAAATATCTGAAAATATTACAAATTCAACAGTAGGTATAAAAAATATTTAAAATGAATAAAGAAAGAAAAAATAAAGAATATTTAAATGATATATAAAAAGAATAAATAAACTAATGTATGGTGTATTGCAAAAGTCGTTAGCTAATAGAAAAAGTGAGTTTTAGGCTTCGATTATTTTTGCAGATGAGATAAGTTGAGATGAAAGTTGAAAGTAGAATAAAATATTGTTAGAATATATTCTTTTAATGTTATTTATATTTTGAGACTTGAAAAAATTGAATTATTTATTTTATTTTGTGTGAAAATTTGTGAAAATTGTAATTATTAGATGAGAAGAGATAAGATGAGTTGATCTAGAATGGTTGGGAATGCTCAGATGAAAATTTAGATAAGCCATTGGGAATGCTCAAAAGGGACAGAGTGTTTCATGCCATGGGGCAAAAAGTTTGTTACGAGAGATCAACGGAAGTTGTGGGTTGTAAAAGTTTGAGATTGCTGGTATAAATGTTATGAGTTGAGTAACCGAGGTGGCATTTTGGAAACTGGCGAAAACTAAGTTATTAAATTTGCAATTAATATATTGATATTTATCTTAAAATAAGTCTCGTATACATAATATTTTTATTGATTAGATCATAAACCTGTTTGCATAGCGGCGAAATCATAACGCTTTGTTCCTTAATTTTCGATATATATAAACAAGGATAGGAAAGAAGGATAGGCAAATAATACAAGTGAGAATGGCAATATTTGAATGCACTAACACAGCATATGTACCTGTGAAGAATGCCAAAACCATTGGTGCCATGGCAAGAAGAAGGAACCAAAAGGCTATTTCAAGAAAACTTGCACGCCTTTCAAAGAAAATCGTCCGAAGGCATAAGCGGAATAAATAGGTGGAAAAAGATAGCAGAACTAGATAGCATCAATGATAGGGCATTTGTAATGATGAATGCCTTGAAAGCAACACTATTCCTCAAAACTGCAGAGCCTGGATGTGGATGATCATCTCCACCAACAAAGCCCCCGGGCATGGTAATGCCTGCTGCAAAGGTTACGGTTGTAATGAGTGCAGCAACTACCAAATGGGCTTGAGCCGCTTTATCGTGCTCCTCTTCCCTCTTTTTCACCCACTCCTCCTTTTCCTCCCTCTCCTGCTTCTGCTTCACATCCTCCTCCTTCAGCTTCTTCTTATCAATTTCATCATACCCGACTTCTAATACTCGTCCATCATGATAGAACTTATAATTTTCTAAGTCTTTTAAAAGCCTCGACTTCTGCAGTATACTATTTTCTGGGCTGAATCCTGAGTATTCCTTTTATGCCTATATGCCTATAGATTGAAAGAAAGTGAGAAAAGAAAACAAACCCAAAGAATATTTGTTTGAGGAAAGCAAGGCGGCTCGGTATAAAATACTGACTGAAATCAGAATATATAAAGGCAATTAACTTCATATATATCTAAATGCATCTTACAAAAAAACATTTCAAAGGTATAAAATGAATAGAAAAATATTATCGTTCCCAAGATGCATCATTATAAAGAGGATATATCAAATCAAATATGTTTTGAAACGAAACAGGTTATGTATGCCAGAATTATAGGAACATGTTCTTGAAAGTTGTTAGCTTGGTTTATAATAAATATTTGTGGCATAACATATACATAATATTGATAAAACAATAAAGTTTACATCAAAGGAAAGGTTGTGGTTTTATAACGCCCGAAACAAGTACCACACTACGGGAAAGTAAAATTGAATACTACAAAACCTTAATGTCTACCTAGGTTGCAATTAACATGACATTTTATTTCAAACTCTTCTTCTACGAAGCATTGAAGGAAAAAAAAAAAAAAAAAAAAAAAAAGAAAAAAAGACTACGTTTCATTTTTTTTAATCAAAATAATTTTTTACAGAAATAAAATTACAGAACGGCATTTTGTTAAGTTTATATGTTCTTCAAATGTTTTAAGAGTGAAATCTAAGCCATGGGTTGTTTCAGTGGCAAATTATCACAAAATGAATATACTTATCTCAAGAGTCAAGAGACTCGACATCAGACCTAAACAATCTAATAAAAAAATAAATTCAAAATATTTTTTCATTAGATTTGTTATTATTCCCTTCCTTTTAGAAATGATTTGATTATATTTAAATAATATTGATGTGATTCATAAAATCAATTTAATTTTAAATCAGTTTAAAATTTAAACCACATCAAAGTACTGATTTATATATTATCTGACGTGATACATAAATCAGTTTAATTTTTTTTTAAAAATACATTCCGATTTGATTAATAAACTGATTAATTGGTTTCGGTATTCCTTAGCATATCTTATTGAAAAGATAATAGAGTACGTTACCTCATAAAGTTGTTGGCTGTTATAACTTGTATAGATTTGATAAGCATTCTGGTTCTTTTTGTTGAATACCATTTTGTCAACTCCTGGAGAATTCAGGACACGGCCGTCACAATTAACAGACTTGTAAAATGCTGCAGCATGCAAAGCCATTTCTGACACCAAATCTGGAAAGTGTCTCTAGGCAGCCAAGTAAAGTGGGGTCTCACCAGCAGCATTAGCACCAAACGAAAATTCTGGATCTACCTCCATTAGTAACTGTTTTACCACTTCAATGTGATTGTGACGTATAGCCTCATGCATGTAAGGCCGTGTCTCTCTCTTTGTTCAGCTTCCCAATCATCTCCGTAGTAGCTTTAACGAGTACTCCACTTTCGAGATCTTGATGGTGGGATTTTTGATGTTCAATCAGGACTTTGACTATGGAAGCATGCCCATACCTTGCCGCCACATGTAACAGAATATCGTCTTCTGCGTTGGCTTTCAATAAAAGTGACAGACACTTACCTAGTACATCTTTCACAAATTTTGCCGCTGAGGCTTGGTTAGTAGTGAGAGCCTCATTCAAAGTCCTTGAACCATAATAAATCCTGACATGAGACGCTTTTTCAATTCTCTGGGCATCTTCATCGAGGATACTTGAAATGCGAATATGTAGGATTGTATTTTTATTAATTGTCAAAAATCCATCAAGTGGATGGGAGATATCATATTGTTCTAAGGCCTCCAAGTTGCCTTGTGCCGCCGCTTTATAGATAATAGGATCCATTACAGTGAGACGCGTTTGTATGCTGCAAGAGAGTAAGTAATCTAGAAAATCCTATGTTAGACATAGGCATTATAGTTGATGTTACATTTAACATTTTTCTATTAACGCGCAAATCCTATTCATATTATGACAAAATGCCTTTTTGACAATTTCCTCCTCCATCCGTACGAGGAACATGGGTCTGGAAATTGGAATTCTGGGTAACGCTGAGTTTTAATTTTCGGAAGGACTAAACTGAAATAAATGCGCTTGAGAACTTGAAGACAAAGTTTAGGTATAAAACAGAAGTAGTAATCATATATTAATTAATTAATTTTTCTTGGATTAGCTAACAAAATTTATTTCCTTTATATTTTTCTTTGTTTTTATGTTTATGTCATTTTAAAAATAATTCTGGATCTTTGTTATAAATTGAAGTTCATTCCTATATGTTTGAGTCAAAATTATTCAAATACAATTGATGATGTAGACAACTAAAAGTTAGACTGAGGTAATATATTTAGAGATCTGTTTTTAGTTTTTGTTATATATCTTGATTTTGTCGTTTTCTGATATTAATTTCTTATATTTTAACATCTTAACATATAATTAACCACCCATATGACGAGTATGCTGTATGAAAATGATTGAGGTTTAAGGTGCATTTGTGAAATTGTGCAAGTGTTGTTTGTTCAATTTTATTTCATTATTTTTATAAATTTATATGGGGCTATCTTATTTCCTTATTAAGTTTGTCCTCTTTTCTTCAGACACAACTTAATTGGAATGGCACCCAATATTTGGTTCTCTTTTGTTGTTGGAAATAGAAATGGGAACATTTCATTTGTGTTGGTTTAGAAAATGTTGATTGTTGTTGTACTTTGGAACAAATAATAATATTTGGTGGCCTGTTGTGTTTGATCAGAAATGTGTTATTGGATGATGGATGATGAATTGATTGTGAAATTCAGCAGTGAAGTATTGAGTGGTTGGCTTGTATTTGGTTATTGTAAATGATTGGGAGGCTAGCTGTGTTTCAGCACAACTTTGAATGATCAGAACAAGCACCCGAGATTTGGTTTTGTTTTGTTGTTTGAATAGGAACATATAATTAATTTTAATTTATGTTTTTGGTTGTTGTAGTCGGGAATAAATGACAATATTTGGTGGCCGGTTGTTTTTCACAGTTTTGGTTTGTTTTTCTTAGTAGTGGTTATGTTTTTTCAATGGGGGTATGTTTTTTTCAACTTTGTGCCCTTGATGACAAATGGCTAACGACTGATATGGCATACAAAGCAATAGCTGAATTTTAGTTAAATCTTTTTAGAGTTAAATATGGGTTATGCTACCCGTACTTAAAGAAAACAAGAAAACGTACAGCACGTGAAAACGTACAGTTCAAGTCTTAATTAGTGTAAACGGGCATCAATATGTATCCAAGTATACACCACCTTGACTTCCGAAATTATGAGGCCAACCTCCGAATATTACCAAACACAAGATAAATAAGTACCAAAATGAGTGGGCCAAATTGAAAAAGATACATGTATTCACATTTGAGTAAAGTGTTTACCAATATTAAGATTTATCTCTTCGCTGCATCTATGTTGCTAATCATCTTATATGGCATAAGGTTGTACTTGCTTCACATTTGCTTACACATTTTCCATTTCGTTTGCCTTTTTCGTTTGCTTTAATAAAAAAAGTGTGGGTGGTCTTGCTTTTTTGTCTTTTATAATCACGTGTGGGTCTGTACGTGTTTTATGCGTTTTGTTTAAGTATAAAAAACATTTCTCAAAATCTAAATCCAACTAAGAGCACTATACGAGATTCATCAAATTTATTTTTAAAATTTAATAAAAAATACATATTTTTCATATATGTAAAACCTTCTTATCTATAATATCTCATATTGGATTAGCCATTGAATTCATCGTATAGCTTGGCAAAAAACAGGAGAGGAAATGGAGGGAAGAAATGGAGAGAAAGAACTGTGCTGGGAATCGGGAAGGGAGAGGAGAGGAAGAAAAAATGGGAGAGGAGAGGAGAGGAAGAAAAAAAGGAATTTCGGGATTTCGAGATTTGGGAGTGAGGAAAAAAGCAAAGAAGGGAAAGAGAGAAAAGAAACAAAATTACGTGCGAAACCGATGCATTTTGGTAATAAAATAATCTGATAGATGTTGAACAATCGTTCTTTAAATTTGAAGATAAATGAGAATCAACCGTAACTCATAGCTTCACAAATACATGGAAGATGAATCCAATGCCGGCATTCTAAAGTAAAATTTATCAAATTTTAAAAATTAGACTCGTTTGATAAATCCAATACCAGTGTTTGTCGTAATCGAATCGAAACCTATACTAAGTCAAAATCGAATAGAAACCTACACAAATTATATTGGTCGGACTACAACAAATTAGAATAGAATCAGATCTTGGGAATTTGGACACCATTTGGATTGGGATTGGTGCACACCCCAGTTGACTGGAGTGACTAGACTGCCTAGACACGGTGCAGGGACAACTTTTATGCTGTGTCCAAACTTTCGCTTTACCGTATAAAGGTTTCGTTTCAACTTTTATCTCTGCACTATTCATAGAATATTTGCAGCATTAATTGCATCAAAATATAACCCAAGGCATCTGCCTAAGCACCCACATACACGAAAGCCTCCTATAGTTTTTGTTATGTTTGCAACAGTGTAAAATGTATAATTAAAACAAAAATGTGAGAGAAAAAAATCCATGAAAAGGAAATACAAAAAATTAGTGTTTTAAACTTTTAACGAATACATTTAATTTTTATCGAATTATTTTATCTTTGTTTCAATTTTAAAACAAAGCAAACTAAATAGCATGTCAAAGAAGATTAAATGGATAGATAAAATGTGGTTGTTTTGAGAGTGTATAACAACAAGGACTAAGTAGGTGGCATCACGTTAAAGAAGATTAAACCAATACATCACGTTAACGTAGATTAGGCATCGTTTGTTTTCGTAGATTAGAATATATGCGTTGAGATTAAAGTTAAAAATTGAATAAAATATTATTTGAATATATTTTTTAATATTATTTTTGTTTTGAAATTTAAAAAAGTTAAATTTTTTATTTTATTTTATTTAAGAATTTAAAAAAATTATAATAATTAAATGAGACGAGATGAGTTAAGAATTATAAAAATAAACGAGAACTAAGTAGATGGCATCCCATTAAAGATAAAGGAAAGTTTTGGTTGGCTCTACGAATAAAAAATGTGGAACTGCCATGTGAAATTATTACTCTTAGGTGTCGTTTAGAGAATGAGATGAGATAATATAAAAATTCTGTAAATAATAGTGAAATAGTTTGACTAAAGATATTTTACTGGATTTTGAAAAATAAAAGAGAAAAAGTTGAAAAAAATATTAATAATTTAAATATTTTTAAAATATAATTATTAATATAATTTTTGTTTTGTAGTTTGAAAAAGTTGTATTATTTTCTCTAAGGATTTCAGATTTTTTTAGAACCCCTATTCTCTTTCACAGTATGGGCATTCGTTGAGTTTAGCTTAAATGAATTCATGATTTGGTTCCATTTGCCACGCAGTGGGACAAAGTGGAAGACAAGTATGCAGTGTCTTCACTTGCAGTTGCTGGTGTCGTTGGATTGTGGGTCTCCACTGGGATGGTCTCGGTGAGGTCCTCCGAATGCTTAATATATAGAAATTATAATTGTGTTTAGGGTAATTGTGTTTATACTTTACACCACAAAGTTAAAGGATTTCTTAGAGATGGGCATGACTTGTAACAGGCAATTGATAGGCTTCCTCTAATTCCTGGCGTGCTTGAACTTGTTGGCATTGGCTATACTGGAGTAAGTTGGATATGCTTTACTACTGCTGCATTGTTTTGTCTGTCTTCGTTTCTCATTAATTTGAACTGATTAACAATGGGGTCGATTACATTATTGATTTTGCTTCTTATTCAAATGATCTATGTTCATCTGCATAAATCTAATGCATGTACTCGAAAGTATTTGAGTAAGAAAGGGCCTTGGAAGAGAAGAACTATAGTTTAATATTCATCACACGGAATGCTTAATATATAGAAGTACTTCCGTGCTTCGCTCTGTTTCTCATGCATCAACCTTTCTTGCCTTCTTTTCTTTGCAGTGGTTTGCCTACAAGAACCTGGTTTTCAAACCAGACAGGTAATCCTTAATTTGGCTATAGTTACTGTCATATAATGTATTGAATTTCATCCTTTCTAAGAAATTTTTGCCGAGACAGATTTGTACCATAATCAATGAATTTCAGGGAAAGTTTGATACAGAAGATGAGAGACACGTACAAGGAGATAATCGGGAGCAGCTAGAAGGATCCAACACAGAATGCTGCTGAGATGATCCGTGAAGTTTTGAGTTTTGAAGCAAATATCTTGCTGCATTATCAAGTGTTATAAGACGTAATATGTACTTGTCTTGAAGATGTAACTACTATATACCTTAACTACATTCCCCTTAATCACCAATCAATTTCCATGATCACTTTTCATGGGTCACTTGAAAGTGCTTGAAGAACTATCTTACAAAAACAAAGGGCATATTGAGTCCTTGGATTTTAACGTGTAAAATGCTAATTGGTTGACACGTGGACATGGCAACCTAGGCGTTAATAGACATGGCACCAAAATTCGTGGGCCTTAACCAAGTGAGCTTCAATTTGGGATTTAAAGGGAGTTTGGTTAGGGTTTGGGATGCTAACAAGCCCAAATCCAATTTTTCTTGGTCCAATCAAATACCAAGGTTTAAAAGGTTGGATAATGATGTTATAACAAGAATTTGATGAATTAATAGCATGTGAAAATGATTTAATCAATTGATTAAACACAATACTTGAAATCGGATCAAAAAGGGTTTGGAGGCTAACTTTAGGGTTAGGGGAAACCGTTTAGGATTTCGGTTTCAACTAAATTTTTGGGGTTTCAAATGGATTCCAAATTTTTAGGATTTCACTAGAGTTGAAATCCTCTTTGGTTCAGTAAAATTTTGTTTTTTTAATAAAGGAGGACGAAACCTCCGACCTTTATTGGATAACCCTCACTTATAGAGGAGGAAAACCTCATACATTCACAACCAAAAAAAAACACAACCAATAAAAAAAATACTCGCATGCATACCCCTAGCCAGCAAATGAATGAGAAAACAACTAACAACTACCATATACGAAAATTTGGCAATCCTTCTCACCAAACTAGGAAGCAGATCGATGACCTCAAATCTCCTCGTTAGGCCTCCCTTCCCGCATCACGCTAAGAAATCTGCAACCCCATTCCCCTATCTATATTGATGCACAATAGAGAAATTAATACCATCAAGCAACTGCATAATCGAGTCCCAATAGTCTCAAAGATAACAAACCGAGCACTTCCTAGCAGCAATCCAATCCACAACCACCTGTGACTCACACTCAATTTCTACATGCCTGAACCCAAGCTCCCTACACAGCTCCAAACCCGAAAGCAGAGCTTTTAACTCAGCTTAATTGTTTGTGCCCTATCCCAGGAAAACAACAAACGCAGCAACAAATCTTCCATGAGAATCCTGTATCATGCCTCCTCCCCCACATCGGCCAGGATTGCCCCTACAACTCCTGTCCACATTGAGCTTCACTCTCCCCTCCGCTGGTCTCTTCCACTGCACAAGACATGAAACATGCACCTCTACAGACTCCACCTGAAAATCTAACGTCTAAAGCACCAACCGGTTAGAAGCAATAATCGGCTTCTGCAACTGGATTGCAATATTCCTAAGGCACGCCTTCACCGCCAGCCAAATTCTAGCAGCTGAGTCCGTCTACCCCTCTATCCGAGCCTTACACCGGCGGTACCACAACCTCCACGTTATCACGCTTGGCAGGAGACCAAGCATTTGCCCACGCAGGGACGACTTCCTTGCATAGTGAAACCAGTGAGCCATCCAAGCCCTCCAGCTACCAGCCTGCAAACCAGGAACTCCAAACTCCACTTCCACCAGTTTCCACACCTTAGGTGCCACCTCCCCATAGCTCAAAACATGATCCATAGTTTCTAGATGACCCATACTGCAGCAATCACACTTTGACGCCATCGAGATACCAACCTTTTGTACTCTGTCATCAACCGGTAGGCAATTAAAAAAATCCTTCCCGCTACAAATAGGGATCCTCTTTGGCAGTTTACCATGCCAAACCCAGTCCATCTCTTGCATCACAGGGGCCTTTACTCGAATGATATCCCAAGCGCTAGTTGCTGAAAATTGGCCATCGCGATTAGGCATCCAAATTAATTCATCTGTGCCTTCTCTACCTGCTAGAACCGAGTTCATGATTTCCTCAGCTTTAGAATCCCCCACCAGCTCAATTAAAGTGTCCCTATCCCAAGCATTATCCAACCATACATCTTTAATTTGCAACTGTGGATTAGAATGGAAACCGAATGTTGTGACAGTGGCCCCCTAGCTAACTAATGATCATACCAAAAAGAGCTTCTCCCTTCCTTCACCCTTAATCGCACCTGATTTAATACCTCTGGGACAACCCCCAAAATTGATTTCCACAAATGAGACCCTGCATGCACGGGGACAGCCAAGGAGACATGGCCATTTCTCACTTATTTTGAACGAAAAAATTTCGTCCACATCGAATCCATCGTCAACAATCTCCACACGAATTTCATGTGAAAAGAACATTGTACTTCACCAAGATCTCGAACCCCTAAACCTCCTTCTTGGGTAGGCTTACACAACAATGACCAAGCCCGCCATTTCCTTTTCCGCTTCCCATCTTTTTCTACCCAAAAGAAAGAAGAAAGAACACCATTACTTTTATTGAGAACCTCCTTTGGAACATTAAGAACTGCAAGTAAATGCGATGCCATACTCGAAAGCACATGTCTACTTAGGATAAGTCGACTACCATGAGAAAGAATTTTAAACTTCCAACCAGCCAATTTCTTCCTAACCTTATTCAACAAAGGCTCCAAATCCCGAACTCTAAGACGCCCCACCACCAGAGGAGCCCCCAAATAAACCACCGGAAAGCAGCCTTCCACAAAACCAATCAACCTCCGTCTTCTACTCATAGAAATATGTTCAGAAAAGAAAAAAGTGAATTTTTCTCTACTAATCAACTGCCTTGACCAACGCTCATATTGCTCCAAAATTTGCATAAGACGCTGAATGGATCTCGTCTTGCCATTAACAAAAATCAGTAAGTCATCCGCATACAACAAATGAGAAATCAAAGGTGCCCCCAAAGGATGTGAAAAACTCTGAATCCTCCCCTCTCCAAAATTAATTCTCAAAAGACGAGAAAGAACCTCTTCCATGAGAATAAACAAATAAGGCGATAGAGGGTCCCCTTGTCTTAGGCCCCATGTTGACTTGAAAAAACTCTTGTAAGTGCCATTCATCATTACCGAGAACCATTGTGAGCCCACACACCCCTGCACAAGTCTACCAAAATTAGGTGAGAAACCAAAGGCAGTAAGGACCTTCAACAAAAAGCCCCAATCCACTTTGTCATAAGCTTTCGCCATATCAATCTTCACCATCACATTCCCGCTTGCAATTTTTTTATTAATCGAATTCACCATCTCTTGGGCCAACGTAATGTTCTCAAAAATACTTCGCCTCGGAATAAAGACCCCTTGTTCTTGAGAAACCAAAGAGAGAAGAAACCGTGTCAATCTTTGAACCAAAATTTTTTAGAAAATTTTGTACACTACAAAACAAAGACTAATAATAGGCAGGAATTTATCAAAACTAGTAGGATTTTGCACCTTCGGAATAAGGACAATATATGAAGAAAAGTAGAATCTAGGAAACTCAGTCCCCTGAAAAAAATCTTTTGCCGCCTCCACCAAATCACCCTTCACCAACTCTCAACAACTCAAATAAAACCCAGACCAAAAACCATCCGGTCTCGAGCTACAATGGATTGGGATAGAACCCAATCCATTTTTAACTTATTCTTCCTCTGGAGGACAACACAGAGCTTCATTATCCACCCCAAATATACCATCCTCTAGGATAGAAGACAGGTCAACATCAGCACATACCCTATCACCCATAAGAAAATCTTGAAAATCCCTGACAACTCCCTGATGCACGGCCTTAGGTGAATCAAGGACCACCCCATCCGAGAGAGTCATAGAAGAAATATAGTTCCGCATCCTTCTCTAATTGGTCGTCACATGAAGGAACTTTGAATTTTGGTCGCCCTCCAAAAGCCACTTCTTTTTTGCGATTTGAGCAAGACGCACCTCCTCTCTTTGTTCCCAAGTCTCAAGTTCCAACTTAGTAAGCAAGAACTCCTCCTCCAGTTCAGGCGAAAACTGGTTCTGCAGCTCCTCAAGGTCCTTAACATGATTCTCTACGCGACCAAAAACCTAGGGTTCCAAGTCCATAGAGCTAGCTTTGTTTTTTTCAGTCTACCAGCAAGCTTCAAAAGGAGTCGGCGCCTTCCAAACTTGCTCAACACATGACCTGAAGGACTCATGAGAAGACCACATGTTCTAAAATGGAATGGAGCTGGGCCATACCGTTGCGCCTCACCCTGCTAGTGCACCAGCAGCGACTAGTGATCCAAACGTTTCCTCTCAAGACACAGATATTTGGTTGATTAGATGGAAAATAGGATTTTGCTTATGTGGCATGATCTCACACCTTGATTTCCTTCACAAATCTATCTAGTGGTTCCTCATGTTGCCATGTGTCAAATACTATTCACCAAGTGTGGTTAAGATCTTGTCAAGTGTCCAAATAAATCTTCTCTAACCTAATTTGGACATTCCACACTGTAATTTTGAAAACACTGCACTGGATGCTATTATTGAGGTTACTATTCACTCCGGAAAATTGAAAAATAAACTTTGCATTGTAAAATCTTAAATATTCATACAAACCTAATTGTGCAATTCATTTATTGAAACTCTACCCTGAAGTGTCTTGAAATAAGAAAAACATATTTTCGAACAAGCGTATCGTCTGAAAACTGAAAATGGGATTACTGCGCTGTAAAATCCTAAATAATCAACTGAATCTAATGGCATATACCATATTTCAAACTGACACTTCCAAATACCTCAAATAAATAAAATCGCACTTCTGGCATCATAACGAGTGATAACTCTGACTATGTTAACAGACTAAAACCTACACGATTGATCGAATCGTGAAAACTTATGGTGTTTTCACGAGATTCCTAAAGTCTATAGAAATTTCACCATTGAATTTTTAGCGGACTGTTACAAGAAGAATTTTTCTTAGGTATTTTATTTGCCTTTCATGTGTGTATATATATATATATACACACAGATATATATATGTATATATGTATTTATCAAAGCTAATTGAGTATTTGCCTTTCTTCTGATACTATTGTAGACATTGAGGAAACTCCCTCTTGTAGTTATGATTTATTGATTAATGAATGATTGAGCTTTAAGCTCCTTGTCAAAAAAAAAAAAAATGTATTTGTCGTCTATTTTTTCTACAAACCTTGCCGGTTCCATGCTTCTATTACAAACAAACTTCACAAAGAATATTTTGAGTTGAACACTACTACACCGACAAAGCTAATTGAGTGTTTTTTTCATGCATTTTTTTAACTCACTTAAACATTTGAAAAAAGTTTAAAATATCATTACAAAATATTTATTTAATCATTAAGTAAAAAAAAAAAAAAGACAATCGGGACCCGTTGTCAAGACCCACAACAATTTCCTTGAGTTTCTATCCATTTAATTGCTAGAAAGGAACAAGAAAAAAAAAAAGGAAACATCAAAACATTCAAACCAAGAGGGAAAAAAAAAAAGAAAAAAGAAATGGGTTCCGAGTTTAAAACCTGCTACCCGGATTGGGTTTACCCTGATGCAGGTACTTGCCCGAGTTTGTTCCTAGTCAAAACTCGACTATCCGAGTTCCGGACCGGGCCGAGAAAAAATCCGGCCCTGATGAATAAGCCTGATTACGACCTTAAGGTGGATTACAATAGAAAATGACGGTCAAGGATTTGTCATTGTGTCACCAATTGGATATTTGAGTAATTACAAGGTCTAGTGGGAATTATTTAAGGAAGTATTATGGGTCTAAGGTCAAGGGTAGCCTCGTTAAGTAGAGTTCTATGTCTTTTTTATTACAACCATTAATAGAGTTCTAAGTCCTTTTAATGAATGGAATGAGATTATTATTATTAAAAAAAATAAAAAAAGTCTTTTTTATTAATGGTGTGCATAACAAGGAAATTGGCGTGGCACTAACGCGAATGAGATTTGATTGAAGGGAAGTGATTTTGCATAAGCTCGAGGTAAATGACTATGTTCATATGCTTCTTGCTATTTTATTGTAAACAAAAGTGTCATTTTTGCAAGCTATAATATGTGTACATGTCTATCTCTATTATATAAGAGCCTAGCTATCTCGAGTGAACAGCAATAAATAGTAACTTTCTTGTTTCTTCGTGTGCTGTCCGTGTGTGGTATGCTTACTTATTTCTTTATTCTTTTGTGTTGTTTTGTGTCCGTTTATATAAGGATATAAATGTGTCAGTGTGTTATTTTAGGGTTGGATTGTGTCAGTGATTTTATATATCCAGGTACTTGTGTTAGTGTAATTTTTTTTTTTATTTACTTATTTTTCTCCAGTAAGTGCATCATTTTAATTAGGACGTCTATGGGGAAGGAAATTGTTAGTAATCTCTGTATGCTTGTGTCGGTAGAACTTTTTTTCGTTCACTTCTTTTTCTCTTTTGCCAGTTGCATTAGTGCGTGCGTGTACGTATAGATCATGCCAGTTCATCAGACATGTGTATAGGTAATTGTGCCGTTTACATCTTTATATTTAGGGTGGGGCTACTATGCCACCTACCCTTTACCGTTGGGCATACAGCCCAGTTATTTTTTTTTTCTTTCCTTCTTTCTTTTCACATTTTTTTAACATATTTAAATACATTTAAAAAATAAAAAAATACATCAATACATTTAAAATCACTTCCTTAATCACTAAGTAAAAAAAAAAAAATTGACCAGCAGTCAAATGGAGTGGGCATAGTAGCGTTTTTCTTAAATTAAATAACTTTGGGTGGGGCTACTTTGCCGCCCACCCTTTACTGCTGGGCGTACCGCCCAATGGTTTTTTTTTTTATTGTCACATTTTTTAACATATTTAAATACATTTAAAAAATAAAAAAAATACATCAATACATTTAAAATCACTTCCTTAATCATTAAGTAAAAAAAAAAAAAAACCAGCGATCAAATAGAGGTGTCAAATGGAGTGAGCATAGTAATATTTTCTTATATTTAAATGGCTATCTAACTGCAATACCCATTTTTCTTGTTTGTCCGTCCATTTTCTTTTTCTGTCAAATCCGTTTGTTTTTTCGTTATTCGTTTGCCCTTTTTGTTCCTATGATTCTTCACTTAGAGCATTGGCATTGGACTAGCCAAATGTCAATGCAAGTCTAAACTTTAGCTAGTTGTGAAAAAAAACCTCTGCATTGGACTAGCCAATGATCTAAAGTTTAAGATTTGATCTACAGTAAAATCATAAGACTCGCCAATATTGGCGAGACACTATTCACATGACAAATATTATTTTATGATTTACCCGTTCCCTCGTTCTTTTCTCTCTCTTCAGACCCGCGTATTCCCTCGTTCGTCCCTCCTCTTCCTCCGTTTTTCTTCTTTTCGCCGATTCTCTCCCTCTTCTCCCCATTTTTCTTCCTTGATCGATTATCTCCCTCTTCTCTCTGTTTTCTGTTAAAATCTCTCTCTCTCTGCGTCTCCTCGCAAAACTACATTCCGAGATGCTTTGGTTTAGGTACGCTTACGTCCCTTTCATTCGCCTGATTCTTAGCCTATTTTTCATTTTATTTTCTCGTTGTTGTGGAAATATTTGATCTTTCGATTTGGTTGCCAATAAATCAAAGAAAAATTATTGAACTTCTGATTATTTGTTGGTTTTGGTTCTTGGGGGAGAAAAAGGTATCATTTACTAGAGTTTCCTGCTTCTTGGATGATCAATACTATAAATCAAATAAGGTTGGACTTTTGTTTGTATTTATATGAGTTTATCTTATCTGGTTGAGATCACATTTTTTCATTTTGTTGGTCTGTATTAGGGCTTTCCTTTTTTTATATATCAAATGGATTCGCCTATTATTTGAATGATTTTGATTTCCTTTAATAAAAAAAAAAAAAAAACCTCAGGCATATTCCCCATCTTGGTTGGAATTTCTTATTATTGATTGATTGAACTTGAAATCCCTTTACGGTTGCAATCCACTTACTCTTTATGGATAGAGGTAAATAAATTTCGAGAAAACAAATTTGGGTCTATAAGTCAAGGTTCTTCTTTGATCCTTAATGTTTGTTTATAAATCTGCGCTGGGTACATCACCTTTGCAAGTGCTTGACTACCATCTCTTGATCGAAGATTCTGTGTTTGGTAGTGATGATGGTGGCGCCTGGTGTAGGCAAAAAGAAATAAATATTGGAGGAAGGGAAACTCTTTAATTATCAATGAGAGAAGATGCTAGTCAAAGCACTAATTAGGGGCATTGAATATGTGTACAAAGCTCTTGCTTTCTGTTGATAAAGTGTGGTGCTTCTTGCATTTTATGTATCAATTGAGTAATGATCCCTTGCTTTGTATACTTGATTTCTGAAATATGAGGTGGCTTATTGTCGAGAAATTCAGATTATGAGAATCTAGTGGGGAAATTCTATTGGGCCCAAAGAAAAGTTTGTTTGAGCTAATTTTTCCATTTTTTACCAACGAACTTGTTTTGGAAATTTGTTATTTTTATTTGGTATTATGAAAGTTTGAATATGTCAAAAACTGCCAAGGAAACCAATGAAGGAAGGAAATATGAAAGTTTGAATCTTATTTTTCATTCTGTTTCCTTTATCAACTTATGGAACAACCAACTAATCTTTGCCAACCAGATTTAGTAAGGGCAGTTGGAATTTTGGATGGAGGTGCCTAATTCAACTTACGTATAATTTTCTTTTTCTTTCTTGTCCTTATTGTTTCTGTCCCAGCAATTAAAGTGAGTGTTTTTCTTTTTGTAAAAATTTCAAATTTGCCTCTGAAAGTAATAATTGAGAAGACTTTTAAACTAGAAGTTACTTGCAAAATAAGTTTTTGTTTATTACAATCAACGTTTGATGCTGAAATCTTGTGGGATGCTGAAGATTTTACTGACAACCACTCTGTTGCAGTAAGTGCAAATCATAGTGGAAGAGTCACACATGCCTTGAGCGATGATGCTTTTGCCCAAGCGTTAATGGATAGCAATTCCCCTACTTGGGTGCTTGAGAATTTTGATGATTGGACAATTGATTTAAAGAAACTCAATATGGGATCAACTTTTGCTCAAGGGGCTTTTGGGAAACTATACAGAGATATTTATAATGGTGAGGATGTTGCTATCAAGATCTTGGAGAGGCCAGAAAATGATCCAGAAAAGGTACAGTTGATGGAGCAACAATTTCAACAGGAAGTTATGATGCTGGCCACATTGAAGCATGTAAATATAGTTCAGTTTATTGGTGGCTGTCGAAAACCAATGGTTGGTCTTGGGATGCTTTTGTTCTACAAGCATTTGATTCCAGTTTATGGGTTCGAATAGTTGTTGTTCTGGGAGCTATTGGGTGTTGCCTAGGATTTCTTGTACATGTAGTTCGTAATTGGTTTCAGGATGAGGAATAATTCTCTAATTAAAATGAAATTATTAATTAATATATGAAGTGTATTTGTAAAATATATAAATAAAAAAAATATTATTAAAATAAAATAATATAATATTATTATTTTGACTTTAAGATGACTAGTTCAATGTGAATTCATCTAGCCAAAAATTGATGCCATAGCTAAAAATTGAGATTCTAGCTAAATTTTAGACTTGGCAATAACTAGGCCATTACCAATGCTCTTAGAACACAAATCCTCTCTCTCTTTGTCAGCTCTCCCTCCCTCCCAAGTTCTCTCTACAATTTGGCTCGTTTGGATGCTGAAATCATATGAGTTTGGTTTATTTTTCAATTGCTCTGAACGTCCAAACAAACATGTTATGCGAACCGAATGCACTCCAAATTTAAACTCATATGCGGGCCCACAACTGACAAATCAAATTTTAAAGATTTGAAACAGGCATTTTACTATTCTTTTGCACATTTTGTCTCATTTTTATATAAAAAAAATTATAATTAAAAAGATTATATGTGTAAAACAAGTTGTCTACGTCGACTTTCAATTTTTTTACAAGTTTTGTTTCAGGCTGCGTAGACTATAACAGAATATGTCAGATGAACAGTAATAATAGGATTTATATATTTTATATCTTTCTATAAATATATTTAAATTCATCTTAACATCTAAACACATTTAAATTCATTTTATTATCTCAACTCATTAGTATTTATAAACTCCCTCTCTTTTCTCTCTCTCCACCTCACGACCCTTGCCATCGTTTGCAGCTGCGAAGCATGCCGTTTACTTCTTTCTCCAATAGAAACCAAAGCCCATAGAGAGTAAGAATGTGAGGTTTTTGAATGTATTCCTAGGGCTTGATGGAAACCATGATCGACGGATGCTTGCTCGACAGAAACTCTGCTGGCCAGATTTGTGTTGGTGTTTTTGGCATCTCGTGTTTCGAATTTGATTGTGTTTGGGTTATTCTTATCAATGGTCATGGGTTTGGATTTTTACGAGTTCTACTGGACCTGCATTTCTTGAATTTGGGTATGTCTAGATAGTTTTGCATTTTAGGTTTTTGGGTTTAATTTCTTTGATTTTTTTTAATTATTTAAATATTTATTTACTTTTTTTCCTTTAGACATCGGAATCTAGGTTTTACTGATATTTTGGTTTTTCTGGGGCGTTGATTTTTGCCCCTGTTCTGCTCATAGGCTTCCGATTCTTCACGTAGCGGTTCTTCCCTCTCTCTCGTTCTTCACCTAGAGCTTCTGATTCTCATAGCTTGTCTCTCTGTTTTTATTTTTTATTTTTTGTAAGCAGACTAGATGCTCAGAGACTAGCACAAGCAAGCTAAAGACATTTCGATCTCTCCCTTGACACGAGGTCTCTTCCTTACTTCTTCAGGTCTTTTTCTCAAGGGAAAATTTTGTATTATTATCCTTGTTTGTGTTGTCTAATTATCGTAATATTACTTCTCTTCAAATCTCCACTCTAATGTTAATATAATCAGTGAATGCTCTACTGTTAAAGAATAAAATGTTTGAGATTTTGGACTACGATGTGCAGGGCAAAAGATCCTAGGATTCCCATCTGAGCGATTAGCAATATGGTCCAGTGAAAGATGTTTATCTGCCAAGGAACCACTATACCAAGTATGTTTTTCATCTGTAATATATTTGTGCTTGCTGTTGGTGCAATATTGTGTGTATTGCACTGGTTGCTTTGATTGCTTTCCCTCTGTAAGATCAAGAGTCATAATTTGAATGATTTGCTTTCTTATGGAAAGTTTGTTGAAAACTTGATTGGGAAATTAATATACTTGTAGGTCTGAGTTCATATACGCTGCTAATTTAAGTTACTTGTAGCAAGTCTCAAAGTTGTATGTAGGTGCTGTCCTTATGTTTTGTTTCATAATACAACAACCAATTCATTGTTTTGTAGGTTTTATGCTTAAAATCAATCAACAATGATTCCACTGCCCACTATTATATCTCTTTGTATGCGCAAATCATTTATGAGTTCTCAAGTAGCATTAAAAATTATTTCCCAGAGCCAAAGGCATATCTAATATCAAAATATTGGTTAAGACGTGAATAAAAGACAATTCAAGTCATGGTATCTTTAACGATATAAGCATATAGATGATTTTGGGTTGTAAGCTTGGGTTGTAAGACTTGCCTTTGAGATTGAAAGATATGGGCATTATACTAAATTTTATTTCTTTTTTGTCTGGATCAAATTATCACAAGGAGTCTATCTTTGTTCTTATTGAATTTAGTCATCTTAGGGGATCAAACTCTGGGTTCAGGTTTGTATGGTGCTAATTATTTTGAAATTGACGATCCAAATAATCCTCCTCCTCCATTAACGTTTGCTTTGCAAAATTAAGAATTATAATTAAAAGTGCATAGGCTTTTTGTATATGTTAAATTGTGTATGGTTTCTCTTGTGTGTTTGTTTGCTCATTTCTCATGTCTACATTCAAAAAGGGATTTTGATGGGTGTAGCTCTTGGGCAAGGTTGAAGGCGTGGAAGTGGGGCTTACTCTAGGTTTGGAGAATCAGGAATGAACACTGAAGCTTTGCCTCATTGAGTGTGGTTGCTATGTGAAATATATATCAGCAATGTTGGATGGAGGAACTGTACCAATTGTTTTAAGTTTTTGTTTTAGAGTTGGTGATTTTAGTCATTGTATGCTAGAAACTAGAGGTTAGTTAGTTGTTATATATATCCATACCTATGTATATATTTATATTTTAGAAAAGTGGCCCAGAAGATTTATGTCTTGGGTGTATGAAGGTCAAGGTTACATTTTTTTTGGTTTCTTATACTGGTTTTCATTTTTATTTGGCTTACTCATGCATCTTGAACTGAACTGTTATTGCAATTAAATAATTCTGTGGGATTTCGGATTTTGTGCTGTTTGCATTTCATCTAAAGTCAGTAGTATATATTATGGTCTTTATTCCTGTGGAGATGCAAAGACCAATATATTGTTTTTTTCGTATAATTTATTATTTTGTTCTGCCTATGTGAAGTCTTTGTTTTTCAAAGCAATGCTTGCTGTAGAGAAAGAGTCTGTTATTTCCACAATTTTTTTTCTCAACAAGGGAAACATGCCTTGCATTTAAACTGTATTAGAAAACTGATCGAATGTAATAAACTGTATTAGTTTGGTGGTGTGAGGGTTTTCAACATGGTATTTAATTTTCATTTAACTTGCCTCTGAGAGTTGCTCTTTCCACTGTGGTGAACGTCTGTAAGAAACTTCCCTCTGAATGCCCTTCATGTTTCATGAAAGCTATTCCCATATTGTGCAATCTTTTTCAGTATGAAGATAGACAGGCATGTATTTTGTAGAGTTTTTTTGTTGTCTTTCTTTTTTCTTTTAAATAATTTTGCTGTTGGTTATTATTTAAAGTTTTTTGTTGATCTTCCAACTTATTATTAATTTTTAATTTCAAATCTGCAGCTCGTTGAATATTTTGCTATCTGCTTGATTAAAGTAGTGGAGCGAGTAAGTCAGTCGTCCAAGTTGCTGGATGAACTTTGTAAGCACAAATTGATTGGTCAAGTCATACATCTTATAGACTTGAATTGCCGAACCACTATATGCCACCCTATATATAATGTAGGTTTACTTTACATACTCTTGCTTCTTAACCAGCTTGTGGCATAGAACTGCTTTCCGAGAGTGATCTGACTTTTCCATTTTGGTTTGTCAGGGTTTGATTGGGTTACTTGTAAAACTTTCTTCTGGTTCAATTGTAGCCTTCAGAACTCTATATGAGCTTAAGATAAGTAGCATACTGAAGAATATACTATCTACTTATGACCTCTCACATGGAATGTCTTCTCCTCATATGGTAGATGGACATTGCGATCAGGTTTACTTCTTTGTCTACACAACTCTATTTTGTTTCTTATGAAAAAAAAAAAAAAAAGTTGATCGAATATTTGGACTATCAGTTTTATGAGCATTTGCTGGACGGCCAAATACTGAATGAAAACTTGGCATTGGGTTTTGGCAATGTGTGATAATGGAAAATATAAATTTGAAGTTTTATACTATTATGTGTTTGAAACACCCAATAGATTTTGAACCTACTCTGACAGCTCAGAAACACAGGTTGTGCTAACTGTCAATAATTTGCATGCATAAGCTGTTAAGTTTTGTGCCATACTGTTAATTGGGAAATGTGCTATTGGGAGGATCCCTTAATTATTTGCAATACAATATATTGTACAATAGTTTTTTTTTTTTTTTAGCAAAAACTATGTCAAAGATTGTAATGATAGATTGGGTTTTGGGTTATGTATGTGACTGCTGAAATTTAATTATGAGCCATATATTGTTTTTTTATGTGTTAAGTATGAGCTTTGTAGTACTGTAGTATAGAGGTTTTTGCATTTATTTTTTAGTGTGAGATTCTCATTGTTATAGATTTAGTTATTGCTTTTCAATTTTGCATGTGACTATGGAATTTAATTCACGCGTTCCATAGTGTTATTAGAGAAAATGGAATGGTGGTTTTATTGCTATTTTTTCATTCTTAGGTTTATGAAGTTCTGAAGTTGCTTAATGAGCTCTACCTACTACAGCTAGAGATCAAGATGCTCAACAGGTGTTGGATAAGGAATCCATTTTAGTTAATTCCCCCAGTCTTCTGTAAAAATTCGGAATGGATATACTTCCCTTGTTGATCCAGATTGGTTTTGTGGTATATAGTAGTAAATTGATTTTTTTCCTTATATGGCTTTGTAATGTTGCCTTCACCCCTTGCACAGGTAGTTAATTCTGGTGCATTGTCATTTAATTAACAATTACGTTTCCTTCTTTCCTTTTATTTGCCTAATTTTTAATTACACTTGTATCAAAGATTGTTTGCCTCGATGGTGTTGGGTTGATCCAGTGTTGGTAAAAGCGCAAAACCCCAAGGACAAAGCAAAGCAAATTTACAAATATTTGCTTAAAATGCACTTTTGAGTGATCTTATAGCGCAGAAAAGCATAATTTTGTAAATTTTTAATGAAGACAATAGAAACTATCTATTCAAGACCTAGAAAATAAATATTCTAGAGTGTTGATATTGAAAATTGTTTGTCGTATGGTGCCACATGTTTTCATGTGTTATGCTTTGACCCTACTTCAACAAAAAAATGTGTTATGCTTTGGACTCGATATAATAGTCCGAAATGGCTTTTTAGATGGATTGATATTTTTCTTGCTTATGTTGGCACAGATGGATTGCTTTTGTAAAAAATCAATTTTATTTATTTTTATTAAAATCCTTGTCTCACCTAACTAGGCAAATGTGCTTTGCATATTGCTCCGACCTAGTTTTAATGATATATATAGATTTATCTGTGTGTGTGTATAGACTATTCAATGATAGCCTCTTATTATTGTATGTGATGTATGAAATGAAATGGATTGCATATTTCTGACTGTTATATATAATATCTCCATATATTAAATGAATAAATCAAAGATAAGATCAGGAAATGAAAGACTAAATGAAAAATGACATGAAATGGACTGAACTGCAACGTTGTCTGTTCAAAGAAAAATTCATATAAAGTTCCATGACAATGAGGATGGTACCATGATGCCTATTCTCGAAGCTAGGTTCTTATCCACTAGCTATGGAAGAACATGACCGCAAGGATCACTAACGGCCTAACACACGGGACTTAATTGTATGTACTGACCATGAGGTTAAAAGAGGAAAGACTGTTACAACATAAATGAGATTGATGTGGCTGCACAACTAAATTGTATGACTGAAGCCTTGAGAAATCAAGGGGATGTATGCATACCGATTAATGTGACTTAATGTGATGAATGTGACTTCGAAAGTTTTTACGAAAACCTATATTTTTATATGTTTACTGTATGAAGTAGTTCTTGTTGAGTCTTCGACTTATTTTTATTTCAATGAATGGTTGTTCGAAGAAATGTTTGAATTGAGGTTTGAAGCCATAAGACGGGACTTAGCTCATGGAGAGGAGGCATATGCCTAGATCATGTATATATATTTTCATTTATGATTTTAATAGAATAAGATTTGAGAATATTTTTAACAAGAGCTTCCGCAAACTCCCTTTTCATTTTTCATAAAATCTGTTTTATCTTATGAAAGGGGATCTTGTATACCCGATGCTTCATTAAGAAAATTATTTTAAAGTCGAGTTTCATTATGGTCCCTCTCTTATCTCAAATGATATATAGAAAGAATAGGCAAACTAATATATGGTGTATTGTAAAAGTAGTTAGCTAAAATAGAAAAAGTGAGTTTTAGTTAGTTATTTCATATGAAAATTTAGATAAGCCATTGGGAAGAAATGTTCAAAGGGGGACAGAGTGTTACATGCCATGCAGCAAAAAGTTCGTTAATGGAGATCAACGGAAGTTGCAAGTTGTAAAAGTCTGAAATTGAAGGTATAAATGTTACGAGTTGAGTAATCGAGGCGGAATTTCAGAAACCGGCGAAAACTAAGTTACTAAATTTGCAATTAAAGTAGCCTATGTATATACAATGATATTTATCTTAAAAAAAGAGTATCGTACTCAGAATATTTTTATTGATTACATTAGAAACCTCTTTGCACAACGGTTAAATCATAATGCTTGCTACCTAGTTATAAAAATAAGGATAGGAAAGAAGGATAAGCAAATAATACAAGTGGGTATGGCAATATTTGAATGCGCTAACACAGCATATGTACCTGTGGCAAATGTCAAAACCATTGGTGCCATGGAGGAAAGAAGGAACAAAAGGGCCATTTTAAGACGCTTTGAGCGGTTTACATAAAAGAATTTAGCAGGGAGAAGCGGAATAAATAGGTGGATAAAGATAGCACAACTAGATAGCATCAACGATAGGGCATTTGTAATGATGAATGCTTTGAAAGCAGCACTTTTCCTCAAAACTGTAGAGCCTGGATGTGGATGATCATCTCCACCAACGAAGCCCCCGGGCATGGTAATGCCTGCTGCAAAGGTCACGGTTGTAATGAGTGCAGCAACTACCAAATGGACTTGAGCCGCTTTATCCTGTTGCTCTATCTCTTTCTCCATCTTTTTCTCCCTCTCTTGCTTCAACTCCACCTCCACCTCCTTCTTCTCAATTTCATTATACTCGTCTTCTAATACTCGTCCATGGTAAAAGAACCTAGAATTTTCTCTATCTTTAAGTAAATAGCGCACCTTCCTTTGTAAAATATTTATTGGGCTAAATCGTGAGTATTTTGTATTTTTCTATAGATTGAAATAAAGTGAGAAAAGAAAAAAAAATCCAAATAATATTTGTTTGAGAAAGCAAGGCTGCTCGATATAAAATAATGACTAAAATCAGAATATATAAAGACAATTAACTTCATATTTAAATGCATCTTATAAAAAAACATTTAGTAGTTATAAAATGAATAGAAAAATATTATTGGTCCCAAGATGCATCATTATAAAGAAGATATATCAAATCAAATATGTTTTAAAATGAAACAGGTTCTGTATGGCCAGAATTGTAGGAACATGTTCTTGAAAGTTGTTAGCTAGGTTTATAATTATTATTTGTGCCATAACGATATAGTACCTAGTTCACATAATATTGATAAACGGATAAAGATTACATCAAAGGAAAGGTTGTGGTTTCTATGTCACATCATCTTCAAATTAAAGTCATAACCTAAAAGGATTCGGCTTGGATGGAACTGGACCGGTCCAGTTTCTATTGGAAATGGACCCACAACCTATAACCCAAAACAAGTATGTACCACACTATACGAAAGCAAAATTGAATACTACAAACCCTTAATGTGTACCTCGGCGGCAATTAACATGACATTTTATTTCAAACTCTTCTTGTACGAGGGAACTTCAGACCGATTTAGAGACTTAGTGGGCCAAACGAAAGGAAATAATGGTAAGTATTGTGCTCCAAGTGAATATATATATATAACAAATCATTTAAGAGATATGTAAGCTAAAAGCTTGCCTTGAAGAATTCAATGGCTATTGAGATTCTTGAAGTATGGCTTAAAAAAATTTTAAAAAGAGAGAAAAATAGTATATATTTTCTATATGGGAGAAATTGATAGTTTAAAATAAAAGAGTAGTTTTTTTTTTCCAAGAAAATTTCATTAATATTTATTACATCCACATAAGATTTTTTGATTTAAAATTTTAGCGCGTACTGATCTATCCCTATTGTCTACAAGGTATTATTAGCTTCCCTATAATTTCAATCCGTAAATAGTTCTACATGAGTATTAAAATAGACGAGAGCAAACCTTACTATAATTAATACTATATCTACATTGTTCATAGGCAATGTTTAAGTTCGTGAGACACTGAGATTGCAATTATTTATCTTCTAGAAAAGTCTCCAATAAAAAATAAAAAAAATTGTAAAGAATCTATTTGGAGGAGGTCATCTATTAGAAATTAAGTAGTACACTTGGTAATTATACTGCAGGATGTTGAAGAGAGACATTGGTAGTTGGAGGAAAAAGAGAACAAGATGAAAGCTTTTGGCACAACAGAGGTCCAACATAGAGTTCCAACATATAGGTTAAAGATGCACGCATGGCAGTAAAAGCATGAATGCATACATTATCATAAATAAGCTTGACGTGACTTGACATTTGACATGACATGAACTGACCTGACTTGAACTTGAGCATAAACTGAACTTGACATGAGATGAACTTGAACTGAACATGGATTGACATGAGAATAACTGAAATGACATGAACTAAACATGACATAAAACTGAATGTGAGTTGAACATGAATTGAACTTAAACTGAATCACGAAATAACATGGGCGTGAATGTGGAATGCATGAACTCGGAATTTTGTTCAATAATTAAGCATGATTAATAAAAGTAACCATGTGGGCGTTACATGGTTCCCCTTGAGCGTGTATACCTACTGATTACCACATCACAATATAGGCATCTGTACTAATTGTCAAAAACATAATGTACGTATCTTGTGACAGGTATCTGCACCAACACAAGTACATATAAAATGAAATTGAAAGTATGGGGCACCATCGGCGTTAGTCTTCGTCTTTGCTCCAGTGACCAGTTAGTCAGGCCACATTCGAAGCCTGTTGATATTTACCTTGTCAGCCTAGGGGATTTTACACTAATTTAGGGCAGGTTTGGGTAGTAAGATGAGAATTTTTAGTTTTATATGAAAGTTTAAAATATTATTTTTTAATATTATTATTGTTTTGAAATTTGAAAAAGTTGAATTGAGATTTGAAAAAGTTGATTTGTTTATTATATTTTGTGTGGGAATTTGAAAACGTTGTAATGATGAAATGAGGATTTTGTGTTTTGACTTCGCTCCCAAACCTGCCCTCAGACACTCCAGTGTGAATAAATGAGTTCCACTAGGATATTACCCCATCATAGCTCTTAGGGTTGTATAAACGTAAACACACTTGACTGACGTGGAAATACTGGTTTCAATATACACAAATTGTACTTGAGACATAACGTAACATGAAATAAAAGGATAGATGACCTGACGTAACGTAACGTGACATGCACATAAGACATATGACATAGCGTAACATGAAATAGACAAACATTTAGTGACATGGCATAAAAATATAACAGACAAACATTTCATGACTTGGGACAACTTCTAATAGATAAACATTACGTGACATGACATAACATGTAACAGATAAACATTGCATGACAAAATATAATGTGTAATAGATAAACATTGAGTGACAAAATATAAGGTGTAACATATATACATTTAGTGACATGGCATAGTAGATATGATAACATAAATATATTAAAAATAGTTCATTTCCCAACATACATACACAGTAATCTGACAATAAGTTAGAAGCTAACTTACAGTGATTGTCGAGTAACGGAGTAAAATGTGCGAAACATGAGAAACTATAAGTAGGAATTTCTAAATGTCAATAACCTCATCACTAATAGTTTAGAAACATGAAAATACTATCGAGTAAAATTACTATTTTACCTTTCTAGATGTGGAAAAATGACTATTTTATCCCTAATTTAAGAATTTTTCATCCTAATTCCAAAACTCACCAAAATTTACATTCCTCGTGTAAATTTTTTCATAAATCTAAGTATCTAATTAGAAAAATTTAAAACACATAAGAACCATAACAAACTAATTACATATATTCAAATCATTCTGTTATCATATGGATGTAATCTAATAGTGGTTGCAGTTTAATGAGATTTTTCAATGCATCTTAATATTGTTTCAGATTAATTACGGTTATACCCTTTTTCTCTCTACGTGAGCGTTAGGGTTCTTGTTTGCTTCTGCGTGGTTCCTTCACGGCTGGCTGCATGGCAGCCGTAGATGGTGACCCTGGGCGGCCTTCTTTTGCCGAACTGGTGGCTGCCGTCCCACAACCCATTCCTGAATTGATGTTGCCATCTAGACCTCCGAAAGTGTTGGATGGAGAAATTTATTTTCAGTTAACGCGAGAGGAGATTACAAAATTAGCGGAACCATTTCGTTTTTCAGTGATTCTTAAGTTTCTGAAGCAGCGTCCATCCTTGGATGCAATCCATGCATTCATACACCACCGCTGGGGTCTTTCATAATGTCCAGTTGTTTCTTCCATGTGAAGGCCGAGAAACGTGTTAGTTTGTATGACAAACGAAATCGACCTCATGAAAGCGCTATTAAGAGATGTGTGTGAGATCAATGGTAGCTTTTACTAGGCGTTTTGGTGGACTCCAGACTTCTCTGAGGATAAGGAACCATCTAGGATACCGGTATGGATCTCTCTCCCAGGGCTCCCTCCAAATGTTTATAGTGAATCTTTTTTGAGTATCTTAATGGCTCTAATCGATACTTTCATTCGTCGGGATAATCCGACGTGGTTCGCCACAAGAACAGATGGGGTGAGGCTATGTGTTGAGGTTGATGCTGCCAATGAACCTCTCTCTCATTTCTGGATTGGAGTTTCGGGTTTGCCATCTAGCAGAAAACAAGAAGTAGTTTATGATACACTGCTTGTGTATTGTGGTAAGTGCCGCATGCAAGGCCATAACTCTAAGACGTGTCGTGTAGATAAAAAAGAAGTGGTGGTAAAGGAAGAAGGGGCAGAAAGGGTTGACTACGAATGGGGATTCTACTGTGGATCCGAATGGAGTTAAGGCTCCGAGTGCAAATGTAGTTCCGAGTGCAGATGTGGTGCCGAGTGTAGTAGTGGATGATTTTTTGACTGGTTCGGCAGGGGGTGATTGACAAAATGTTGTGGTCTTAAAGCCTATTTTTTCTATGGTGTAGGTAGTTGATATTGAAAAAGAGCCGTTGTTGCCTGAAACTGAGGTTGCAAGGGAAAGTGATGTTGAGCCACAGGTGATTTTGGTCACAGATACTGAAATAGAGGTCCTGAAAACAGAGGTTGTCAAGCTAAATGATGATATGGATACTGATATGCTCCCGGTTGCAGCAACGGATTTTGTGCTGGGACAAAATTATGGGGCTGTGCCAGTACCACTGCTGGTGGAGCCTGGTTTGTTCAGGCGAATGAGTTGGCTGCCGTGGAACTGGAGGATGACTTATATGAGGACCAGCCGATTGTGGAGGACTGTGTTTCCGAGCTAGAGCCAAATTTATGCCCTGAAGTTTTTCCTCAAGATAAAGACTACTTGACAGAATCTGAGGGCAATGAAAGTAAAAGAAAATATAAGAAAAAATGTTTGTTAAAATGAGAAGTTCTTCTCGGGTTCTTGCAAGATTCTCTACTCCGTCTCAATGATTGATCCCATTTTTGTTTGGAATGTTAGGGGTATTGGGACCTCTATAGGTAGATTAAAAAAATTGCTCGGTCAGTTGAGGCCGAAAATTTTTTATCTTTAGGAACCTTTTTAGAATCTTGATGTTGCTAGAAGATTGGGACGTGCTTGGAAATTTGATAGTTTCCTTTCTAATGAGGTTGAGGGGGGGAAATTTGGATTTTTTGGGATAGTACCCTGGAGGTGAGTTTGATTAGAATGGGAGGGCAATAAGTTTCTATCCAAGTAGGTGAAGGGTCTGAAAAATTTGTGCTTACTGTCATTTATGCGAAATGTACCATGGCTGAATATTTTGTGGGACTCTCTTAGTCTGCAGAATATGGGTTCCGACCCGTGTATGTTTGTTGGTGATTTTAATATTATCCGGAATGATTCAGAGAGAAAAAGAAGTAGGCCCCGTCCTCTTATTGCTATGGAGGATTTTAATAACTTGATTCATCAGGGGGTTTGATTGAAATGACATCGAAGAGGAGTGCCTTTTCTTGGTGCAATGGGCATTATGGCCTTGCTCGTTCTTGGGCACGGTTGGACCGTGCCCTGATGGATGCCTCTTTTCTTTCGGTATTTCCTAATGCTATTTGTTCTTACTTGTCACGTTCTACTTCGGATCACACTCCTATGTTTATAGAGTTTAAACAAGACCCTTTCTCTTATGGGCCATCCCCCTTTCGTTTCCAACAAATGTGGGTGGAACATCATAATTTTCTCGATTGTGTGAGGCAAGCTTGGTCTTCTCGTGATATGGGTTCAGCCATTCAGAATCTGGTGATGAAGTTAAAATAGACAAAGGTCACTTTGCGTGATTGGAATAAACGGGTCTTTGGTCATACTTTGGTGCGGATTACTACTCTTGAAAATCAGGTGGAGGAGCTTGAGCAACAGCTTCAAGTTAATTGGGACGAGAATATTGATAGAGAGTTACAAGTGGCAAATGCAGAGTTAGCAAACTGGCGGCACTGGGAAGAAATTCGTTTGAATCAAATGGCAAAGATTAAATGGGCTATGGATGGTGACCAGAATTCTAAGTTTTTTCATGCTTGCTTAGCCAATAAAAGACATAAGTGGGTGCTTGAAATGCAGTCGACTTATAGGGTGTTTGAGTCTCCGGAGAGCATCCATCAAGGTGCAGTTGGTTATTTTTCTTCTTTTATACAGGGAGACCCGCTAGCTGAGCAACCTATTTTTGAGGGTCTTATTGATCCGGTTATTTCTCTGGAGGAGAATGATGTTCTTGTTCGCGCCCCATCATTGGAGGAAGTATTTGAGGCTTTGTCTTCAATCCCTGTTAATAGTGCTCCTGGCCTAGATGGTTTTCGCTCTGGTTTTTATAGGAGCTGTTGGGAGTTGGTTAAAGAGGATTTGTGGAGTGCAGTGCTGGAATTCTTTGCTTCTAAGTCTCTTCCAAAGTTCTTTACAACTTCTTATCTGGTTTTAATTCCAAAGGTGGATTCTCCTACAGGTTTTGACAAGTTTCGCCCTATCCATCTGTGCTCGATTTTTTATAAACTTTGCTCCAAGATTATTGTGAATCGATTAACTAGTCTCTTGCCTCGACTGGTTTCGTTGTAGCAAGGCGCCTTTATCCCAAGTAGAAGTATTTTTGAGAATATCAGCCTCACTCAGGAAATGGTACATTCTCTTAACAAAAGGAATCGTGGGGAAACATTTTGTTAAAAGTAGATATGGAAAAAGCTTATGATCGTGTGGATTGGAACTTTCTGATTCAGGTCATGTTGAGTTTTGGTTTCTCGCCTCAATTTTGTGATTTGATCTTATTTTGCATTTCTAGTCCCTGGTATTCGGTTTTGATGAATGAGATTATTAAAGGTTTTTTCCCAGGTGGCCGTGGTCTTCGACAAGGTGATCCTCTTTCCCCTTATTTGTTTATTATCCAGTAGGAGGTCCTTTCCCGAATGATTCATAAGAGTGTGGTTGAACATAGATTTGGGTAATTCCATCAGGCCAAAGGTACGCCTATTATTTCTCATCTTATGTTTACTGATGATGTGGTTATTTTTTGTAGTGGGAGCCAAAAGTCGGTTTAGGAAATTCAAGGTATCTTGGGTCAATATGAAAGATGGTCGGGACAGACTATTAATAAACAAAAATCTGCCTTGTATTGTTCTAGTAGAATCTCCCTTCCCCGTAAGCGGTGTCTTCTCTGTAGCGTCGGTTTCATTGAGGGGCAATTTCCATTCTAATATATTGGAGCGCCCATGATCCTCGATCGTCTTAAACAAATACATCTGGAAGGAATGGTAAATAAAGTGAGGCGTAAAATCAGTGGTTGGAAAATGCGCCTTTTGTCTTATGGAGGGAAACTGGTATTGTTACGTCATGTTATTTCTAGTATGGTCCTTCATCTATTTTCTGTTTTACAGGTGTCTCAAGCAGTAATAATTAAGATTCAGAAGCTGATGAGCTCTTTCTTTTGGGGGGAGTCTAATGGACGAGATAAAAAAAAATGGGTGGCTTGGAAACATATTTGTAAGCCTGTGGCAGAAGGAGGTCTTGGCTTGAGGCATCTCCAGGACACTCAGACTGCCTTGCACATGAGGTTTGCTTGGAACCTTCTACAAGGTAACTCTCTCTGGGCAAAGTTCTTTAAGGCTAAATATGTAGGTGCGAAACCTTGGTTACTTATTGATATTGATAAAGGTTCAAGATTTTGGAAAATGGTTACTCAGTGTATCCCTTTGATGTTGAATAATTCCAAATGGAGAGTTAGAGAAGGTGATATTTTCTTCTGGTATGACAAATGGAGGGAAAATGGCCCCTTGGTTATTGACTTGCTAATTGTGGGTTAGCCTTTGCTGAAAATTAAAGAGTGTCGGTTGTCTGACAGTTGGGATTTGAATCTGCTTGAGAACCTGGTTGGTTTGGAGAATGTTGATGATATTTTAGCCTCTTTGTCGGGGCATAATTCGGGGAAGGATGTTCTTGTTCTGACTCAATCTAAAACAGGTATGTTTTCCACTAAATCTGCCTAGGATTGTATTAGAGTTCGAGGCTCCTCTCTTGATTGGAATCCTTGGATTTGGCATTAAAGTCTCCCCTTGAAAATGTCTATTTAGTTTTGGAAGGCTTGGCATAGGGCTCTGAGTGTGGATGATCGGTTGAGTCGTATTGGCATTTCTATTGTTTCCAAATGTGAGTGCTGTTTTGTAGGTCAATATGAATATATTAATCTTGTTCTTTTTTATGGAGATTTTCCTAAAATACTCTAGACCTTTTTTGGCAACTTATTTGGTCTTTATCTTGGTAGAAATTGGAGCCACCAAGTTTCTTCTTGGTTTCTGCGTGCTAAATCCAACACACAGGTGGGTGTGTTAATCGGTCTTATGCCTGTCATAGTTACGTGGAGACTTTGGAGGAGAAGATGACTAGCTCGAATGGAGGGTACCATTGAATCACATGAAGCTGTTGTCAAGTCTATTTGTGTCTGGCTTGGTTCTCTTTGTCAGGTGATTGCTAACTCTTATAGCTTGTCCCGTTTTGATGGCATGATCCTTGAGACTTTATGGATCAAACCCGCTCCTTTAAAAGAGAGGCGGTACACAGTCGTCAAATGGCACAAACTGTCTTCAGGATGATTTAAATTGAATAAAAATGTTAGTAGTCTTGGCAACCCGGGTTCTAGTGTTATTGGTGGGGTTATTCGTAATGACTTAGGCCGGATTGTGCAAGCATTCACCGCTCCTATTGGTTTTGGTTCTAACAACAAAGTGGAGCTTCTTGCACTACTTAATGGCATGTGTTTGTGTTTGACACTTCAGCTCTTCCATGTAAGTGTTGAGATTGATTCGATGGTGGTTGTTTCTTGGTGGCATAGAGGGCGGTGTGGGGTTTGGTACTCGGAGGATTATTGGGAAGAGTTTGTTGGGTTGGCTCAAACTGTAATTGTCGCTTTCACCATGTTCTTCGTGAAGGTAATAAGGTGGCGGATTGGTTGGCCAAGGAGGGTGCCAATGGTGCTGATTCGGTCTATTCAAATAATTATATTTTGCCTCGTGTCTTGAGAGGTTTGCTTCGGTTGGACTCTTATGGTCTTCCCTCTGTGAGAGTTAGATAAGTTCTTGTCTTTGGTTTTTGTGGTTGCCATGTTTTTTCTTTATGTTTCTCAGGCTTGTATAGGGTTTGCTCCGGCAGTGTTTTTTTCCTGTTTAAGTTGTTTCTTATGGGTCCTGTTTTGTTACTATGGTTTTCTTCTACCATAAGTGAGGGTTTGCTTAATAAATTCAGGAGGGCATTACTATTGGACAGGTGATTGCCCACTCTTTGATTAAAAAAAAAAAAAAAACTACCATAACAAACTCATCAAGGCCGAAACACATATAGGTCATTTCTCTTGATTTTTGTTGCAATGTTATTAAACCTCATTTCTCATGCTTAAACCAAAATATTGAAACATATAAAGTCATATCCTATATCCAAATATAATACTAAATAACCAACAAAAATCCACTTTGATGTACTCAGCCTCAACACTTCACCAAAATCAATTTTTTGATGAAAAGCACAACCCTTGGTTCTCAATGTTTTGTCTTTTTTTAAACATTTCTAAGAACTACAAAAGTTCAAAACTTTCTTCCAATATGATTATAACTCACTCCTAAGAACTAACATGTTTTGAATCATTAAGTAAAAAAAACACAAAAGTTACAAAAATCCATTTTGACGTACTTAGCCTCAACACTTCACCAAAGCCGATTTTCTCAAGGTTTGATTTTGATCAAACCACTTGATCTAAAATAATCATAAACCAAAAACATCATATGGTTTAACATCATGTCCTAGAGTAGATCCAAACATTAAAATCAAGATCACAGGGCCAAAATTAAATCAAAACATAAATCTATCCAAAAACCTCAAATTTGTGACTTAATCGAACCTTTTTATGTATAGAAATCATATCTTAAAAAACAAAACACCACAATCCTTAAAATAACATCCTAATATGTAGGGGTGTAACCGGTCCGGTTTGGTCCAGTTTTGTACAAATTTTAAAACCAGACCGGTTCCACCAGTTTTGTATTTTCAAGAACTGATTTCGGACCGGTTACCCTCCTAAACTGGTATTTCCGATTTTACTAGTTCAAGTCTGGTCCGGTCCTGTTTTCTAGTTTTACCGGCAACCTCCATCCTCTACTCATCCACCGGACAATGAAAAATAGCCATCACGACTTGCACCATCAACCGCTTGACACCATCGCCAACAACAACAAAAATATCTCTGTTTTTGGCTCCCTGAAACAGAGCAACCACCACCCACCAGTTTCCCAGTCGCTCCTCACGTCCAGCACGGCTTAACGTCGTTGTCACCAGCTACGCAGATGAACTATCGCATGATTTTCTCTCGGTAACCTCTCTCTCTTCTCCCTCAAGGCATGGCTCTCTCTCTCTCCAATTTCTCCCTTAAGGCACGGTAGCTTTGCTGCACCACCCCAGCCAAGCCTCCGTCGAGCCTCCCCTTCACGGACTCTGTTTTGCTTTTTTCTTGGGTTAAGTCTCTCTCTGCCACCGTTCTTCTTGTGGTTGCTGACTACTAACTTGCTATGTAGTTAAATTTTTATTTATAGATATGTAACTCTAGCTGGAATAAAGGGCTAGAATCTATGTTTAAGTACTTTTATACCCTTTTGATTTTGAAAAGCTATAGTCGAATATATGTGAATGGTGTTTATGTGGGCTTCAATTTCTTCTTTGAACATGTTTAAGATGATCTTATTTTTTATTTTTAATTATAATTTATATATATTTGTAGTACATTTAATACATAGTTATAGGCTATAGTGATTTAGCTATAGTGATTAGTATCACTATAATAATACATTGATACTAAATATATATAGTTATAGACTATAGTGATTAGTATAACCATATAATAGTATTAATATTAGACTATTATTATAGCTATATATTAGTATTAGTTATAGTGATTTAGTATCACTATATTAGTATAAGTATAACTATAGTCCATATTAGACAATTAGTATTAGTTATATATTAGTATAGCTAGATAATATATTAGACTATCTGATAGTATTAATATTAGACTATTAGTATTAGTTATATATTAGTTTTAGTTATAGTGATTTAGTATAACTATATTCGTATAACTATAACTATAGTCTATATTAGACTATTAGTATAAGCTATATATTAGTATAGCTATATAATATATTAGACTATAAGTATAACTATAGCTATAGTGAGTTTGTAAGTATAAGTTATATACTAATATATATTAGTATTACTAATCTACTAATGTCTTATCTTACGATAAAATGTTATTAATAATTTAATATATATTTTATGTTTAAAGCATATGATCAATTAAATTTTCATCTTTAAAATTAAACTTTTATTTTATAATTTATAAATTATAATATGAAATTATTTCATATATGATATATAATTATATATTATATATAAAACTTATATATAAAAAATATTTTGTAAAATATATAAAATTAATTTTTATATTTTTTTTCCAACCGATCCGGTCCGGTCCCGGAAACTACTGAACTAAAGCCGGACCGGGTCCGGCCGGTTTTCACAATACCAGAACCGGTCCCGGACCAACGGTCAGGTCTAGGCTGGTTTTCTGGTTTCCCGGTTTAAATTTACACCCCTACTAACATGTAAACTAACAGGTAAAAAAAAGTCTTAGTATCATCATATAAAAATATCAAATCCCTTGGATCTTGTTTTTGCATCAAAATATTTAATCTTAGTATCATCATATCAAAATCATATCAAACTATTTTACTCCTTCCAGTTTTTAACTTTTTTTTATCTAAGTAAAACCTTCACCAAAAGCTTATAACTTGCAAGTAATCCTTATAAAACTTTCATATAAGCATGTTAAATATACTCCATAAAACAATCAGACTAAGTGCTTGTCAATAACTTGGTCAAAATTATTAAAATATTATACACTGTCCAGTTTATCTTCCAGACTGGTCTTTTCATGGTTAAACCAACTTAGACCAATCCAATGACCATAAAAATGAACATAATAAATATACACAGAAACTAGACTCAAATAGGAACAAGTTTTGTAAAGGAGACTTTGTGAGAAGATACTTAAAACTGCTTCAAAAAGGTAAAACCAAGTAAGCCAGAAAATCAGCTTGAGAGTCTCTCCGGATTTCTCTCCAAGAAAAGAGTTGGACAGTGATTAAATGAAGGGGAAAGGACTTCGACGCCTCTTGCACATCTGGAGCGTAATATGTAATACCCGCATCCTACTAAGTAGGTTCTTACGTCATTTCTTTAATTTAATTTCTCCAGTTAAATATTTTTGAGGTAAAGATTTTTATGATTTAAATATTTATGATTTTATTTTAAGGTGTGTGCTCTTATATTTTATGTGGGTCATTAAAATAACCTAAGGGAATATTTTTAGATCTTATAATATATTTGCCTTAAGTCCTTACTTTTTTATTTAATTGAAGAAGTGGCCTAAACCTTCTCCACCATAGGAAGAGCATCTAAGAAAAAATATCTCCCAAGCCTTAATCTCCACCGTCCGTTCCTTATCTTCCAAGGGAAGCTTTGACTCATTTCCTAAGTGCTGACCGACCTTTCCCTTTAGGCCATTCGGGTATTCACTTTTCTTCTTCTCCTACACGCCACTTTTGACTTCCAGAGCAAGCCAAGGAGAAAATCTTCTTCAAGCTCTAACTTCAGCCATTTTAACCCCACGAAAAAGGACCCTCTCGGTTTCCTCTAGTACCGATCGACCACACCTCCTCTTTCTCCAAGCCGATTCTCTTCTCTCTCAAGCTTGGGTTTCGGTTGAATCTCCTTCAAGGAGGACGAAATTTGTAGCTCAGTTCCTTGGATTTCTTCTCCTCCTTCAGTTCGCAACTTGCTGACCTAGGTAATACTCTGTTTTCTCTTGATTTCTTGTGAAATCTAGAATCATGTTTAGTGGGTTAAGCAATTATATTTGGGTGTTTCGAAATTTCTGTGCAAGCCGATCCATATGTAGTGTTTTCTGTGCTGATTTCCTTTTTGTTCTTCCTATTTCATGTCTTATCTAAGTGAAGTTGGATGGAGAGGTAAGAGTGTGGTGTGTGTGTGCCGAACCATGCTATGTTTTCTGGAAATTCCAGCCGTGTGTGTGTGCTCTGTTTTTGGATTCCAGCCGCGTGTGTGTGTGCTCTGTTCCAGCCGTGTGTTTGCAAGGCACCTTGTGATAGTTTTCCTTGCATTTTTAATCAAGCTAAGCCATGATTTAATTCTTGTTAAGCCATGCCCTTATGTGTTACATAGATGGAGTTAAAGTTATGATTTTCAAGCATATCTTTCCTATTGAACTTATGGCCTAAGTAAGCTTCTAAGGATTTTAGTTAAAGTAGTAAGTTTACCTTGGAAACTTTGAGTTTGCCAAGTACTGTACTTATGCTTTATAATCTGTTTTTAGAAGATAAGAAATGATTTCCTAAGCTTTTTATATCCTTAATATGGTTTATTTTTGGTAGTTAAAGTTTGGGTTAAGTAAAGGATGTTTCAAAAGCATGAAAGCACTAAGCCTATCATGGGCTGTCTAAGAGTCTCAGAATTTTCCTTCTACCCTTCTGTTGAAGCCTAATCAGCCCATTAATTTCTTGTTTAAATTTACCTTGACTCAATTAAAGATGGATGATAGCATGAGAAACCTTTGAAATGAAGTTACAAAAATTTTATTTGCAAACATTGGCCTTTTGATGGAATTATCTCCTAAAATGGTATTGCAAAAACTGTCCAATGCCCTTTCACTGAAAAATTTCCAGATTTGAAGTACTTCCTTGGTACCTTTCCCTTTTTATTTAAATTCCTACCCATTTGTGTGTTTTAACCCATGATTTCAACCCATCCTTATGTGGTAAACAATAACCTTTTTAAAAGGGACAACCAATGGGTAATGTGCTTTCATGAGTCTCTTTAAATGGTATAGGATGAGGGTTTCAATGTGGTGAGCTAACATTATGTATGTTGGGTAGATAAACGGGTTAAGGAAAGGCTTGATACCAAGGTTTGGAATTTAAGTTATCATGTAAGAGTACCGATTAGCTAAGTTTCAAGTAAGGTGAATGTTAAAGTGTCTATCTCATTTTTTTTAATAGGAATCTATTTCCAAGATTCAAAGGAAACTATTAAGTAAAGCTCGCAGGTAAGTAGTTATGACCATGCTCCTTACACAAGTTCCCTTATGAAATGATGTTTCTTTCTTTTCACAAATGTTCGTCTAAAGATAGAGTAAGTATGAAAATATATTATATATAAGCCCTTCTTGATAGCCCATGTTAAGCACCATACTTATAATTGTGTGTATGGTATAAGGTAATGCATCATGAGATTCTTTACGCATGCTCTCGTTTAAATAACTAATGTCTTATTTAATTATATAGCATGACATGAAACCTTTTTATAAAAGCATGTGCATCGGACTAAGAAAAGATAATGAAAATGAAAGAATGCAAAGACAGGAAAGAATGAAATGAATGTTCAATGTATGAAAATACGTAATGGCCACTTAAATGAAGAAGGGGTACCCAAATGAATGAATGTGCAGATGGCAATGCCTGGTAGTAGTATCTGGTAGTGCACCCAGTACTGCGCCCTAACGAAATGGGGTTCCAACTCGCGGCCACGGGCGAATCCATTGGTCCAAAAGACCGCTAACCCTAGCATACGGGGCGTAATAGTGTGCAATGGCCTAAGAAAGTGAAAAGATAAAAAACATAGAAAGCATGTTTAGGCATGAAAGTATGGTTTAATTCCTAAGAATGTTTTATGCATAAAAGCACTGTCAAGAATTTGCAAATGTTATGTATGCATGTTTTCAAAAGAAATACTATGTGGTTAATAAGTTAACGACTTGGTGTACTACTTACTGAGTATTAGACTCACTCTTGTGTTTATGTTTTAAACGTCCAGGTAATGACGAAGGAGCTGTGGAGCCGGGTACTGCTGAAGAGGGACGGGTTGATATTTAGTATTTCCCCGATTCGTTGTTGTTAATGCCTTTGGGTATGGATTTAGGGTGGGTCCCATGTTGGGGACGTTTTGTGTTATTTACTTTAAACAATGTGGTTCTTTTTGGTTATATTGTAAACTCTGGTGGGGCTATGGTAATGGTGTGACCTCTATGGAGGGGTGATGGTAACCACTCATATGATGGCTTGCCACCTTTTTGGTTGTATTGTAGGGACTAAGTCCCTTTTTATTTTGGAACCTAATTACGTTGATGTTTGAATGGTGGACTCTGAGAGTCCTTTTTTTTTTTAGAATGTGGAATCAAATGTCTATTAGGTGTTCCATCCCCTTGATTAGAAACCCAGAGTGCAAGCTTGTCACGTCCGTGTGTATCCCACGTTACTACTGTAGCGTAGAACAAAAAAAAAAAATATAAACATCCCGTAACTTAATAATAATATTAATAAAGGAAATGGAAGAAGAAAGTAAGTGTCCCGCCTCGCCTTGTTCATCTAGGGCGGGGTTGTGACATAATATGAAGGGTGTGAGTGACACTTAGAATGATGGGTGTGTCAGCCAAAACATGGGGCAAAGCAAGCCCATAGTTTTCTGCCTTGAACTTTCGAGAGAAAGGGAGGAGTAAGGTGGCCTTTTGCCCTCATATCATGTACTATTTGGGGCTGATTTGGGCCGTGTTTAGACTGCCATGGTAGGTGAAACTTCTTCTACAAGCCTTGCTTAGGTAGCTCAATTTCGTGGGCCTTAATGTGTCTTAATAGAGTAGCCTTCCGTTTAGGGTTTCAATAGGGTTTGGTTGGGATTTGGGTTGCTATCAAGCTCAAATATAACTTTTCTTGGCCCAATAAAATTTTCAAGGTATAAAATAATAAATAATGATATTATAACATGAATTTGAGGGGTTAATAGCATGCGAAAGTAATTTAATCAAGTGATTAAACACTAAACTAAAATCGGGTCCATTTAGGGTTTGGAGGCAAACTTTGGGCTTTGAGGAAACCGTTTAGGGTTTTGGTTTCAACCAAGCATTTGGAGTTTCAATTGGATTCCAAGTATTTAGGTCTTCATTTATATTAAATGTATAAATGAATGATAAGATAAGGAAATGTAAGACTAAATGAAAACTGAAAGGAAATGGACTCAACTGCATGTTTGTCTATTCGAAGAAAAATGCATATAAAGTGCCATGATAGTGAAGATGGTACCATGATGTTAAGGGGTGGATTGCAACGCCCAAAAAAAAGATTGGTGATGCACCTAGTGATACCTATTCTCGAGGCTAGGTTCTTATCCACTAGCCATGGAATAACATGACCGCAAGGATCACTAAGCTAACACACAATACTTAATAGTATGTACTGACCAAGAGGTTAAAAGAGGAAAGCCTGTTATAGCATAAATGAGATTGATGTGATTGAATGTGACTGCACAACTGAATTGTATGATTGAGGCCTTTAGAAATCAAGGGGATGTATGCATACCAATTAATGTGATGAATATGTTGTGAAGTAGTTCTTGTTGAGTATTTGACTTATTTTTGTTTCAATGAATGGTTGTTCGAAGAAATGCTTAAATTGAGCTTTGAAGCCACAAGACGGGACTTAGCTTAAGGAGAAGAGGCAGATGCCTAGATTATCATGTACAAATGTTTTCATTTGTGATTTTAATAGAATAAGATTTGAGAACATTTTTAACAAGAGCTTCCATGAACTCTCTTTTCCTTTTTCATACAGTGTGTTTTATCTTATAAAAGGGGATCTTTTATTCTTGATGCTTCGCTAAGAAGAAAATTATTTAAAGTCGAGTTTCATTCTAGTCCCTTTGTTATCTAAAATAACTTATTCTTAAACTTAGGGCACTTTCAATGACTTCTCTATTTTGCAAATTTATGTAAATAACTAACAATATGCCAAAATAAGGCTTCCATTAAATTATGTAATATCAATGTAAATACATTATATGAGCTAAAGTCCTTCCGTAAATTTAACATTCTCATTATGTATCATTCTTTATTAGTTTTTTACTTTTCCTAATCCTTTATATATCTATATATATATTTCTCAAATTTACACTTACTTATGAAAACATGCAAATGTCACAACATTATTAGAATATTTTGTCTTAATAAAAAGAAAAATACTCATATTAACTATCGTGCAAGATATGATAAAAGGAACGAGTTTTTTCCTATTATTTTCTTTTTAATTTTTTTTTATGGAAAATGATAGGGATCCTGTTCATTTTTCTAGCTCCAAATTTTTATTTATTTATTTCATTGTTCTTTTTTTTTTTTAATGTAGTGATTAAGAGAATGTTGCTTAATAATATTGTGAATTTTTTTTCTTTTTTTAAAAATATTTAAAAGTGTTAAAAAAATGATGTGAAAAAAATATTTAAAAGTATTTTTTTTCACATCATTTTTTTAACCCTTTTAAATATTTTTTAAAAAATAAAAAAATTCACCATATTATTAAACAACATTTTTTTAATCACTACATAAAAAAAAAAAAAAAAAAAAAAAAAAAAAAAAAAAAAAAAAAAAAAAAAAAAAAAAAAAAAAAAAAAAAAAAAAAAAAAAAAACTAAAAAAAAAGGAACGGGATACTTGAACAGGATACCCCAGCGGGATCCCTAGCATTGCCCATTTTTTGTTGACTGATTGATGTCATTTTGTTAACAAAGAGATATTGCGTTCATATTAATTTATGAAAAATATTGAAAATATTACAAATTTAACAGTAAAACTGTTACAGAGGTGGCAATTCGGAAACCGGGGAAAACTAAGTTATAAATTTGCAATTAAACCCTATATACAATGATATTTATCTTAAGAATCAAGTCTCAAACTCAGATTGGGTATTTTTAGAGGATTCATCAATAGCCCTAAATTGAAGAAATATAAATACAAGGACCGGAAGGAAGAACAAGCAAATAATAAAGGTGGGAATGGCAATATCTGAATGCACTAATACAGCATATGTACCTGTGACAAATGCCAAGACCATTGGTGCTATGGATGAAAGAAGGAACCAAAAGGCCATTTGAATAAAACATGTGCGATATCCAAAGAAGCGTTTAGAAGTGAGAAGCGGAATAAGTAGGTGGATAAAGACAGCAGAAGTAGATAGCATCAACGATAGGGCATTTGTAATGAGAAACGCTTTGAAAGCAGCACTTTTCCTCAAAACTGCAGAGCCTGGCCGATGTGGATGATCGTCTCCACCAACGAAGCCCCGGGGCATGGTAATGCCAGCTGCAAAGGTCACGGTTGTAATGAGTGTCGCAACTACCAAATGGGCTTGAGTCGCTTTATCCTCATCCTTCATCTTCTTCATCGTCGCCTTCTCCCTCTTTTCCTGCAAATCCTTCATCACCTTCGGCATCTGGTTCTTCTCAATTTCATCATACCTGACTTTTAATACTCGTCCAATGACATAGAAGCTATAATTTTTGTCATCTTTTAAAGCGCTCTTCCTCTTCTTCTGTAAAATATTTATTTGGCTGAATTGTGAGTATTGTGTATTTTTCTATAGATTGAAAGAAAGCAAATTCAAAGAATATTGTTTTGAGAAAGCAAGGCAGCTCAGTATAAAATAAGGCCTAAAATCAGAATATATAAAGACAGTTAACTTCATATTTAAATGCATCTTATAAAAAAAAAACATTTAGCAGTTATAAAATGAATGGAAACAGTTATAAAATGAATAGAAAAATATTATCGTTCCCAAGATGCATCATTATAAAGAAGTTATATCAAATCAAATATGTTTTGAATAGAAACAGGTTATGTATGCCAGAATTATAGGAACATGTTCTTGAAAGTTGTTAGCTAGGTTTATAATTATAATTTGTGTAATAACGATTGATAACTACCTAGTTCGCATAATATTGATAAAAAGGATAAAGTCTACATCAAAGGAAATGTTGTGGTTTCTTTGTCACATCATCTTCAAATTAAAGTCATAACCTAAACGGATTCAGCTTGGATCGAACTGGACTGGGTCCGGTTTCTATTGGAATTGGACCCATGCCTTAAAACCCGAAACATGTACCACACAATACGAAAGCAAATTGAATACTACTACAAACCCATAATGTCTACCTCAGTTGCAATTAATATGACATTTTATTTCAAACTCTTCTTCACACTGATTTAGAGACTTAGTGGGCCAAACGAAAGGAAATAATTGTAAATATTGTTCTCGAAGTGAAAAAAAAAACCGTTGTGGTTGGTTATAAATGTATAACAAATCATTCAAGAGATATGGAAGCTAAAAGCTTGCTTTGAAGAATTCAATAGCTATTGAGACTCTTGAAGTAAGGCTTAAAAAATTTGATAAAAGACCGAAAAAAAAGTATATATTTTCTATATATATGGGAGAAATTAAAAAAGAAAAGGTCGATTGATGGATAGTTTAAAAAAAGTGAGTAGTTTTTTTCCAAGAAAATTTCATTAATATTTATCACAAATGAATATAGTATCTCAAATATTTTCAAAACAATCTATTAAAAAAAGTATTTTCAAATATTTTTTGCATTAGATTTGTTATTATTCCCTTCCGTTTAGAAATGATTTGATTATATTTAAATTTATTATATTGAAATAATATTGATGTGATACATAAAATCAATTTAATTTTAAATCAGTTTAAAATTTAAAATTTAAACAACATCAAACTGATTTATATATTATCTGATGTACTGATAAATTAATCTGTTTAATTAAATAAAAAAAACCATTCCGATTTGATTAATTATGATTCTATGAATTCCTTTGGTTTCCGTATTCCTTAGCATATCTTATTGAAATTAAGAACTAATTATTCAAATATATCTACAAGAAAAATAGGCTTTTGCGATCAATTTATTACAGCCAACGACTAAATTGGTTGCAAATAGTCTGCCCATTATGTTAAGTATATAATTTTATTTTTTGAAGAAAGATAAAAGATTACGTTACCTTAAATTGATCATCAGTTGGAAAGCTTTTACTTCTTAAGATTTGAAAAGCATTGTGGTTCTCTTTGTTGAAGACCATGTTGTCAACTCTTGGAGAATTCAGGACACGCTCGTAGTAACCATCAGAATTGCAATAGTGATGGAGAGGTGTATTCCCATCATTGTCCTTCTGATTCAAAAGATTCCGGAGAGACGAATTATCTTGGATGATTAGCGCTGCTACTGGCTCTATGTTGCTCACCGCGAGATGGAGTGCATTGCGGCCTTCATTGTCAACCACTTCGCAACAATCCAGACACATTGATATAATCTCTTTTGTTACTCCTCCTTTGCTAAGAGCTGCAATGTGAAGAGCTGTCCTACCCACTGCGTCTTTCATATATGCTACCTTTCTATCAGATTGCAACAATTGTTTTGTTGCCTTAATGCTACCGATGTATGCAGCCATGTGAAGCGGAGTCCAACCATTTTGGTCTGCTTGTTTACATAGATCGCCTCCGTATCTTTCCAAAATGTTCTTGGTCATCATTCCTAAAAGAAATTAAACGTGCTAAATTAATGTACGTAATAATTTTCTGAAGGACAAAAAGGAAGACGTTAGGAGAAAGAAAAGGGACTATTCAGGTGATCATTTAATTTGGAAGCCGTGTTTAGTAATCAGTCCTTTCTCATCAAATAAAATTTGTATGTACAAAAGGCAAATGCAGGAAAAGGCAGACATCAGTCTTTATTTAATTACCAATATGGTAAAAACTAAATTAATCTAAAACCGGCCCTGTGCATATCAAACATCTTTATATTTCATGAATTCGATGTCCTGTCATATTTCATAGCACTACACAAATATTTTTTTAACCAACTCATATTCTACAATGCGGAAAATATAAAATAGGCAATACCTTCATCATCCCAAAATGCTGCAGCATGCAAGGCCGTTCTACCCAAGGGGCCATCATAAGCTGGTGACTTCAATTTTTTTAAAATTTCTGACACCAAATCTGGAAAGCATCTCTCGGCAGCCAAGTAAAGTGGGGTCTCATCAGCAGCATTAGCACCAAACGAAAAATTTGGATCTACCTCCATTAGTAACTGTTTTACCACTTCAATGTGATTGTGACGTACAGCCTCATGTAAGGCCGTGTCTCTCTCTTTGTTCAGCTTCCCAATCATCTCCGTAGTAGCTTCAACGAGTACTCCACTTTCGAGATCTTGATGTTAGGATTTTTGATGTTCAATCAGAACTTTGACGATGGAAGCATGCCCATACCTTGCCGCAACATGTAACGGAGTATCGTCTTCCGCGTTGGCTTTCAATAAAAGTGACGGACACTTGTCCAGTACATCTTTCACAAATTTTGCCGCTGTGGCTTGGTCAGTTCCTCCAATAGCGAGAGGCTCCTCTTCAATGAGGATACTTGAAATGCAAATATGTAGGATTGTATTTTGATTAACAGTTAAAAACCCATCAAGTGGATTGGAGATATCATGTTCCAAGGCCTCCAGGTTGCCTTGTGCCGCCGCTTTATAGATAATAGGATCCATTGCAGTGATGGCCTCTGTATGCTGCACGGTCGTGATCAGTAGCTGCAGAGGCCTCAATGCAAAGCAACAGATCAGTACTCCAGAAAATCTAATGTTAGCCACAAGCATTCACGTAGTTGATGTCACATTCAACATTTTTCTATTAACGCGCAAATCCTATATATATAGATTACATAGTATATAGAATTGTCTTCAAACCCGACTAAATGATCAACGTTCTAAACAAAACAGAAGTTTTCTTATTAAAAGAGGCCGAAAACATTCTAAACAAAAGTTCCATTAATTGACACTCTCCAATGAAATTATTTCCTATCGTGAAGTAATCTTTGCTGGTTTTAAACAAAGAAGCAAGCAGAGGAAATTCTTGAGAAACCTCAACCTAATTGTTCACAGATTGATTCTATGGCTCTGCCTTTTCATTTTACTTTAATCAATACTTATAATATTGCATTGAAACTCACAAATTCATTGATTGAAATACAACTTCCCAAAAACAGCTAACAATAGCAAACACTAATAATAGTAAACTAGAAAACTGAAGAGTTTCTGGAAAATATAAATTAACTTCAATACTCCTTAATTTGTTTTTCAGCAACTCCAAGAATTGATATGAAGAATTGAAACTTGTCTCAAGGGAGTGCTTTTGTAAATATATCAGCAAGTTGTTACTCTGATTTGCAGAACTTCAATGCAATTTCTCCATTTGATTCCACTTCATGCAAGAAATGATATTTGATTGCAATATGTTTAGTTCTACTATGCTGGACAGGATTTTTAGCAATTGCTATAGCTGATTTATTATTACAGAAAAATTCAGTAGATCCCATTAATTTAGTAACAAAAAGTGTTTGCAAGTCTTTAGACTTTTCAATGGCTGCTACTATATGATCATACTTCTTGGGTAAGCTAATCAAAATTTTTTGAACCATCCTTTGATCAGTCACCTCTTCACCATGAGCACGCATTTGATTGCCAATTTCTATTAATCTAGAACAATACTCTATTATTTCTTCAGAGTCTTTCATTTTCAAATTTTCAAACTCTCTCCTTAAACCTTGAAGTTTGATGAGTTTTACCTTAGCATTTCCTTGAAATTTTGACTGCAGAATCTCCCATGCTCCCTTTGAAGTATTGGCCCTCATCAATCTTGGAAAGATTGATTCAAATTCAGAGACTGCCTGTTGTAGGATGAATAAAGCTCTTGCATCCTTAGTGCTTTCTTGCTTGATTTGCGTTGAATCCGAGACTCCTTCTGCTGGTATTGTCACTCCTTTTTCCACAACATCCCATAGATCTTGAGATAGGAAAAATGTTTTCATTTTAATGCTCCAATAATCGTAGTTTTCACCACTGAAAATAGGAACTGATATTGTTTCTCCAAAGGTAGCCATTTTCCCCTCAGATGAACCTGACTCTGATACCAATTGTTGGTTTTAAACAAAGAAGCAAGCAGAGAAAAACAGAGGAAATTCTTGAGAAACCTCAACCCAATTGTTCACGAATTGATTCTATGTTCTGCCTTTTCATTCCACTTTAATCACATACTTATACTATTACATTGAAGCTCACAAATTCATTGATTGAAATACAAGTACTTTCCAAAAACAGCTAACAATAGCAAATACTAATAATAGTAAACTAGAAAACTGAAGAGTTTCTAGAAAACATAAATTAACTTCAATAATCTTTAATAGACTTTCTATTTATCAGTACTCTGCATACATACCATATATACATTTTTAATGAATCTATTTGGAAACATACAATGACGAAATATCTACTTTCTATATTAACACTTATTAATTAATAAACAACTGAAATTGACAATAAAGTGATTGTTAATTCTTTGAAATACCAAACATGGCCCTCTATCTTCATGTATCATTTCTTCTGTGAGAGATCATAGGAAATGATAGTTTATTTTCTTCTAAATTGAGTATTAATGTTTTTTTCACCTAATTGCTAATTAATGTGAGGACCTACGTAAGAAAGCCAAAATTATTAACCATTTCTAGTAAGCTTTTATACACTATAATAATGCAAGAAATCAATAATTAATAGGAAAAATAAGAAATCACGAGACATTAGATATATACTTCGGATAACGAAGTTGGCTTCCTTTTCAGAATGTAAAAATGTCCGAGATTGCATCCCTCTCCATCATATCATGTTGATATATATAAATAATATATTTTATATGATTTATTTTTAAAGACATTTATACTTAATCAGTAATAAAGCATCTCAGATCCAAAACTAAAAAATAAAAAATAATTTGTATTTAGAGACGAAACACTCAACAAGCAAATTACTTATAATTAAGACAAATTCATGATGAACGAGACATTTCACCATTCATGAACTATTTTTAGAGAGCACAAGTGAAAACGAACCTTACTTCCAAGTTAGTAAGTAATGACCGGAACCAGCTCCTTTAATTTCCCTGAAATAACCTTACTTCTCGATCGACCTGACCTGAATCTCAATGAAGCAGAATTTAATCAGCAAACTCTACATGAATAATGAGAAAGCAAAGCAAAGGAGGGTCTTGGGTTTGTCGTCTTCGAAATAGTACTTTTGGAAAGAAAAGACCCAAGAGGCGGTGTTAAAGGGTAGGTGGTGGAGCTACAAGCTTGGAGATGGTATACCATGTGGAGGAAGAAGACCTTATCCTTGAAAATGGAGGGTGGAGATGAGATATTTATATACAAGGCTTGAAGACATTATCCTTGAAACTGGAGGGATTGAGGTGATCAGAGTCAGACATTTATGTACAGGTCTTGATCAGTCGTCATAGTAAACGTAATCATTAGGCGTCATGGTGCTAAAAGAGGAAGACCATTGTCTACATGTGCGTTTAGTAGTAAACGCGGGCTTTCCCAATTTCAAATTGTCAGTTTTTACCAGATGGAAGGGGGGAAAAAAGCCGGAACAAACGTTTTCTGAGAAAGACAATAAAATCCAGACATATGGTGGAAATCTTACGAGACAGGGCATTATGAGCAAATTTTCGAATTCTCAAATAGATATAGTGATCATGTTTCTCCATAATAGGGTTGTGTATATCATCAGTTAGTCAAGAATAACAGAAACCACTTTGTTCTCAGAATAATGGCCTTTATCACCTTGCGCTGGGATGTGTCTACCTGACTTTCTACAAAGTGTTTGCTTACCCATATGTTGGACTAGCTGAACCCTCAACTATTTTTCACCGGACCAATTGAGTGTTTCTCATTTTTTACCTTCCACTTATTCTTAATTGGCGGTATGTCCCCTTGCGCTGGGTCTGAAAATTGGAATTCTGGATAACGCTGAGTTTAATCTTGGGAAGGACTAAACTGAAATAGATGCACTTGAGAACTTGAAGACAAAGTTTAAGTATAAAGCAGAGTAGTAATCATATATTAATTTAATGAAAATCAAAATCTAATTAACTCAAAGTAAAACAATCAATTAGAAATATTAAAATTGTCATCTAAGATCAACAGAAGTTATATATGTCAAGAGATATAAAAACACAAGAAGTAAAAGTAATTTACTAGGGACGGCAACAACTACCAAATATTTTAGTATCAATGACTGATGTGGAGATAACAGAGTATCAATGACAATAATCTTACTTCCGAGTTAGTAAGCAATGCAACTCCTTAAATTAAATCCTCCACCTCAAATGTGGTTTGGGATACCTTGGGACTGGAGAGTTGGATCAGTTGTGATATTTATAGCTAGGGAAGGACTACTCATTAGAGCATTAGCATTGGCTTAGGTAAAGTTGAAGGTTGGCTAAAATTTAGAGAATTTGTACTAAAAAGACTCCACATTAGATTAGGCATCGCTAAAACAATTTGGATGTTAGCTACAGTGATTAGCCAAATTTGAAGAACCAAATTGATTCACCAAAAGTTAAAATAATAATTTCTCACTCCAAGCAAATATTAAAATATTAGTTTCTCACTCCAATAAAAATATTATTTGATTTGTAATTAAGAAATTTAGATAGAATTTTTGATGAGTTTAATCAAATATTTTTTGTTATTAGCATGAAATGACTTTTAAAAATATGATTTTTTTAATATTAATTTAATTAGAATATCATTATTATTAATATTAAATTGGAAGAATTATAAAATTTGATACAAATAAATTAAATAAAAAAATATTAATTTAATAATATTTTATTATTATATAGAGAGTAAATGGCTAATCCAATGTAGAGATTGAATTTAAATAGAATAAGCAAATGTAGAAAAGTGTGATATTAGTTAAATTTTGAAGATGCATTTGGCCAAACCAATACTAATGCTCTTAGGCGTTAGACGTAACCATTACGCGGTGTTGTGTTCTATGTTATCACTTTAAGCAATTTACTTTTTACAGAACTAAAGTGGTAATGCTTCTTGTCTGCCATATTATTAAAGTAAATATAAATGCTATAAGGAAAGCTTATACCACATACCTTCACTTTTTTAACATATGATTTGTTATTTTTGTTATTCTATTTAAATAGTCACATATTTAAGCATTAAAATAGAAGGGTAAAATTGAGAAATCACATATTAATTAGGTAGATGTGTGTGGTGTAAGATTTTCATGTATAATTTCTATAAAATAAATACTACAAATACTTTCAATTTTTTATGTGACTTAAAAGAGAGAAACAATTTTTAAAAAAAATTAGAAGAAAATAATGAAGCAAGAATGTAAAAAAAAAACTTAAAAAAGGACCCGTGATCTGGCGGAATGGGAGGGAAAATATATTATTCATATTTTAAAGATTTGTAACATTAATTTAAAAAAAAAATTCTAGTTTTTTGGAATTAATTAATAAATATTTTTATTTAAAAAGTGTTTATGGTTTTAAATTCTTAACTTTTTAAGTAGTTAATTAATTAATTTTTCTTGGATTAGCTAACAAAATTTATTTGCTTTATATTTTTCTTTGTTTTTATGTTTATGTTATTTTAAAAATAATTCTGGATCTTTGTTATAAATTGAAGTTCATTCCTATATCTTTGAGTCAAAATTATTCAGATACAATTAATGATGTAGACAACTAAAAGTTAGACTGAGGTAATATATTTAGAGATTTGTTATTAGTTTTTGTTATATATCTTGATTTTGTCGTTTTCTGATATTAATTTCTTATATTTTAGCATCTTAACATATAATTAACCACCCATATGACAGGTATACTACATGAAAATGATTGAGGTTTGAGATGCATTTGTGAAATTATGCAATTGTACGTTGTTTGTTCAATTTTATTTCATTATTTTTATAAATTTATATGGAGCTTATAAATATTATATATACGCAACATGGAATGGCACCCAATATTTGATACTGTAGACAACTAAAAGTTAGACTGAGGTAATATATTTAGAGATTTGTTATTAGTTTTTGTTATATATCTTGATTTTTTCATTTTCTGATATTAATTTCTTATATTTTAACATCTTAACATATAATTAACCACCCATATGACGAGTATACTACATGAAAATGATTGAGGTTTGAGATGCATTTGTGAAATTATGCAATTGTACGTTGTTTGTTCAATTTTATTTCATTATTTTTATAAATTTATATGGAGCTATCTTATTTCCTTATTAAGTTTGCCCTCTTTTCTTCGGACACAACATGGAATGGCACCCAATATTTGGTTCTCTTTTGTTGCTGGAAATAGAAATGGGAACATTTCATTTGTGTTGGTTTAGAAAATGTTGATTGTTGTGTTTCAGCAATGTGTTATTGGATGATGAATTGATTGTGAAATTCAGCAGTGAAGTATTGAGTGGTTGGGTTGTATTTGGTTATTGTAAATGATTGGGAGGCTAGCTGTGTTTCAGCACAACTTGGAATGATCAGAACAAGCACCCGAGATTTGGTTTTGTTTAGTTGTTTGAATAGGAACAGATAATTAATTTTAATTTATGTTTTTTGTTGTTGTAGTCGGGAATAAATGACAATATTTGGTGGCCAGTTGTTTTCCAGCAGTTTTGGTTTGTTTTTCTTAGTAGTGGTTATGTTTTTTCAATGCTGGTAATGTTTTTTTCAACTTTGTGCCCTTGATGACAAATGGCTAACGACTGATATGGCATACAAAGCAATAGCTGAATTTTAGTTAAATCTTTTTATAGTTAAATATGGGTTATGCTACCCGTACTTAAAGAAAACAAGAAAACGTACAGTTCAAGTCTTAATTAGTGTAAACGGGCATCAATATGTATCCAAGTATCCACCACCTTGACTTCCGAAATTATGAGGCCAACCTCCGAATATTACGAAACACAAGATAAATAAGTACCAAAATGAGTGGGCCAAATTGAAAAAGATACACGTATTCACATTTGACTAAAGTGTTTACCAATATTAAGATTTATCTCTTCGCTGCATCTATGTTGCTAATCATCTTATATGGCAGAAGGTTGTACTCGCTTCACATTTGCTTACACATTTTCCATTTCGTTTGCCTTCTTCATTTGCTTTAATAAAAAAAGCGTGGGTGGTCTTGCTTTTTTGTCTTTTATAATCACGTGTGGGTCTGTACGTGTTTTATGCGTTTTGTTTAAGTATAAAAAACATTTCTCAAAATCTAAATCCAACTAAGAGCACTAGCATGAGATTTATCAAATTTATATTTAAAATTTGATGAAAAGTATATATTTTTCATATATGTAAAACCTTCCTATCCATAATATTTCACATTAGATTAGCTATTAAATTCATCGTATAGCTTGGTGAAAAACAGGAGAGGAAATGGAGGGAAGAAATGGAGAGGAAAAACTGTGCTGGGAATCGAGAAGGGAGAGGAGAGTAAGAAAAAAAGGGAGAGGAGAGGAGAGGAGAGGAAGAAAAAAAGGGATTTCGGAATTTCGAGATTTGGCAGTGAGGAAAAAAGCAGAGAAGGGAAAGAGAGAAAAGAAATAAAATTGCGTGCGAAACCGATGTATTTTGGTAATAAAATAATCTGATAGATGTTGAACAGTCATTCTTTAAATTTGAAAATAAATGAGGATCAACCCTAACTAATAGCTTCACAAATACATGGAAGATGAATCCAATACCGGCATTCTAAAGTAAAATTCATCATATTTTAAAGATTAGACTCGTTTGATAAGTCCGATGAATCGAAACCTACACTAAGTCAGAATCGAATAGAAACCTACACAAATTAGATTGGTAGGACTACAACAAATTAGAATAGAATCAGAAGATTGGTCGGACTACAACAACAAATTAGAATAGAATCAGATCTTGGGAATTTGGATTGGGATTGGTGCACACCCCGGTTGACTGGACAGTGTGACTAGACTGCCTAGACACGGTGCAGGGACAACTTTTATGCTGTGTCCAAACTTTCGCTTTACCCTATAAAGCTTTTGTTTCAACTTTTATCTCTGCACTATTTACAGAATATTTGCAGCATTAATTGCATGAAAATATCACCCAAGGCATCTGCTAAGCCCCCACATACGCGAAAGCCTCCAATATTTTTTGTTATGTTTGCAACAGTGTAAAATGTATAATTAAAACAAAAATGTGAGAGAAAAAAAATCCATGAAAAGGAAATACAAAAAATTAGTGTTTTAAACTTTTTACGAATAAATCTAATTTTTATCGAATTATTTTATCTTTGTTTCAATTTTAAAACAAAGCAAACTAAATAGCATGTCAAAGAAGGCCAAATGGAAAGATAAAATGTGGTTGTTTGAGAGTGTATAACAACAAGGACTAAGTAGGTGGCATCAGTACGTTAAAGAAGATTAAACGAATATACCGCGTAAAAGAAGATTAGGCATAGTTTGTTTTCATAGATTAAATAATATGCGTTGAGATTAAAATTAAAAGTTGAATAAAATATTATTTAAATATATTTTTTAATATTATTTTTGTTTTAAAATTTAAAAAAGTTGAATTATTTATTTTATTTTATGTGAAAAATTAAAAAAATTGTAATGATTAAATAAAATGAGATGAGTTGAGAATTATAAAAACAAACGAGGACTAAGTAGATGGCATCACATTAAAGATAAAGGGAAGTTTTGGTTGGCTCTATGACTAAAAAATGTGGAACTGCCATGTGGAATTATTACTCTTAGGTGTCGTTTAGAGAATGAGATGAGATAATATAAAAATTTTGTAAATAATAGTGAAATAGTTTGACTAAAGATATTTTACTGGATTTTGAAAAATAAGATAGAGAAAGTTGAAAAAAATATTAATAATTTAAATATTTTTAAAATATAATTATTAATATAATTTTTACTTTGTAATTTGAAAAAACTGTATTATTTTCTGTAAGGATTTCAGATTTTTTAAATGAATTCATGATTTGGTTCCATTTGCCACGCAGTGGGACAAAGTGGAAGACAAGTATGCAATGTCTTCACTTGCAGTTGCTGGTGTTGTTGGATTGTGGGCCTCCACTGGGATGGTCTCGGTGAGGTTCTCCGAATGCTTAATATATAGAAATTATAATTGTGTTTAAGGGTAATTGTGTTTATACTTTACACCATAAAGTGAAAGCATTTCTTAGAGATGGGCATGACTTGTAACAGGCAATTGATAGGCTTCCTCTAATTCCTGGCATGCTTGAGCTTGTTGGCATTGGCTATACTGGAGTAAGTTGGATATGCTTTACTGCTGCATTGTTTTGTCTGTCTTCGCTTCTCATTAATTTGAACTAATTAACAATGGGGTCGATTACAGTATTGATTTCGCTTCTTATTCAAATGATCTATGTTCATCTGCATAAATCTAATGCATGTACTCGAAAGTATTTGAGTAAGAAAGGGCCTTGGAAGAGAAGAACTATAGTTTAATATTCATCACACGGAATGCTTAATATATAGAAGTACTTCCGTGCTTCGCTCTGTTTCTCATGCATCAACCTTTCTTGCCTTCTTTTCTTTGCAGTGGTTTGCATACAAGAACCTGGTTTTCAAACCAGACAGGTAATCCTTAATTTGGTTATAGTTACTGCCATATAATGTATGGAGTTTCATCCTTTCTAAGAAATTTTTGCTGAGGCAGATTTTTACCATAATCAATGAATTTCAGGGAAAGTTTAATACAGAAGATGAGAGACACATACAAGGAGATAACCGGGAGCAGCTAGAAGATTCCAACACAGAATGCTGCTGAGATGACCCGTGAAGTTGTGAGTTTTGAAGCAAATATCTTGCAGCACTATCGAGTGTTATAAGACGTAGTATGTACTTTTGTCTTGAAGATGTAACTACTATATACCTTAACAACATTCCCCTTAAGCACCAATCAAATTCCATGATCACCTTTCATGGGTCACTTGAAAGTGCTTGAAGAACTATCTTACAAAAACAAANATTCCATGATCACCTTTCATGGGTCACTTGAAAGTGCTTGAAGAACTATCTTACAAAAACAAAGGGCACATTTAGTCCTTGGATTTTAACTTGTAAAATGCTAATTGGTTGACACGTGAACATGGCAACCGAGGCGTTAATGGACATGGCACCAAAATTCGTCGTGGGCTTTAACTAAGTGGGCTTCAATTTAGGGTTTAAAAGGAGTTTTTTTAGAGTTCGGGATGCTAATAAGCCTAAATCTAATTTTTCTTAGTCCAATCAAATACCAAGGTTTAACAAGAACTTTGATGAATTAATAGCATATGGAAGTGATTTAATCAAGTGATTAAACACAATACTAGAAATCGGATCATATAGGGTTTGGAGGCCAACTTTAGGATTTGGGGAAACCATTTAGGGTTTCGGTTTCAACCAAGCTTTTGGGGTTTCAAATGGATTCCAAATTTTTAGGGTTTCACTAGGGTTGAAACCCTTTTTGGTTTGGCATAATTTGGTTGATCAGATGGAAAATAAGGTTTTGCTTAGATGGCATGATCTCACACTTTGATTTTCTTCACAAATCTATCTAATGGTTCCTCATGTTGCCAAGTGTCTAATACTATTCACCAAGTGTGGCTAAGATCTAGCAAAGTGTTCAAATAAAACTTCTCTAACCTAATTTGGATATTTCATATTGTGATTTTGAAAATACTACATGGGATGCTATTATTGAGATTACTATTCACTTTGGAAAAGTAAAAAAAAAACTTTTGCACTTTCTAAATATTCATACAAACCTAACTGTGCAATTCATTTATTAAAACTCTACCCCAAGTGTCTTGAAATAAGCAAAACATATTTTCGAACAAGAGTATCGTTCGAAAACTAAAAATGAGATTATTGTGCCGTAAAATTCTAAATAATCAACTAAATCTAATGGCGTAAAACATATTTCAAACTGACACTTCTAAATACATCAAACAAATAAAATTGCACTTTTGACATCATAACGAATGATAGCTTGGACTATGCTGACAGACTAAAACCTGCACGATTGATCGAATCGTGAAAATTTATGGTGTTTTCACTAGATTCCTAAAGTCTATAGAAATTTCATCATTGAATTTTTAGCGGATTGTTACAAGAAGAATTTTTCTTAGATATTTTATTTGCCTTTCATGTGTGTGTATATATATATATATGTATATATGTATTTGTCATCTATTTTTTCTACAAACTTTGCCGGTTCCATGCTTCTATTTCAAACAAACTTCACAAATAATATTTTGAGTTGAACACTACTACACCGACAAAGCTAATTGAGTGTTTTTTTTTTCAGCATTTTTTTTAACTCACTTAAACATTTGAAAAAAGTTCACAATATCATTAAAAAACATTTTTTTAATCATTAAATAAAAAAAAAAAGGACAATCGGGACCGTTGTCAAGATCCACAACATTTTCCTTGAGTTTTAAAGGATAACAAAATAAGATAGTTTTGAATATCAGTTTTGTTCTAGT
>QEOT01006687.1:8316-23571 GCA_003123785.1 Pterocarya stenoptera
TTTGAGATAGTGATTTTATTTAATGAAAAATTATACTCATCATTCTCACATCACATACCACACTATACATAATTTTTTAATTTTTAATTTTTTTTCTCTTAACCAATATGTGATGTATGGATGATAAATAGGAGAATCAATTAGTTTAGAAAAAATAAAATAAAAATAACTATAGTGTATAGTGTATGTAGTTTTTTTTTTTCTAATCAAGTTTGCATGTTTATAAATAAAAAGTTTAAGTTACAGAATTAGGAGGGTCTTTGCCACTATCAATAAGTACAATACTAGAGGGTAAAATAGCTACTAGTATGCAACCAATCATTAGATTGGTTGCGGCCCATTGCGCTACAGAATGCGCAAATCGATTTTGAGATCGATCTATTTTTTTAAAACACCATCCTTTTATGAGAAGACATGATAAGAGCAATATCTTCAAAGATGGTAGAAATTTGCCAAACTGATGATGACCGTTGAATTGCTGAGACTACAAGGAGAGAATCTCCTTCAATTATAACTTTTGGAAAATTTAGATGTTTAGCCATATTGACTGCCAGTCTTGCTGCAATTGCTTCCGCTACTACTGGAGTTGTTGTTCCAATTTCTTTTGTCCATATTTCAATTGCACTTCCTTCAGAATCACGACTTAATGCAGAGGCCAAAGAGAATGATGATCTGATTGTCGCATCAAACGATATGCATACAGTGTTGAGTTGAGGGTTTTGCCATAGCTGTGGTTGCTTTTCTTTCAGTTTAATTTGCCAAGCAGATAGATATTCTTGGTAAAGGAAGCCCAATTGATCTATAGCTTTCCTAATAGATAAAGCAGTTTGATTATGGACTATATCATTTCTCAATCTCCAGGTGAAATCCAATATCAGAACTACAAACAGTTGGAAAAGGTGCACTTCCTATGAGCCTGATCCTAGTTTTAGCTCTGGATTAAGAATGAAAGATATCCAATCTTGTTTTGTACTAATTGCCAAGGAAGATAGATTCAACGGCCACATACTTTGGCTCCATAGGATTCTTAATACAGGACATTCCAGAAAAAGATGAAGTAGTGTTTCTTCTTTTTCATTACACAAAGGGCAACTAAAGGAAGGCATAGATGGCAAGAATTTCTTTATCCTTCCTCTAGTTGGAAGTAAATCTCATAGAATTTTCCACAAAAGAAGTTTATGGTGATCATGGATTTTTAGTTTCCAAATCTTCTCTACTTCAAAATTAGGGAAACTTACTTGAAGAGCACAACCAATATTTGCTGCCAAGTGATAAGCTGTTTTGACAGAGAACTTCCCACATTGTGTTTTAGTCCATATATTGCAATCTTCTCTGAATTTTGAATGAGGCAATGGAATTTTAAGTAATTCTCTAATACTTTCCCATTGGAAGAAATTTTGCTTTTTCTGTAAATTTCAAGAGTGTGTTGTGTTGTTGATGAAGTCTAAAAATTTAAGGGAAGACGATAATTCTATCAAATAGTTAAGTGGTTGTGGCTCAAAACTTTCCAAAGAAGGTATCCATGGATCAAACCAGACTTTCACTGAATTGCCATTAGAAATTTGATTGCACATTCCTTTTTCTAATACTCTTCGTGTTTGTAATAAATTTCTCCAAAAATAGGAATCTGTAGCTTTTGATGTCACCTACCAGAATGAGTTTTTTAGCAGATATTTCCTCGAAAGTAGATTGTGCCATAAATTTGTGCTTGGTTGACTCATTTCCCATCTTGTCTTAGCTAGTAGTGCAACATTCATATTTTCCATTAGCCTCAATCCTAAACCTCCATCTTTTTTTGATTGACAAATCGACTTCCATGATTTTAGATAAAACTTGTGCTTTTGATCCTTATTTGTTCCCCACCAGAAATTTCTAAAGCCTGTATTCATCAATTTACACATGGATTTTGGTAGAAGATGTGTGGACATTTGATAGATGGGAATTGTGCTTGCCACTGTACGAATTAGCCTTGTTCTGCCTGCTTGTGATAACAGTTTTGACTTCCATCCTTCTAGCTTATGATTGATCTTCTCCAGCAGTTCTCTATAGCTTTCTTTCTTGGACCTACCAAAAGAGGTTTGGATTCCTAAATATTTCATACTAGATGTAGATTCCTTATACTCCAGCTTCCCCAGAATGGCTCTTTTTGTTGCTTGATTTGTATTTCCTGTAATGAAGGTTGATGATTTTCCATTATTGATTCGTTGACCTAACCATGCTTAATATTTTTCCAAATTCACATATATGGACCTTGCTGCGCTTTCTTTTGTTTTCCCAAATATAATAAGATCATCTGTAAAAAATAGATGAAAAATTAGCGGACAATTTCTACAAAGTTTAATACCCTCAATGTTGCCATTAGCCCCTGATTTGGCAATTAATCTTGATAGAACTTCCGTACATAATATAAATAGAAAGGGTGAGATAGGATTACCCTGTCTAAGTCCTCTTTCTGCTTTGAAAAAACTTCTCGAAAAACCATTTATAAGAACTGAGAATGATGCCGTCGTAATGCATTCTCTGATAAGGTTGATCCACTGACTATTATAACCTAGAGCCTTCATCACTGCAAATTGGAAATTCCATTCTATAAAATCAAAAGCTTTCTCCATCTCTAGCTTGATCGCCATGTGACCCTTCTTCCCTTTTAATTTCTTTAGATGATGAAAAAGCTCATGTGCAATAATGGAGTTCTCTTTGACATTGCGACATGGAACCAAAGCAGTTTGAAAGGGAGAGATTATACTTGGAAGTGTTGTCTTCAGCCGATTTGCCAGGATCTTTGTAATAGTTTTATAAATAACATTGGTCAAGCTAATTGGCTGGTAACTATGAGGTGAACTCGGATTTGGCAACTTTGGGATTAGAACAATATTTGTATGATTCCTTTGTTTTAGTATCCTCCCACTTCGGAAGAAATTCTGAACTGTTGCAATGACTTCTTTTTTTATAATGTTCCAGTAGTGCTTATAGAAGAGAGCTGTCATACCATCTGGACCTAAAGCTTTATGATTTGGAATTTGTTTGAGCGTACCATAGATTTCATCTTCAGCTGGTACTGCCTTAAGAAAGCATTATCTTGATCTGAGACCTATCTTTGGAATAAGTCATCGAGCTCTGTTGGAATGATAGGATTTGTGGAGGTATAAATAGTTCTAAAATGATCTATAAAGGCTAATTCAATAGTATTTTGATCCATTGACCAATTTCTTGGACCAATCTTTATAGAGTCAATACCATTAGTTTTCCTTCAGATTGTCGTCGATAGATGATAAAACTTTGAGTTCAGATCCGAGGTGTTGAGCCAATTGATTCTTGATTTTTGGCGCCATAATGTTTCTTCGTATTTCAATTGGTCTTGAAGCTTCATTTGCAATTGATGTTCTTGATGAAGATTGCTAGAATTCCTTGGAGTACATTGAAGATGATTGATCACTAATTACAATTGCTAAATATTATCTTGTATTCTTCCAAAGTGATTTTGTTCCAATATTTGAGCGCTTCCTTAGTAGCTTTAATTTTACTACATAAAATGAAAGAGAGATTTCCACTTACTTGCTTGCCCCATGCTTCTTGAATAATTATTCTACTAAAAGGCTCTTTTGTCTAGAATTCCTCAAATTTAAAAGAGGTTGCTCTCTTATGTATTTTCATGGTGTTTAGCAAAAGAAAATGATGATTTGATGCTCCTGAAGTTAAGTGTTGAATAGAGGCATCAGTGAATAGTAATCTCCATTGTGTATTTGCAATTCCTCTATCAAGTCGTTCTCTGATAAGAGCTCTACCATGACGATTATTAGTCTAAGTGAAAGTAGGTCTTGAAAACCCAATAACAACTAGGCCATGATTAGTCATTAAATTCTTTAAACCACCAATAGAAAAGGAAGAAGATACCGGCCATCCTCCTATTTTTTCTGATTGATTCACGAGATCATTGAAATCCCCTATACATAACCATGGTCTTGGATAGGAATTGTGAATGGTTTCCAAATTAGCCCAGAAAGTTGCTTTTTGTTGCCATCTAGCAGTAGCATAAACATAAGTGGCTAACCATGGATAATAGGAAGGTTTAGAGTAAATCAAAATAGATATTGCATTAGTATTTACATGCACCAGTTTTATATCTATACCCGGTCTCCATAACAACAAAAGTCCTCCATTATTCCCATAGGCAGGGAAGTGTACAAAATATTGGAAACCTAATATAGTAACTATACTATGGGTGCGTGTATCAGGCACCATGATTTTCGATAAAAAAATAATATCTGGATTATATTTTCTTATATTAACCCTAAGACTTCTAATTGTTTTGAATCGAGCCAGTCTCCTGCAATTCCAAACAAGTGTCTTCACTGAATCTTTGAGGGCTTTGATGCCCCCGCCTCTTTTTTCTTTCCCAATGAACCCAATTTTGATGCAGCCCGAGTATACGGCTTGGTGTTGATAAGTTTTTTTTTTTTTGTTTTTTCGTATTTTCCCAATCGCTTCTGACTTCATTGTAAGTAGCATGTGTGCCATATGTTTCTCCTCCTTGCTAAGATTGATCTTCATAGCATCTTTCATTAGTTTTGGAATTTTGCTTTTAATATCCATATTTTCTTCAAACACTGTATCCATAATTCTTTTCAAAGAACTTGAAGCACAAATCTGTGAAGATTGAGATGCCGAAATAGTATGAGCCAAATAAGAGATCTGTGTTTTATCGGGCATTGAGCAGCTGAAGATAGGTGAAAGCATTGGGCTTTCACGTGTAGCTTGAGAATCATGAATACCCATAAACGGTTGATCTGTTTTAAAACTCTTGATGAGAATATTAGAAAAGGCTGAAGTAGATTGGGCTGAAGATTGATGAGCTGTAAAGCTCATTGATGAAGCATGAAATTGCCTCCTTAAATCAGCCCATACCCCAGTTGTCAACGCAGGAGAATAACTGCTAGTCTGTACCGCCGAATGCATCATTTTTCTATAGAGTAGCTGCTGTTCTGTCGAATGGAGATGGCTTTTCAGATTCGGACTGATTGAATTGATTAAGGTGGGTGAGAAAGATTCGGACTGATTGAATTGATTCGGACTGGCTTTAACACCCAAAGTAAATGAGAGTTGGTTGGCATATGGGGCTTCTTTATGGTCTACAGGGATGTTGAACCGTAAGTTTGAAGAAGAGCAGCTAGCAGATGTCGTTTTCTTCAGATATTTTGCAACGCCATGATCTGCCAATGCCGATTCCTTCATATGGTTTGCGCCACCGTGATCAATATACTTTCCGATTGTATCTTTCCAGATATTTTCATCCAATTTCGGCTTAGATTCATCAATTTTTTGATCTCCAAATTTAAAATTATGCCCTAGAAACTATGATTCACCAATAAATTCTGTCTGTTAATGGAGCTTCATGGGAAGAAAATCTTGTAGGTGTAAGCTGGTCTTCGAATAAAAGCCCTTTCCCTTTTCCTTGTCCGATATTTTCTCTATCTGAGAGATGTTTCACCTTATTGATCTCTAAATCTTGATCTAAAACCATAGCAACCGAATTACTATTAATATTAACATAAGTCGGTCCTTTGAAAACCACTGAAGATGGATAAACCGTAGTGTCCTGTCTTTCTATAGATTTAGTAGAAATTGAATTTTCAATGAGATTCCCTTCTTGGATAGATTTCTTGATTGAGAGGATTTAGGAAATGTATATTGATCTTGCTGTGGAGGAATGAAAATTCCCGAAGCTTGATGTTCAGCTCTCAACCATGGGTCAAAGGGTAATGGATCGGGAATAATTTTAAGAAAATTACAGAAGAGATCCGAGAGCCTCTCATATTTGAAGGAAACCCATGTATAAATATTATTGTTTCTAGCAAGCCAGAAACTTGGTTTAAGTGACTGATTGATATCTAATTCTACTTTGATCCTAGCAAACGTTTTACATGTGATACCAAAGTTTGGATCAACATCTATGTCCAGTAATGCTCCTAATACTTTCCGAATCTTTATAGCATTTTCAACAGTAGTATGATTACGAGTAAGACCATGAATTTGAATATGAAAGACTGATAAGTTAGGTTTATCCCTTGCCAGGTTAATCCTGCCGACCAATCTTTGAGGATCAATAGATGACCTTTGAAATTCCAATAAGCTTTGTAACACCCCGTATTTTAGTGTATTTTAATGAATGATTATTTTAATTAATTTAATGATTGATTCTCTAATTTTAGAATTTTGGGAGTTTTAGAATATTATTTTATAATATTTTAAGTTGTAAAAATTATTTTATTAGGCTTCCTTATTAATTATTGTTTTGGATTTAAATTGATCTTTAATTTAAATTGACCGGTTTATGGGTTTTAAAATTATTATTGTTTTATTTAAAGTATTTCACTACGTTTGATTTATTTTAATTAGTGTTCTGCAATTTAATTGCTTTTTATTTTAAAGAGTAATTATTATTAGAGTTTAATATTTTATTTTAATTAGTTTTAAGTTTAAACTGATTTATTAAATTTACTGTTTTAAAATAATATTTTTGAGGATCAGTTGTGACTCGAAAGTTGTGAGGGTTGGACCTCATTTCTTTTCTTCATATTTTTCTTTTTCTTTTTTCTTTTCTCTTCCTTTTTTTTTCTTTTTCTTCTTTTTTTCTTATTCCTTCCCGTTCGGACAGCCTAGCACGTACTCTCTCTCTCTCTCCTCTCACGTCCAATTGGGTTTGGCCTTGCCGTCGCCGTTGCCGACCGCCGTGGTCGACACTGCCAGTGCCGTTCGATCTCTCAGCCACCGGCGACCTCACATTTTCAGGCCGGCTAACGCCGCCGTTAGCCACCAGTAGCCGTGCGATGCCGTATGCTTCTCCTCGCTGTTCTGCCACCGTCCGGCCACCATTGGCCACCATTTTTTCACCATTTCATCACCGGCATCTTGCCATCCTAACCGACCCATTTTTGGCCCCGATCCATCACCGGAGCCGCCCCTACGAACACCCTCTCCGATTTGTACTTTGTTGCCTTAAACCGCCATTTCGGCCGCCACCCACGACCAACTTTCGATACCATTAGTTTCACCGACCTCATTAGGCCCTACCCTATCAATTTCAAGTCTTTGTTTGACTCCGTTGGAATTTAGATTTATAGTGTATTCGGCCACAGTGTTTTTACACTGTGGAGTTGCTGTTTTGGTGCTTCCAGTTCCTCCGTGATCCTCCTAAAATTATTATCAAGCGCTGTAAGTATTTCTCCAAAAGACTTTTAAGACTTTAATATATTTTTGCACTAACTTGTTTTATAAACTGTGTTTTGGTTATCTGGTTGTATGGATAACTGTTGGTTGTTGGTTAACTGTTGCTTTCATGGCATTGTGCACACATGCGTGGGTATGTATGATTTGAGAAATTGTATTTAAGGCTTTTTCGGATGCGTGCGTATCACCCCTAAGCCGAGATGGGATATTATCTCGGTGGAGCTCCTCTGGACACTCGGGAGCGGAATATACTAAGTGTCGTCCCCTGAGACTTTTGCCTGGGACTTGAACGGGATGGTAGCGCTCTCGATCCGACTCCGTGACTCCTCAGGCTGGCGGGGGTCAAGGATGCCTGGCTATGTAGGCGGTAGGCACGGAACTGGGTATCACTCATGTATCACTTGTACGGCCGTTACCCGTGGGGTGAAGATGGGAAGCCAAAGTATGTGGATGGCTCCTAGGGGAGGCCATGGTGCATACGGTTAAAATTGGAATTAATGTAATTATTCCTAGATTTCTATTTCGTGCCAAATGGTAATTTTTGGCGTGTGTGGAAAAATTATGTTTTTCGAGAAATGTTGCTTTCTCGAGTTTTACGCTTGGGTCATCATGTGTATGCATAGCGTTAGTTGTTTTAATATATTTATTGTTTTGGAGCATTTTGGGTTTTACTTACCTGCGGTACCATCTTTTTGGTACTGTAGATTTTGATGTAGGTTTTGAGAAGGCTGAGCCCGAGGATGCGGCTCCGCCTGAGGAATAGGGACATTAGCTATATTTTATGTTGAAGATTATTGCTGCTTTTGCTTATTGTATTTAATTTGATTTGATGGTGTTTTGTAACAAAAATCGTATTATGTCGACATGTGAATTTTTAGTACTCTAGTATTGTATTAAATTCTGGTACTTAGTTATTTGACTTAACTTTTCCGCTGCATATTTTTATTGTACACGTGTTGCATGGTACACACTCAGCACATGTTGATGGGGTGCGTGACCGTGTCGTCATCATCCCGGTGTCTCGATTTCCATGTGTATCCGTACATGGAAGTTAGGGGCGCCATAGGTGGTATCAGAGCTGTTCGGCTTTGGGTAAAACCACATGTCCCATAAGTGCCGTACCAGAAAGTTTTAAAGCTGGGATTTGAAATAATTTAATTTAAAGTATGTTGTTCTTATTAGTTTTATTTATTTGAGTGTATACTACTTTATTTGCTTATTTATTTTATTCTGTTAGTTTATTTTAATTGTTTTATTTTATGGTTGGTTATTTTATTTGTTTTAATAATTTATTGTGTACTTCTTCATTGTTTATTCATTTTATCGTATGTTATCTTATTTATGGAATTTTATTTTATTTGTGAGATTTTGTTTTATGTTGATTTTATGTTGTTTGAGGTATGTTACTTTAATTGTTTTAATTTATTATATGTTATTATACTTGGTTGATTTTATTCTATTTTATTTCATGGCATTTTGTTGTATTTTAATTTATTTTACCATAATTAGATTTTAATCTGTTTAAGTTGAAAAGTGGGTTAAGGGCTACGCTATGACAGGAAGATGGTATGACCGTAAATGTCATTATTAGGCTTAAACATTTAGTGTAGTAGGCCTGAACTCTTAGTGATTGGTTTATGTTAATATCAAGACTCGAAGGGAACGACATGGTCTTGGTGGACTTTATGGAGTAGAACTCAAGTTGTAGCTAAGGTGGGAATAGCTTTAGTTCGTCTAGGTTACTTGAGGTCTTAAGATCCGTAGAACTATGTGTTGAGTCTATGGAGTAGGAGGTCGTAAGTTCAACGAACTTCAAGAATAGATTTTATGAGAAGTTTTAGCTAAGATTTGTGGTCCTATAGTTTTTAGGAAATAAGTTTATGAGATTTAATGTGGTAGGTTCAACAAGCATTTGATGGATTAATTAAATTAGAAGTTTTAGATTTTGCTGACTCGAATAAGCAATTTGGTATCATTTGGAGTTTTAGAATTTTGCAAGATTTATAAGGTGAGTGCTTTGATTTAAGGTCATCGATCTTGAAGAATTCGGGGAATAATTCTTATCTCATTTAAGGTTTTAGAATTACAGATTTGAAGGATTGATTTGTAATAAGATTTAAGTTTTTAATTCCTCGAGCTTGGTGTGCTAGCTTAATTTATTTTGGAAACTGATTAGTCTGTTATCATTATAATGAGGTTGATCAGAGTTGAGTTATGGATATGGAAATGTTTCTTCAGGAGAGTACAAGTTCTAGTCTCATTTCTTTTGGCTTGGAAGAAGTGGTTTTGGTAGGTGTTGTAAAGAAGTCGTTACGACAGTATTAAGTTCAAGATTTTTGGTGAGTTGATCGAGGTGTACAGTCGAAGCAGGTTACTCAATGGAATGATGATTGTCATCAATTGTTGTGATTAATTTAAGGAATTAATTATGACTTGAGGTCACATAGGAATTTAAATTTTTGAGGCTATATTTCTCTTTGGAGATTGAGCGTTCCGTTGGAAGAATTAAGGACATTGTTATTTAATTTAAAGAGATATTGGTAGGTCGCCATGTATGGTATATAATAAAATCTTAGAAGTTGAAGTTTAGGCATCAGCGGTGATAATGTGATCAAGTATGTGAGTTAATAAAAGATTAAAATCTATGGGTGTTGTGCAATAGTTTTTGGTAGATTGAAGATTTGAGTAGTATGGCTTGCCTTGAGATTTAATAGTGTTGTGCTATTAAAGGAGATAGTTGTGCTATTACTAGCTTAATAGGAGTAGAAGTAAGTGGGCGAGTTACTAAGAATATTTCGTTAATATTTTGGGGAAGTCATGAGGGTTCGTAGTGAGTTTCGCCGTCGTTAGATTAGATAATATTCAGAATTTAGGTGGCAAGCTTTTGGGTTTAGGTTATCGGGTAGAAGTTGATAAGTGTTCTTATTGGTTGACCGGGTTGGATTTGAGACTTTTAAAGTAAGTTCCTTATCTTAGTTGAGACGGGTGTATTTTGTGGTGATGCTATTTGTTTTCAATTTGGGATGTTGAGATTGGTTGATTTTGGTTTTTTGTCAATGATCCTAGTTGTATTTTGCGGAATATTAATTTTAATTAAGGCATCAGGAGTTAAATGAGGAATGAGTGATAACTCATGGTTTTCAGAAATAGAGTATTTTCTACCAAAGTGTGGTAAGAGTTTTTGGTTAGTAGTTATGGAACCACCTTGTACTCGATGGTATTAATTTTTATGAGGACATAAATTTTAAGCATGTGGTGAATATCAGAGTGCGCAGTAGGAGCATGGTATGTTTTTTTTGTTGTAATTAGGAGTTCAAATTTTACACTGATTTTGAGGAATTAGTGATGATTTGGAATTTTGAGAAAATACCTCTAATTGGGAAGTAATTATTTGTTTATGCAATTTCGTTGTTGATGGTTAACTTTGGAAATGACCATTAGGTTACCAAAGCGTATAATACAACGAAGGTTTGGAATTTTTACCGTATGAGTCAATAGATGTTAGTTTAGATTATCAAATGGAGATATTAATCATTGGGATTCCTTGGGTGATGTATTAAAGTTTTGTGGATATATAAATTTTGGATTACATGGCCGCTCTAGGAGTAATAGTCTTGATGTGCCTTTGGGAGTCTAATGCGAGTAGGTTGGATATTGCCATGTTTAGTGAGAAATGTGGCACATGCCGACAAGTTAAGGCTGGGCATCAAAGACCCATTGTAAACTTCAACCCCTCCCTATTCCTGAGTGGAAGTGGGACGGCAATTCTATGGATTTTTCGAGGACTCCAAGTGGAAAGAACTCAGTTGGGTAATTGTTGATCGCTTGACCAAGAGTGTCTATTTCTTGTATAATACCGACTCTTTGGAAAAACTGACTCGGTTGTATGTTAAGGAGATAGTGCGTTTGCATGGAGTACCCAAGAGTATTGTGTTGGACAGGGAACCGCGGTTCACGTTCTATTTTTGGAAGAGTTTTCAGGCAGCTTCAAGCACTAAGTTAAGCTTTAGTACTGCTTATCACCCTCAAACGGATGGTCAATCCAAGCGTACTATTCAGACTTTGGAGGATATGCTGAGAGCGTGCATCATGGAATTTTAGGGAAGTTGAGAAAATCATCTGCCGCTTATAGAGTTCTCTTATAATAATAGCTTCCATGCCTCCTTTCAGATGGCTCCGTATGAAGCGTTGTATGGAAGGAAGTGCAGATCGCCTTTGTGTTGGGATGAAGTCGGCGAGAGGAAATTAATTGGGTCTGAATTAATCCAAGAAATGCAAGAGCAGGTCCGAATTATAAGAGCTAGAATGGCAGCAGCGCAGAGTCGACAGAAAAGCTATGTTGATTCAAGGAGAAGAGACTTGTCTTTCGAGGAGGGTGATTGGGTTTATCTCAAAGTCTCTCCTATGAAAGGCGTTAAGCACTTTGGTAAGAGAGGAAAGTTTAGCCCAAGGTATGTTGGACCTTTTCAGATTTTGGAGAAGGTTGGGGCTGTTGCTTACAGAATTGCCTTGCCAGAGTATTTCGGAAAAGATCATAATGTGTTCCATGTGTGCTCGTTGAAGAAAAGTTTTAGTTAGCAAGAGCCGCGTTTTGTCGATCCTGAACGCATTCAACTTCAGCCTGACCTTACTTATAAGGTTGCCCCACGCAGATTGTAGATTGGAAAGAGCAAAGGTTGAGATCTAAGTCAATACCTTTGGTGAAGGTAGCTTGGGGTGATCCTTTGGTTCAAGATTTCTCTTGAAAAAAAGAAGCAGACTTGAGGGAACAATACCCGTATTTGTTGGATGAATGTCAGTATGTCTCTTAAGCTTACTTTTAGTCGCATCTCATGCCTGTCTTTAGCATTGATGTTTGATCCTACAATTTCGAAGACGAAATTTATTTTAAGGGGGAGATTGTAACACCCTGTATTTTAGTGTATTTTAATGAATGATTATTTTAATTAATTTAATGATTGATTCTCTAATTTTAGAATTTTGGGAGTTTTAGAATATTATTTTATAATATTTTAAGTTGTGAAAATTATTTTATTAGGCTTCCTTATTAATTATTGTTTTGGATTTAAATTGATCTTTAATTTAAATTGACTTGTTTATGGGTTTTAAAATTATTATTACTTTATTTAAAGTATTTCACTGCGTTTGATTTATTTTAATTAGTATTCTGCAATTTAATTGCTTTTTATTTTAAAGAGTAATTATTATTGGAGTTTAATATTTTATTTTAATTAGTTTTAAGTTTAAACTGATTTATCAAATTTACTGTTTTAAAAATAATATTTTTTAGGATCAGTTGTGACTCAAAAGTTGTGAGGGTTGGACCTCATTTCTTTTCTCCATATTTTTCTTTTCTCTTCCTTTTCTTTTTTTTTTCTTCTTTTTTTCTTCTTCCTTCCCATTCGGACAGCCCAGCACGTACTCTCTCTCTCTCTCTCTCCTCTCTCACATCCAATCGGGTTTGGCCTTGCCGTTGTCGGCCGTCGTGGTCGACACCGCCAGTGCCGTTCGGTCCCTCAGCCACTGGTGACTTCACCCATAAATTTTCAGGTTGGCTAACGCCGCTGTTAGCTGCCAGTAGTCGTGCGAAGCCGTAGGCTTCTCCTCGCCGTTCCGCCGTCGTCCAGCCACCATTTCTTCACCATTTCATCACTGGCACCTTGCCGTCCTAACCAACCCATTTTTGGCCCCGATCTGTCACCGGAGGCGCCCCTACGAACACCCTCTCCGATTTGTACTTTGTGGCCTTAAACCACCGTTTCGGCCGCCACCCACGACCAACTTTCGATACCAATAGCTTCACCGACCTCATTAGGCCAGACCCTATCAATTTAAAGTCTTTGTTTGACTCCGTTGGAATTTGGGTTTACAGTGTATTCGGCCACAGTGTTTTTATACTGTGGAGTTGCTGTTTTGGTGCTTCCAGTTCCTCCGTGATCCTCCTAAAATTATTATCAAGCACTGCAAGTATTTCTCCAAAAGACTTTTAAGACTTTAATATATTTTTGCACTAACTTGTTTTTATAAACTGTGTTTTGGTTATCTGGTTGTATGGATAACTGTTGGTTGTTGGTTAACTGTTGCTTTCATGGTATTGTGCATGCATGCGTGGGTGTGTGTGATTTAAAAAATTGTATTTAAGGCTTTTTCGGATGCATGTGCATCACCCCCAAGCCGAGATGAGATATTATCTCAGTGGAGCTTCTCTGGACACTTGGGAACGGAATATACTGAGTGTCGTCCCCTGGGGCTTTTGCCCGAGACTTGGACGGGATGGTAGCGCTCTCGATCCGACTCCGTGACTACTCGGGCTGGCGGGGGTCAGAGGATGCCTGGCTATGTACGCGGTGGGCGCGGAACTGGGCATCACTCATGTATTACTTGCATGGCCGTTACCTGTGGGGTGAAGATGGGAAGCCAGAGTATGTGGATGGCTCCTAGGGGAGGCCATGGTGCATACAGTTAAAATTGAAATTAATGTAATTATTCCTAGATTTCTATTTCGTGCAAAATGGTAATTTTTGGCTGGTGTGGAAAAATTATATTTTTCGAGAAATGTTGCTTTCTCGGGTTTTACACTTAGGTCATCATGTGCATGCATAGTGTTAGTTGTTTTAATATATTTATTGTTTTGGAGCATTTTGGATTTTACTTACCTGCGGTACCAACTTTTTGGTATTGTAGATTTTGATGCAGGTTTTGAGGAGGCTGAGTCCGAGGGTGCGGCTCCGCTTGAGGAATAGGGACATTGGTTGTATTTTGTGTTGAAGATTATTGCTGCTTTTGCTTATTGTATTTAATTTGATTTGATGTTGTTTTGTAATAAAAATCGTATTATGTTGACATGTGGATTTTTAGTACTCTGGTATTGTATTAAACTCTGGTACTTAGTTATTTGACTTAACATTTTCGCTGCATATTGTTTATTGTACACGTGTTGCATTGCACACACTCAGCATATGTCGATGGGATGCGTGACCGTATCGTCATCATCCCGATATCTCGATTTCCATGTGTATCCGTACACGAAAGTTGGGGACGCCACAAGCTTGATTTAGAATCCTTTGTTTGTCCCTGTCTGACTAAAAAGTGAAAATGAATTTGTTTACATTCAGATTTTCAATATAAAATTTTTTGAGAAAATTTCATGCTGCCTTAAAAGCGGCATGTAATGAAATCTTGTTGAGAGGCCTTGCAGCAACAATTCTTTCTATTAACACCAAATCTATTGCGTCTTCTGCAGGATCTTCTGACAGCTTGAGATTTAGGTCGTGTTTGGGTAACGAAGATACCTCAGCACTTTCCAACTATTTTCGTACGGACAAAGATACTTCACATCCCAAACACAATTTTGAAACATCTTTAAACACGCCTGTCAGACACAATAATTTCTCCCACCAACCTTTTCTCTCTCCCCCTTCTTCTCGACTACCCTCCCGATGCTTTCTCTTTATTTCTTTCTTTCACCCATCCTTCGAATCACTCTGCAATTTCAGAAGCTACATCAATCGTACATGTGCTAGACCCGAGTGAAACCATTGCCTTCCCTTTTTCTCTCGGTTACTTTCCCCCATCACAGTCGAAGCAGTGAATGAACCAATGTGCAATCGACGAGTCCCAAGCATGCTGAAAGCTTCTACCCCTCTGTATAGCGATCGTACCTCCCTCTGTTGAACCCCTCTCTCTATCTTCAAGCATCTCCAATGTGAAACTGTCTCCCCCTCTCTCTCGATTTCGAAACTGAAATGAGTTGATATGAGGGTCGTGTCCTATCTCGGACAGCATTTCTCAGCTATGAGAAATTCCCAAACCAAAGGACGAGCACAACACAGTTGCTGAACCCGTGAACTAGGTTTTCCTCAATTTTCTTTATAAGGCAACCATGGGCACAATACGCAGCACGTCTTCTTGCATTACCCTTCGAGCACAACAACCCATACATTTTTCCAGCAGATCCGTCATCACGGGGCCGAGAACTAGGTCCTTCAAGGTAACATTAATCAACAACTCACATTTTCCCAAACTATT
>QEOT01006688.1:5990-51954 GCA_003123785.1 Pterocarya stenoptera
CTTCCTCTATATTCAAAGCAAGTTTTGCTAAGTAATCTACAGCCTTATTTGCCTCCCTTCTTGTGTGACTAACAGTCCATTGAGGTCTGTTGTTTAGCATCCCTCGTATGTCTTCAATTATCTGACCTCCCCATTCCCAACTCTAATCTTTGCTATTAACTGATTTAACAATGCTTAAAGCATCACCTTCTAGCTCAGCTTTTTCCACTTGCAGGTCCTCACATAACTTCATTGTTTTCCACAAGGCAACAGCTTCTGCTTGGCTTGCTGTCATAGCATTTGATCGTGGCATACAAGCAGAGAACAGAATGTCCCCCTCTTCATCTCGACAAACAACCCCAGCTCCCATTCTCTTACTATCAATCATGAAAGCAGCATCCCAATTGACTTTTATCATCCCCTCCCTAGGCTTTTTCCATTTTTCCACTCCCTTTTTTTCAAGATTTCCATTTTTTCTCTCAATGCAGTTTGCTTCTTTGAATTTAGCCCTTATTGTTTCAGCTTGCTTGAAGATATTGGCGGGACTGTTGAATAAAGATTCAAAAATGAATTTGTTTCTCCTCAGCCAGATGTTTCTCAAAACAATGGCAGCCAATTCCAAATCTTCCATACTCAAATATTGCACCATTTTCTTCCATACCATCCCAAAGTCCACCACTTCTGATGACCATTTCTGAACTGGACTGCATCCTTCTGCCCAAACATCTACTGCTGCATCACAGCTCCACAAAGCATGGCAGGTTGTTTCTTCATATCTGTTACAAATTGGACAAATGGGATTTTCAACTACCTTTCTTCTATAAAGGTTCCTTTTGGTAGGCAAACAATTATTTAAAGCTTTCCATATGAATAACTTTGTGACCCCTGGTACTTTAAGTCTTCACATATCACTCCAACCCTCCTTTTCAAAAGAAACCTTCGAGGACTCCCCTAACAACCTTCTTCTTCTTTGCATTTCGAAATGATAGGCTGACTTTACATTGAAAATCCCATTCTTTGAAAGTGCCCAAATTTGCTTGTCTGCCCTGCCAGTTTTACTAATTAGTAATCTGCATATGATTTCAGCCTCATGTTCATTAAAGACTTCCTTCACTATTTCCTTCTTCCACTCACCCTTACTTTCATCAATGAGCTTTGCCACTTTATCACCTTCTGTGAAGCAGTTTACAGGAGATTGAATTTTGTAGGATGACAGTTTAGGGATCCACCTATCCCCCTCATATATTTATATCCTTTCCATTACCAACCCTCCACACTAGCCCTTCCTTTAACAGATCCATAGCTCCCCACAAGCTTCCCCATATTAATGAAGGATTCCTGCCCAGTTTTGCATTCAACACATTAGATGACTTAAAATACTTATCATGCAAGACCCTAGCTGTAATGGACTCAGGATTCATCAAGACTCTACAGCATTGTTTTACTAATAGAGCCTTGTTAAAGCTCTCGAGTTCCCTGAATCCAAGACCTCCACAGTACTTTGAAACTCCCATTTTATCCCAACCCATCCACCTTATCTTTTTATCATTTCCTTTAAAGCTCCACCAGAATTTTTCCATTTCCGTTGCTATCTCCTTACAAAGCTTTTTTGGTAATGCAAAAACACTCATACAGTAAGTGGGGATTGATTGAATCACAGCCTTTAAGAGAACTTCTTTCCCAGCAGGGGACAAGAATTGATTCTTCCAGTTATGAATTCTCTGCCATACCCTATCTTTGATGTCTCTAAAAGTATAATACTTGGATTTCCCAACCAATGCTGGCAATCCAAGATACTTTTCAAAACTATTTTGAACTCGGGCACCCAGATCTGCTATAATTCTCTCTCAGTCCCTTTTTCTGCCATTTGAGCTAAACATGATGGTGGTTTTCTGCTTATTGAGGCATTGACCAGAAGCTCTTTCATCAAGCTCCAGAATACCCCTTATCCTTACCCATTCCTCCCAAGAAGCTCTTCCAAAGATGATGCAATCATCGGCAAAAAGGAGATGAGTAAGTTTTACTCCTCCTCTTGCCACTGCCACACCTCTAATCTTGCCTGCCCTTTCTGCCTCATTAAGTAATCCACTTAACCCTTCAGCACACAATAAGAAAAGATATGGAGAAAGGGGACAGCCCTGCCTCAAACCTCTCGTTGGAATTATCACTTCTCCAGGCTGTCCATTCAATAACACAGCATATGACACAGTAGTAATGCATCCCATGATCAAGCTGATCCATCTCTTCCCAAACCTCATTTTCGCCATTATTGCCTCAAGATATTTCCACTCCACTCTATCATATGCTTTCGAAATGTCTAGCTTCAAAGCCATTGCCCCCATCTTCCCTTTTAATTTGGTTTTCATAGAATGTAATGCCTCATAAGCTGTCACTATGTTATCAGTGATCAATCTGCCTGGGATAAAGACACTTTGATTCTGTGAAACCACCTCATCTACCACTTTCTTCAACCTGTTTGCCAAGGTTTTTGCAATGAGCTTGTACAAGACATTGCACAAGCTTATTGGCCTGAAATCACCCACCTTCACAGGCTCCAACAGCTTTGGAATTAAGGCAATGTAAGTGAAATTCAAGGATGTATCCATTCTACCTTCATTCAAGAAGCTCAGAACTGCTTCACTGACTTCTCCACCCACAGTCCTCCATAGGTTTTGATAAAAACATGCACTATAGCCATCTGGCCCAGGGGATTTATGAGAGCCCATGTCTCTCAAAGCTATCTCCACCTCCTCCCTGCAGAACCTCTTCTCCAACATCTCATTCATACTACTAGTTACTTTTGCATCAATGGGACGTATGCATTCCTCAATGGCCTCTCTCGAGGGGGATTCAGATTTATAAACCTCAAAGAAATGCTACTTGAAGGCCTCTGCAATCTCATCTTCTTCAGATCTCAAAACAGCTTGAGCATCCACCACTGACATCACTTTGTTTCTTTTCTTCCTTTGGTTTGCACAAGCAGGGAAGAACTTTGTGTTCTTGTCTCCCAGATTATACCAGTTCATTTTTGCCCTCTGCCTCCATCTTAGATCCTCCTGCTCAAACAATTTCCCCACCTCTTTTTTAAGCTTTTTTAATTCATCAACCACCTTGGGACCCTCCATATCTTGCAACTCTTTTATTTGTTTTGTTAGTAGCTCGATCTTCCCTTCCCTTTCCTTATCCCTCTTACTGAATCCCTTTGTTAGCTCACCACTGCATCTTTGTAACAGATTCTGCACTTGCTTAATGGGTTCAAGAGTCATCTGCTTCCTTTCCCATACTTTCTTCACCACCCTCTCACAATCCTCTTCCTTTAGCCAGCTGGCTTCAAACTTAAACCAGAATTTTCTTTTCCTCTTCCCATACTTTTCATTCCCAGCAGTCATTAGCAGAGGTTTATGGTCTGAGCTCCTAGCAACCAGGCCTTCCACCTTAACTAGCTGGAATCTCCCTCTCCATTCCTTGTTTGCCACAAACCTATCAAGTCTTTCCTACTAAGTATGATCAGTATGACCATTACTCCAAGTAAAACAATCTCCCATATAACCCATATCAAAGAGATCATTTATTTCCAAGGCTTCTCTGAACATCCCCATCTGCCCCTCAGGTCTCAACTGCCCCCCTTTTTTTTTCACTTTGGGTCAAAATCTCGTTGAAATCCCCTCAACACACCAGGCTCTCCCTTCACTAGGTTGTAATCTAGTCAACAACTCCCAAGTGAACTTTCTCTTTGCTACCTCAGGATGTCCATAGAAGCCAGTAAAGTTCCACTCATCTATATTGCCTTCTTTGACACTAGCATTGATATGCCATTGAGAGAAATTAAGGATCTCCACATTTGCTTGATTATTCCAAAATAGGGCCAAACCTCCTCTCTTTCCCAGTGAATCAACCACAAAACAACCAGTCATTCCCAACTTTGATTTCAATCCTTCCACTCTTCTAGTTTTCACCATAGTCTCCATCAAAAAAATTACTCCCAACCTCTTATCCTTAACCAATAGACTAAGGTCTTGAACTATTTGAGGGTTGCCAAGCCCTCGGCAGTTCCAAACTAAGATTTTCATTGATCTTGGTGGGGCTGCTCAGCAGCCTCCACCATACAGTTTGAATCCACATCTCCCCCCTCTAACATTTCCCTTCTCAATCTTTTACCTCTCCCCTCCAATTCCTCACTCTCATCCCTACTACATACTGCATTTCTTTTCAACAAAACACTAGGTGTTAGTGACTCACCATGAGCTTTTTGAACTCGAGCTCTCCTCTTCCAAGTGCTTGTTTTACTCATTTTTTGTTCATTTTCTTGCTGTATATCTGCTACTGCAAGTTCACTATCAATAACAGGTAGATAGTCTTCCTCAAGTTCTTTTGTTATACTAACTGATTTTTTCAGCTTGGCATTTTCTACTTTCAAAACCATTGATTTTTCAGCACCTTGCGTTTCTTCAGTCACCTCTGTCTCCTTCGAGCCACCTTCCATATTACTCTTATCCTTCTTCCACACATCTTCCTCTGTCACCTCCTCTCCCTTTTTCCTTTGATCAGTACTCGCATGATTACCTCCCATTCCTGAGGCCTTTGACTATCTTTCAGCACGATAGCGACTTACTGCTGAGGCCCTCATCCAAGCCCCAAATTGTCTTGGATCACCATCTTCCTTAAAGCCTTCCCCATCTCCACCCAAACAGCCTTGTTTTGAATGCAAAATACAACCACACCGAAAACAGATTTTAGGTAATTTTTCATACCTAAACGGGATCCAAATCTGCTTCCTCTCATACTGCACTGTTCTCCCTCGAGCTAGTGGTTTTGTGAGCTCACATTCCACTTTCACTCTCAGGAATCTGCCCCATGCTACCTCATTTTCCTCTCCATCCACTTCTAAAACCTTCCCGATGGATCTACCAATGGCTTCTCCCATTTTGCAATTCATCCCTCCCAACGGCAAATTATACATCTGGATCCAGAAGCTAGCCGTTGAAAAATCAAGAAGATGAGCCTGCGTACTTCCATCAAACGGTTTCAAAGCAAACAGGTAATTATCAAACAGCCATGGACAACCTATTAGAACTTTATTTTTATCCCCACGGTTTGCAAAAACCACAACAAAAACATTAGTACCAATCTCAATGAATTCCATACTCATATTAACTTGCCAGATCTTTTCCATCGTCTTCCTCACAACATCCTTCCTGATAGTTCGATCAGCACAGATCCTTCCAACTAGACTACGTTCTCCCTTTCTACGAAACTCCTCCATATCTCGCAAGTCCACTGCTATTGGCTTACTTTCATCTTCATTCAATCGCAACCGCTCCCACTCTACTTCGATTTCCACCATCTTCCGCCTTCACTACCACCGTTAATGGCTAACTTCCCTTCCCCTTACTCCCACAGGAGTAATAGAGACTAACTAACTTCTCCTCTGTCGCCTATTGGAGGAGCGAGAAGACTTTTTCGGTTTTATGATCACTTACGCAACGCTAGCTTGAATGTTTGGAAATTACGTACTTTCAACCTCATTCAGCGAAAATAAGGGTCAATAATGTTGTATATAGTTTTAATTTAATGTGTGTGTAAAAACTAAAAATAAAATAAAATATAAAAAAGAAAAGAGAAGAGAGATTAGGAGGAGAGAGAGAATGAGAGAGGCTTTGAGAGCTAATTTTTATTATATTAAAGTGTACTTTAATTTGAATACATAACACGTGTCTAAATTTATATGAGAATGAAACTAAAAATTAATAGAAATACAATTAATGAATGATATTGGTTGATTTATATAATAAAATAAATACGATAAAGAATAATTCATATTATTATATTCACTAAAATATTATGAATACCTTCTAAGTATGATACTATTCTAAAATAATATTCTAATAGTGTAAAAATTTTACGTACTTTTTATTTTAAAAAGAAATAGAATTTATTATTATAAAATTATTTTTTCTTATAAATTTAAAATTTTTATTTTTAAAAAAATATACAAGACTTAAATACCTTAAAATTATAAATACTATTTCTCATGTATATCCATTTTTTCTTGTGAGTTTTTCATTTTTAAAGAGTAATGAGTTGAGGCGTGAATTGACTTTTGATAGTCTGTGGCCAAAGTTGAAAAATATGACAATTAATTTAAGGAACAAAATACCTTTTCTTTTTCTTTTTGGTTTTCTTAAAAAAAATCTCTTTAAGATTTGATGTAAACATTAATTACACGTTTTATCCGAAATATGGATTGAAAATCTTTTAAATTTTTCTGTCCAAAATTTATACAAAAATTTTAAGTAAATTCTAGAAACTATATTATTATTATTATCGCACAACTGAAATAACAATGTTTGATAATTAATTTTGATCAATCCTTGTTAAAAATACTGAAATTCATGTTATAATCACTATCATATCAATAAAATAAGATAATAATAAGTTATTATTACTCCTTATAAAAACATTAACCAACTATTAATCAATATCAAAATGCATATATCATTAAAGGAAGAGTAAAAAGTAAAACCTTTGTTTAACCAAAATTATCTTGGAATAAACGCAATATTCTTGGTTGCGTGGCCTTGCTTCAAATGATGTTAAAGATGCATACACTTTAATTTAAACTCCACAAATGATGCCGCCAAGTGCAACGTTTCTGAAATCAGGGATCTCAGTTTCTTCAAATTCGATTGGCTGCCATACTCCTAGCGTGATACATGTTCCTCACATGCCACCATAATCACTTTGTTTCTTGTATTTTGTTTTTCTTCAAATTGAAAATTTGGATCTACAGTTGTAATCTATCATTTTCACATCTATCTTTATGCTTATTGTCATTTCCTTTTGTTTAGGTAAAAATAAAAAAGAAATAGTCTCTTAGATATTTTTTCCATAGAGTGAAAGTTCTCTCCTCCTCTGGAGGTGGGGTTTGAAATCTCTGTTTTAAACAAAATATGGTCTCTTAGACAGCTTGTCTGTAGAGAGTTATAGAAGTTAAGACTATACCAGTCATAAAAAAATTTGTATACTGGTGGAATCTCAACTGCGAGTAATTAACTTGTAATATGGGATTTTTCCTGAATGTATCAGGTCATAGTTGAAACTTTATTTTCATGAATGAATGAAGTCTATTTCCTATTAAAAAAAAAACTCCACTGATATATAATGCGTACGTATTGTAGAAATATACAAAAAAAAAAACTCTCGAGACAAGAGGTATATAAGTCTTTTATATATAGAAAATGATTTATACATAATATTTTTCACAACACATTTCACAACAAGGTGTTAACTAAGGGCTAATTTTGTAAAACATTTTATAAAAGTAACATTATTTTATAAAAATATCCATATCTTACAATATTATTGAAAAATATGTTGTGAAAATGTATTGTGTGTGGATCAGTAGTCTTAATATATATTATCAGGAATTTGCAAGCACATCGCAAAAATGAATTAATTTGTGAATAGAAAGGTATAATTAATTTTAAAAGGAAAAAAAGAGTGGATAATGCAATACACTCACGGTGAAGGGGAGTGAGTGGTGGGGCGCTTCTCATTTTTCTTCTAAAATAGTTAACACGAAGTACCGTGCGTAGAAGGTCAGCTGCGGGATAGAGTAGAAGTTGGATGGTCCTAAAATTAAATGGTCAACTCTTACTGCGGGGGTTGGGGGGGTTGGTCCACTCCGACCACGAAAGTAACAACTCCTTTCATTTTCATTTGAAGATTATCCTTTCTTTTTTTAAAAAAATTAATAATTTAAATCAAACCATTCTTTAAAAAAATATATCATGCTCTTTATAATAAGTAAGAATAAATTACAACTGCTTCATAATATATTATTTTATAATATTATATTATATAATATTGCTATTATATAGATATTTTGTGTTATTTAATTGATATTTTATGAGATCTATAGAATATTATTTTGTTCTTGATACTGGTTATCAAGATTTATATGATTTAAAGTATATGGATTATAATCTAAAACTTTAATTACAAATATTGATAAATAATATAAAAGATCTTAAGGAAAAACTTTTGATGCCTCTGATCTTGACTATGGAGGAATTATAAAGCAAAAATTATCAATTGAATCTGAACAGATTGTTTGATTCCATTCAGGATGTTGGAATCCTGCTCAAAAGAATTACAGTACTATTAAAAAAAATTAGTTATTGTATTATGTATTTTTAAATTTCAAGATGATTTGTTAAATCAAAAGTTTTTACTTAGAATAGATTATATATCAACCAATGAAGTTTTGATTAAAGATGTTAAAAACCTAACTACTAGACAGATATTTGCCAGATCGCAAGCTATTATATTAAGTATTTTTTTATTTTGATATTGAACATATTAAAGGAGAATCTAATTCTCTTCCTGATTTTCTATCCTGAGAATTTTTACAAGAAAAATCATGTCATCTTCAAAATCAAAAGTGAAGTCCAAATTCTCTTATGCCAGGCCACTATCTCCTCCATATCCCTCACCTTGTCCCTCTGCAACTCCAAAGTCTTACACAATTCTGAAGACATTACCACCAAATATAAAGTCATCTTACAATCCATTCTTATCATTAGCTTCTCAGAAATTACCAACATACTCTAAAATTGTTTCTCTTTCTTCTTCCCCTTCTCAAATTATTAATCCTCCACTATTATCTCAGCCTTCTACATCTCATATTATCATTAAAACTCATTAGCATTTAGTCTTCCCCATTAAGTCTGAAATCTAACACCTGACTGATCCTAAAAAATTACTTGATACATTTCTTTTGCACTTTGTCCCATAAAATATTAAGAAATCCAATTTAAATTTTTATTTCCCCCAATATCAAATGAAATTAATTCCTTAAAAGAATATTAAGAGTTTACATACTTTATCGACTTATAACAATAATCATAAATCCTTACATTAGTATGCACGTGTAACAAATTGAAAAGAAAAAAAACAAGATAACTATTATAGACATAAATGAATCATACAAACTAACGTGACATTGTATCAGTTTAAGTTTTTTCTTGCTCCCCCCCTTCCTTTTCCCCCATCGCAAGCCTGCATCCTTGTCCTCAGGAAATAACTGATGTCATTCGTCGAAACCAACCCCAACAAACAGTCGATGCCGTCGCTGTTCCCGTCCCTCATCGTCAAGTACATGTCTCTCTCTCTAGAACTCTTTTCACAAAATGATGACATTGTATTAGTTTAAGTTTTTTCTTGCTCCCCCCCTTCCCCTTCCCCCATTGCAAGCCTGCATCCTTGTCCTCAGGAAATTGTTGATGTCATTCGTCGAAACCAACCCCAACAAACAATCGACGCCGTTGTTGTTCCCGTCCCTCATCGTCAGGTACATGTCTCTCTCTCTAGAACTCTTTAGAACTCTTTTCACAAAATGATGATGAAGAACTCTGATTTCAATCCTTGCCTCCTATTTCAATGATGAACTTTGATTTTTATCACGGCAGCATTTTGGTTATGTGCGGTTTTATGGCAACATTGAAGCAGAAGAGAGCGTTTTCTGTTGGCCAACGATCCGAATTGAGTGAACTTAGGGATCGAGACATGGCCAAGCACGGAGATGTACTTGGGGAGAGGGTTAGTAGTGGCTCTGTTGGAAACAGAGGAGACGTGGGGCAGTGGAAAGGGAGGGGGGAGATTTGGGAAAAATATTTATTGATGGAGCATAGTGTCATGTACGGTAAGTTTATGGAATCCCTTTGCATTTCTAGTAGTTTTTTCAAAAAAAAAAAAAAAAAAAATTATTGCCAGTGTACACTTAAAAATAATACAGAATAAAGTAATGGATTGTTCTTAAATACATTGAACTTTATTGAACTTTACTTCCTATGTAAGGAGGATCTTTTCTGACTGAATTCGGATTGAGACTACGTATAATGTAACGAACAAGACTAGCTACTAAGGTCTCGTTTGGTTATGTAGATAAGATGAAATGAAAAATCTGTGAATACTATTGAGATAATTTGTGAATAGTAATAAAATGATTTTAATTAAGATTTTTATGGGATTTTGAGAAATCAGGAATAAAAAGTTAAATAAAAATTATAAAGTTAAAATAAGGTTAAAATATTATTTTTAATTTTTTTTTTTTTTGAAAATTTAAAAAATTGAATTATTTTTTTATTTTATTTAAAAGTTTAAAAATTTTAATAAATAAATAATAATTAGATAAAAAATTTTAAAATTTTAAATTAAAAAATTTGTGTACTTGTAAAACCAAACGAGGCCTCAGAGGAGTAAAATGGCTTAATTTGTTGATGACTTTCTTTTATTTCATGTTACAAAAATTGAAAAAAAAAATCAAAAATGAAAAAAAGAATATGACGGGAGAGAATAGAAAGAAATATTAGCAGAAATGACATCATGCATGCGCCCACGGGAGAGGATATTTTCTGTAGTACTCCTAACTTATTAGGTTTTTTGCATTAATTAACATACATAACCAAGGTAGCTAGTCAATGGCGACATCTTTTAGACTTAGATCTTAGTGGTTTATCATTTGGATTAGACCGTATCAATCATGAAAGTATGTTAAAAAATTATTAACGTTTGTAACTGATTTATTTTTAAGTCAAATTTATATGTCCTTTATTATAAATGAAATATGGTCCACTATTATTAAAAAAACAAGCTAACTAGCTAATGGCGATATCAACGTCAACATTATCTAATTCGATCGGTTTTATGCCCAATTTCGTCATGCATGACCTTAATATATTTATTTATTTTTCACCCTACATTTTTCACAATGTAATTAATTAATTGATAATGATCATATATTATTATTATTATTATTTATCTCAAATATATTATACGTAAAATTCGATCTTGTACGTCTTCGATGGTAACTATATAATCTATATATTCGATCATCATCATGTCAAGTACTATATTATATATTCTTCATTAGAAAAAGATGATCATGAAAGCATGTTTTGGCATCCATGGAATGTACGTAGTCATGAATCCATGATCCCAATATTATTTGGTTCCAGACACTTGTCCGGTTACTAGATAAACTCCCAATTAGTCTAGTCCTAGTATAACTGTTACTGCATGCACGCATGGGAATCTATCATCTCTTCCATTTGCAGCAAGTATTGAGTCTTTTGGTTCCTAGCTGGCTAGCTAGCTCATCCATACACGCAACTAAATATTTATGAGTATATTTATGAGTAACACTACAGCTACCGAATATTTCTTCCGAAGAAATGTCCCGAACAGCATATTTCAGTTTTTTATTTTTTTTTTCACTTTTTTTTATGTATTTTTTTAATCATCAAAAATATTTTAAAAAAAAAATAAAAAATTCACAACAACATTAAAAAAACACTTTCTTAATCATTAAGTTAAAAAAAAAAAAAAAAACAATCTTCGGGACACACTTTCGGTGAGCATAGCATTTCTGAATATTTATTATAAGAGAAATTCTACTCACAACCATCATTGCGGCATCCTGTGCAACCGGCACAACCTTGTAGGTAAATTTTTTTTTTTTTTTAACTGTCTATCATTTCATTCTTCTCTTTTTATTTATCAATTTTTTTTTTATTTTCTTTTTCTTATCTTTACATTTCTCTTCTCTGCACATGTTTCATCGTTCCCTCTCTCATTTCGTCATTCCCTCTCTTTCTCTGTCAATTTTTTATTCCTCATTCTTCTTCCTCCCTCTACACTCTTTGTTTAAATACCCACACTCTATATCTCCTAGAAAACTAGCCATTACATCAAATCCTCCACCACCCTTTATCTACTTTTAAATTGTACTCCTTCAAAATCTTTAAGAACATTGCCATTATTGCTCCAGATTTTCTCATGTTCACTTTAGTATTTTTCTGAATCGTCGCTACAAACCCACGATCCAACTTTCGCAAAAATCCATGGTCGTGCCTTCAAACAACATTGGTTACGCAATAGTGGCTTGTGAGGTTTCAAATAGTAAGACTCGTGAGAGGAAGACACGGTGAAAGCGATAGAGGCTTGCCGTGAGGGGTAGAGGTCATGCACGATGGTGCAACCATGGACGGAGGATCTGAGCACGGCGTCAGTAGTGGTCAGAAGATCGAACTGTGTCTTGAGCCCTCATCTATCAACTGCGAATGGCCGAGCGTGGGGACTCTTGGAGCAACGGCTGGTGGTTCAAGATAGTGCTCGCGGTGGCTGGGTGGTTGCTCGAGTGTGGCAAGGGCTGCACGTGCGATGCATGTGGTGGCTAGGTAGCTTGCGGTGGGTTTGCTTGACACAAGGAGTTGTGGTTTAAGGTGGAACTGGTGGTGGGTTGCTCTGTTTTTGACATAGCAAAACATAGGAAGTTGCTGGGAGGTTGGGCTGTTTTAACGTGAGGCAGCGCCTTTGCGAGGTGGTTGACGCTTGACAGGGGCTTCCCGAAAGAATGGCTGCTGTGGGAAATCCAGCCAAGTAGGTCTCTGATTGTCTTCCCCGATCCGTTGCTGAACCTAATCATTGGTTTGGTTCACTTCACGCCTAAACCTGTCAATGAAGAAATGGCTTTGAGCCCTTGGTATGTCTTTGGCATTGGCAAAGGACAAGAATTTGAGAATATATCTAGCTCTTTCCTCGATTGAGACTTTTCGCCTCTCTCCCAGTCGGTGGTTGAGCGACTTGAAGTTTCTTCTGCTGAAACTGCTAATGTGTTTTGGATATGGTTATGGGCTAGCTAGGAGAGGCAGCGAGGCCGCCGCAGTTAGAAATTTCTTGAGATAGTGTGCTTTGGAAGATCCTCTGAATCTTCTTCTTCAGTGTTACTGCAAAAGAGGTGACAAAGAGCGTCTGAGATGAACAAGTTTAGTGCATGAAACATAAACATGCGCAGATGAGAGAAATGTAGAGGGAGGAAGAAGAAAGTAAAAAAAAAATTGATAAAGAAAGAGAGATGAACGAAATGATAGACGGTTAAAAAAATAAAATTTTACATAAAAAGTTGTGCCGGTTGCACGGGATGCCGCAAGGGCGGTTGTGAGTAGAATTCCTCTATAATCGTTATGTGCACTTATAGAATGTTAAGTGTTGGGTATTTTTTTTTTTAATTTTAAAAATAGATAAATATGATAGTTATATAAAAAAATTAATTTTTTAACGATTAATTTCATTCTTTTTTAAAATAAATGCCCGTCACTGGCACAATATCAAGGGTTTTGCTACACAACCTCCTACTATTCACCCACACTTCACACTCCATATTTTTTAATAATTTTTAAAATTTTTTTTTGAATTTATTTTTTAAAACTATTTCAAATTTTTTATTCACTATTTATATAAAAAATATTTGATAAAAAAATTAAAAAAAAAAGATTAAGTATAAAGTGTAATAAATAATAAGAAGTTGTGCAGATTATTTGCAATATAAATATATATGCCAATGTCGTAGTCTGGCCGGTATGATACACATTACTCATGTCAGAAAGGCGAAGCAATTTTTAGTAAGAAAATCCAGATCCGTTAGAAATTAGAATTTCATGTTGAATGAACATCCACGTACGTATTATTTGAGTTCAGACCTGTCAGGTTCTAAATTCCATGGGCTAGCTTCTACGTACTGTTGCAGTCGCAGGAAATCGGAGTAGAAAGTTGAAGCTGCAGGCGCGTACATTAAATATTATACATTTATAGCTTCCGCTCTAGGTTTGTTTATATATTATATAGTGCGTGCATTTCATGTGAATGAAACAGTGCTGCAATAGCTGCCAAGGTTGTGACCGGTGAGGTTATGGCCATGGAGATTCTCTCTCTCTCTCTCTCTCTCTCTCTCTCTCTATATATATATATTCTAAAGGGTGCCATTTTCTTTCCCCATTCTTCTAATTCCCTGATCCATATGCTTTTATTCTTTTCCATCTATATTATTCTCCATATTATATCCTTGCCATCAAATTAGAGTGTCTCATCAACACTCATAATTTGCTGATCAGCAAGCTCCATGTGATTTGATGGACATCATCATCATGATAGTCTAATTTGCATTATTCCAAACATTGGCTGATGCCAATACATGATTTTCATCAACTATGTATATAAATATATTTATATATTATATATATATAAATATATTCACCCGGCCAGCTTGGATAAACGCATGCCGACTCTTCCATTTGCCGATTATGTTAGCAAGTACTTTGCTTTCGTTTTCTACTGATCTTTCATACACATATGTATTTAGACTAGTGAAAAGTACCTTAAGTTACATTACATGCATCCATCTTATTAGTAATGCTAGGTATAAGTCTCAAATACACGAATTTTTTGCACGTCCGTTATAAAAAGTAGGTCTGATCACTAATTAATAAAGAATAGTTTTTTTAGAATTTTTCAAGTTGGAGTCAATTTTTTTACAAATGATTATGATTTGTCTATTTAAAGTTTGTACAAATCATTTCTCCTCTAGGCGGAGAAACCGGATGTTATTACCCATTTATATAAGAAAAGTGAAAAATTAACCTAATATCCTTGCATGCAACCATTAATATAGCTAGAGGTATTAATGCATGGTATGATTCTCTCACAAAGATATATATATATAAATATATATATATTTATATATAAGAATATTAAGACATCTGTCTGGTTACAAAGTGGAGCACATTTTTCTTCTACTTTAGGATTAATACACATGTTGAGCAAGTTAGTCGGTAGTACATGATCTATAATATAATATCTATGATTCCCAGATTTTCTTTTCTATTAAATATTAATTAGGAAAAAAAAGTGGGGTTAATGGAAATTAGCAGTGCAATTAGATATAGGAGGCTAATTAGGATCATCAGCATGGGTTAGTGGTATCGATTCAATAAATTATAGCATTAAGATATTATTCCAAATGTGATTAAGAGATTCATATAAACATCATGGATCACTAGTCAACAGTCTCAGACACATGCCGAGGCAGCATCCACTGACTAATAATAATCTATAAATTATAATGAGATATATGTGAAATTTGTATATATCTTCTTAAAGATGATATTTATAGCTAATTAAGAAGATTATTGCAGCAATGCAATACTAGGATTCTGGGGAGGAAAGAATTTTAGGCCTTGTTTGTTTTCAGAAAACATTTCATTTCATCTCATCATTACAACTTTCTCAAATCTAAATATAAAATAAAATAAAAAATTCTATTTTTTCAAATCTTAAAATAAAAATAATATTAAAAAATATATCCTAACAATACTTTATTCAAATTTTTAATTTTAATCTCAATTCATTTTATCTTATTTTATTTTCAAAAACAAACAAGACCTTAATTAGAAAATTACATTACTAGTACTTTCTTTTATTCACTCAAGTGATCATATTTGTTTTTTCATGAGCGGTAATGACGTAGGATCAAGATCTGATGATACTGAGCTAGCTGTTGGATTTGGAGTTGATGGAAGGAAGACTACTGGAAGAATGACAATAATGATCAGTAGAATCTTGCATAATTGGGGTAATTATTACGTGCATATATATGACTGGCAATTTCCTCATTGAGTGCTTTGACTGTTGGTACGTAGAATCGCGCATAAAACTACCATTTGAAAATGGACAATATTACGTACGGTCTTCATTTAATCAATTTTATTTTTAAATTTTTTTAAAATTATAATAATATTTTTATCCAAATTGTATTTTTTTTCATTGAATGAAAAGTTTGCACATGCAGTCTCCATTAAAATAAAATTTCTCTTTGATCAAAAACTATTTTCTGTGCACACGTACATCGTGGTTGTAAAGCTACAACGTTTTAATATTATTTTTATTTTAAGATTTGAAAATATTGAATTGTTTATTATATTTTTATATGATCATTTAAAAAAATTTATAATAATTAAAATAAAATAAAATGATATAAAAATTTTGTATATGCAAATGGAGCCTTCAATGTATTGTTTTGACCAAACTCAAAGCCCTTGCATAAATGGGCTATATATATATATATGTACGCAGTCCAACAGCTTGGAGTTACAAAAATTGGGCCAATTGTAGGCCCCTTTATGGGTCGTCAGACCCAATTGATGATGTATATATTTGCAACATTGTTGTTTGTTTTTCCTGACCAAAGAAAAAACAAAGACCTTAGGACCGATTTGCTCATCATGTCGAAGTAAAAATTATTATAGGAAAATATACTAACTATAAAGAAATTATATAAAAATAATTTCACCAACTGACGTGATCAAATATTGCAAGCACGTACTCTCAATATATTAATTCAGAAGAACAAAGGAAGCTCATGAAATACATTGTACATGATGATGGTAGTTTCAAAAGCACAAAATAAAAAGTGAAACTTTATGTATTTTTCTCAACATACTTATGAACCGCTTCTTTTACAAATATAGATATTGCGATGTACAAAACCAAAATTCTTGATTTGCTGCCACAAACATCTTAATTACGGCCAGCTCAATCGATGATGATCTCTGTTTCATTTAGCTAAAAACCATATTTATTAAGTGGTCTGCTCAAAAGAGATGCTTTCTTACAAGCAAGCAGACGTTTTTCAGTGCTCAAAATTATCTCAAATATCCATAATAATCATTGCGTTTGATTATTTTCGGCGATTTATAAATCGATGCAAATTCGATGAAATTCAAGAGCCGCTTTTGATCGATTTTAGAGATGCGTAAAACTTGTTAAGACAATACTTTTTCCGGCGATTAAATATCGCCGCAAATGAACCAAAATGCACCAAAAAAAGTGGAATCAATTTCCCACTAAATCGCCGAGAAGCATTAAAAGCAATGAGAAATGTCGTCACAAATTTTCAATTAATCACTGCAAATAATACATACTTTTACTAGCGATATTATATTATAGTCGCTATTATTTATTTCCCGTGATAAATTATCGCCGCCAATGTACCCTAATTCGCCGCAAATACTTTGCTCATTTTCAACGATCATAATTTTCGTCGCATATGAAGTTATTTCGATGGAGGAGAAATCACCCCAAAATATATCTGCATGTAAGGTCACTCTTTTTCGGCGCATAAAAATCGCCGGAATATGATTATTTGCATCGATTATTCAAATCGCCACAAACCGCAATTCATTCATGTATCACTCTTTTTCAGTAATCAAGAATCGCTGCTAATACTGTTTAAATTTGTTCAGTAGTCATTTCCAATGAGTTTTAATTTCGTCGCAGAGGCCCTTTGATTTTTTTTTTTTCCTTCGCCTAGAGACATTGGCTGGGCTTCATTTTCACACTTCATCTAATGGAATAATGTTTATCTTATTAACATAATATTTATCGAAGTAATATTGTTTAAGTGACTAACCTGAAATAATAAGATAAATACTGTGTTAATAAGATAAACTGCACTTAATGTTGTCATGTAAAATAATATTGTTTCAATATTACTATATAACACTTAAAGTGTTTATCCAACTATACCGATGCCTTATGATATTAAATACTTAGAAATAGGAAACATAAAGGAAAAAGATTGAACTTTCGTTATATATGCTTTGAGAACATGTAGGATTCCCATTTTCAAATCTTTGAGCACCATTTCCATCTAATTTAATAAATTAATGACATTCAATTCATCCATTTAGGTGGGGAATTCACGTTAATGTGGTTATGGGCTATACACTAGGGTGGACCATTTGGAACCCCAATGTTTTAGTATTTTTTGTGACGTGGATGGAACACACCAAAGGAGAGACAGTGAAGCAAATTCACTACAAGAAAACCCACATTTCTCAGCGTCAATATTGGTCGCAATTGACATCCTAATTCGCCGCATGTAACTTTTCTTGGCGCTATCTGCATCGCCGATCGTTGGTTGAAATAATATGCATTTTTCTGCCTTAAGTTAGCAAGATGTTAAAATCGCTGCAATTGATCTTCTTTTCCCGCGACTTCAAATCGCCACAAATACATGATTAATCGCCAGAAATGCGTGTGCACCCCATCAGTAGTAAACGACAGAAGAAGTCAACTGCGGCAACAGGTCTCGACGCAAGAAACCCAAATTTTCGCTACAAATAATGGATGGTTCTTTCGGTTAAAAGAGGAATCGCCGCAATTGATAACAGATGCCGCGACATATAGTCGTCGTAAGAAGCCAAAGCGACGCTGGATTATTGCGATGATTATGCCGTCCACTGCAAATGCCTATGCCGACACCAGATAGTGTATTGCAGCATTTTATTATCGCCGCAATTGGTCTATGTCAACGACTTATCTACCGACGCAACTGGTAATATTGTCTCCATTTGGCCTATTGCAGCGCAGTTAAATTCGCCGTTATTGGTCTATGTCAACGACTTAGACTACCGACGCAACTGGTATTATTGTCTCAGTTTGGCCTATTGCAGCGCCAATTAAATTCGCCGCTATAGGCCTTTTACGAGCGATTTCTGTTTTCGACGCAATTCGGTGGAAAATGTACATTCGTTCCCGTCAGCTTAATATTTTGCTGCAAATCAATTTTTGTTGACACCGTTTCAGATCATGCATGTGCACGTATTTGCATGTCCTACTGCACTACTTTTGGCTGCATTTTAGGTACATACCCCAACTATAATTAAATATATTGCAAATAACATACATGTTATTTCCAATATATGTGCATTAAAATCTGTGTCAACCATCAATCATGTGGATGCAAATCCATCTGTACTCCAGGTGGACATAACAACCCCATGCATTTAAATCGACGATCCAATATATCCACACACACATATATATATCAAGTTGCAAATGATGATCCTGAACACCCACGACAACATACATATATAGAAACATACATTCCTCTCATCTATAGAAAATAGTAAACCATCATCATGAAACAGTAACACAGATTCCATCATGATTACATCATGTCATTTTAAATTCCTTCTAAATAACTATATACATGAACTCGTGCATATTGGCTATAGACATGTAGAAAGATGTTTGGCTTGAGCAGTTAGGAGTGATACCCTATTTCACAAACATGGATGGACTCAATTCAGTGCAGCTTTTGAGGAAAATGCATATGCCATTCGCATCAACTCCATCCCTATATTCTCTCAGTTGGGGCATGCATGAATGGATCTCCACCAATCTGAACAGAAATACATCTACTGTCCCATCTACAACAAGCAGCATCTTCTTGGTTACATTATTCTGCCCTTGCATCTGGGTTACAACTATGCATCCAGATTGATGCATATTTAATAGTATATGGGACCTGCAAGAAACCCATTGAATATAACCACCCAATTTAACCACTTGAGTATAATGTTATAACATTAAATATTAATATGCACTGCATATATATATATATCGACATCATCTGCAGTAACACGAATTCTCCGGTAGAAACATGGTATCATTAGCATGAATCACACTGATTATGTTAAATTTAATGTATTCAAACACGTAACAAGCATATAACATTCATGAACTACAATACAGATGATCAATACAATTTAGAGATCTATGTTAGGCTGATAGAATGTCTAACGATCTGACCAATAATGAACTCAAAAAGACCCAAATACCTTCAGGGAAAGAGGGCCGCTGAAAGGAATACTAATTACAATAAAGTGGTGATATATTAGATCAAGAATATTCTCCATCTCCTTTTTAAAATACAGAATTATAACTTTGTATTCCTGTAGATTCTTGATCAAACTATAAATATATAAACCTGCTAAAAGATAACCAAGCATCTATAATGCTTCAATCATGCATGAAGAAATAAGGGGATGGTGGGGTCTGGACTGGGGGGTAGGGTCGAGAGATCAGAGGGGTCCATCACAGAAGTTGCTGGAATATTAATTCTTATCAGTAGTAGAAGTCCAAAACATTATATTTCTTAAATTGTCCACTCTCATAGGGCCCTATATCGTCATGAGTCTGCAAGTTTAGATAGTCAGGTTTATATGTTGATGACATCATTGTTTTCTCTTGCAAGTATGTCCTGATTGAAGCCATTGATTGTGTCTTTCTCATGTATGTAGTTGATATATTTAATTAACTCCCTTCTCTCCCTGCTGGCATTCTCCTACCTTTTTCCTGCTCTTCGTTTGTATCTTAGTAATTGTATTTTTAAATAATTACTAAGATCATGAACTCTCTCCCTCCCTCTCTCTCTCTCTCTCTACTCAATAATCCCTTAACCTATCAATGTCCTCCAACATCATGTGAATCCTATTATCCCATCTCATGACAGCAATGATGTACCTATGATGTCCTGGGCAGAGTATCTACCACTTCTATCTAATTTTCACATGAGCAGGATGTTCCCTACAATCTACTGCACCTACATTAAAAAATACCATAATCATACTACTGAACCTCCCAGTAATTGTCCCATATAACAGACAATTTTCATCATAACTATCATTTATGTTATGTTCAAATATGACAACAGTCTTATTTGAATTAGAGGTGCTTAGTTGAATGTAATGTGGAAGATATTTGTGTGGGTTTCTTGCAAGTTAAACAAGAAAACATGCTCAACGTTTGAACAAAAAAATATTTTCTTATAATATCATCAAAATCCACCTTGTGAAAAACAACCGCACCTGAAAGAATAGTGCCCCAAAGCTGATGGAGAAAGACTGAATTGTTGTGACTTTACCCATTTGCAATCAGACAGTTCGCAGATAGTCTCTCCCACCTCATTTGTTATCTACAACTTGGGTTCCCCAGTTTTCTTGATTGTCTGCCCATTGTTATGTGCCTGTATAACAACATTTTCTAAGTTAAATACCATAAATGTAGTCACAATAATGGAAATGTATTGCAGGAAAATATCATTGAACTGTTGTTCTGGTGAGTATTTACCTCATTTCCATTATATGCTCAGCATGTTGTCTCTCCCCCCCCCCCCAAAAAAAAAAACCCAGATTGCAAAATGAGCCAACATGAATTTTACTAGTCCATATGCCATTCTCCTATAAAAAAAGATGTCATGATTCATATCAAATTACATCTAAAAACATGTTTGTCCCATCTAGTTACCACAAAACACTATATATTTAACCTCCCATGCATATATATATACTGCCCATCAACCATCTCTTTACCAAAATGCACCCAAACTACTCAAAAAGATCACTGCCATCTAATAATTACAAACTTGTTCCCTGAGGCCTCCGAAGAGAGTCAGTGTACTGGTGAGGGAATTCGGCAAAGAACGTCGTCATCATCCTCTCCATCTCACTTTGTCTCTCCAAAACTCTGTTCATGTTTGCCTTCATCTCATCTATTTCAGCTTTGTGCATCTCTGCATCGCTCCTATGTTTGGCCACTAAATCTAAGTATCGTTGATCCCGCTCCCGGTCACGAACTCTGGTTGTCTCTGGTATCACCATCTCGCCTAGCCCCCGTGCATATCCTGGTCGACTTCCAAGTATCTCCCTGAAGACTGTCGCTGCTGCCTCCTTAGTACGTTGGGCAGGTTCTAACTCATCCATCTTGGAGACCATGGCTTTCTGCACATAGAGTGAGAGATTTATTGTAAGTGCTCCTATTAAGTGTATGCATTTTTTCACTTTACTTTCAAAATAATTTGGACCATCACCAATAAGATGGTTTAGTTGCTGAATGTATTTTAACAACACTCACATGGATGTCTTCTGTGGCAGGCGTCACAAATTTGTCCATCTTCTTAAACCAACGAACTTCCTTGTAGAAGTCCACCAAGAAAGCCCGTTCAGCCCTCTACAATGTGCAGATTCATGTGCATCAATCAAATATACATATGTTGTCTAGGAAATGCACTTCCAACTAAAAAATCATACGAAGTGACCCATCCACAAATTATTGTTGTTCTACCTACAGCTTTAATTAGGAAAAATGACTGTTTTTGGTGGCATCATAGCATGTCCCACCCAAACTCAAAAATATTACCTTCTCCTCTAGGATCCGGACAAACGATTTACATCCTGCAGTGTGATTGGTATTGAGCCTCTTTCGGTTCTCCCGATTTTGGGTTGACATTTTCTGCAAATAACAACCATTTTTAGCTTCGTGAACCCGTGAACAAGTTGTTGACCTCCAATATCAATGTGTTAATTGTATTGCTTATCTAACTATTCGCGCAAAAAACAACCACATCATACCTTGAAGGCGTCAGATCCCCATCGACCACATAGCTTTACCCATACGAGGTTGTCGACCAAAGTAGTCCCAGATGCCAATGCCTCTTCATGGCTATTGTAAGCCAAGTACTTCTTATGCAACTCATGGTGGAAGGCGTTAAATCTCTTTCGTAACTGTTTTGTAACTGCCAGTCGATGATTATCCAGCTCCCAATCTAATTCGAAGTCATCCTATATATGCATAACCAAAAATCTTATGTGGCTGTCAAGCTTCCAAGTTATTTATAGTTTGGTGAGCGAAGTTTTGAGATAATTACCCGGACCCGTTCAATTAGCTCGTCCTTCTCTGGCTTGGGTACGTCACTCCATCTAGCATACGACATGTCCAAATGATGTTTTAATATCCATGTTATACGCGTCGTAAACATGGACGCGTTCTCACAACAAGGTGCGGTCTCTCCATCATTGATCTTCAAGTGAATTTTCTCATACTTCTGCAATTTTTCAAACTCTGTGCACTTCACGGGCCCACGGTGGCGTTTATTCTTAACCTGGTTTACAACAGGTTCCGTCGTCGCAGCCATGTCTATATGCGATAGTATAAAATAATATATAAATCTGAACATGATTACTATATACTATACATGTACAATGGTGACCTTTGCCTAATGTAATACTATATGATTATGCCTCGTAAATTGCCGTAATCATATTTAACCTGTAATTAACCTTACCAATTACATCTCTAGTAGGTTGTGGTTGTAGGATTGGATTGCCAAGTGGAGTCTCCCAAACGTGTGAAGGAGGCTGTGTTGAGTCATCTGAGCTGATCGCAGGTGACTCAACAAGGCTATGGTCTGACGCGATGTGAACTCTGCATGGTCGGCGTGATCGACTTGACCACGGTGGCAATCGTTGTCGAGTACGGTTTACTGGTCCTCTTCTTCTGGCATGGCCACCTTGTTCCATAAGGTCACCTGAAAATATAACTCAGTAAATTTGGGTAAATAAGTAGTAAACAACTTGCTACAAATAATATATGCTCAATGGAATATTGCAGTACATTTAGTAAGCTATAACATAAATGGTTCGTCTATTGAACTATGGATGAATCACATTCGAATAAGACTTATTTTTCTAATCAAAACTACCTATCAGGCAAAACAACCCCAATATTACATCCCACCAAACTAATTGAATCATCATGAAAAAAACCCCCAGCATACCAATCCTATATCAAAACAGCAGTACCACCATATACCAATATCAAAGAAAAATAGCCCATTCACAAAACTGCCCTGTACATAAAAGCCAAAACCTTATATAAGGACAAGACTATTTTCCAGGTATGCAAATTGGCACTGTTGTCGTCCCTGCACAAACTCCTCTCCCATAAAATCTAAAACTAATTGCATGTCTTCTTTTGCCAAAAAGAAGGCTGCCATATTAGCCTCTCGAAAATTATGTCTAAAACAAATAGCTGCCATGCCAGGACTCTCTTTTTAATTTCGTCCCAATAATTCCAAAGAACCCAATTTTAGCATATCCTGAAAGCTAACCAATCCATCACAACACTACGCTTTAGTGTTGTGATGGATTATATATATTTAAAGTCTCCTATCGGATTTAAAACTCATTTGTGATGCCCTTGTTGCTTACCTGTTATGTACCATATTTGGTGTTTGATTTTACAGTATACGATATAGCTAGAATAACTGTTCTATTTTTCTCACACAACACACTTTCTGTCCTTTATTGAAAATTAACTTCCATGGGTCAGTGGACAAGAACATTAATTGTTCCTATAACATAAAGATGCAATGGCTACAATCTACTGCACCAGGAAAATACCCGCCAACTGTTAAATAATGCATCTCTAGGTCCTCCACTTAACTATCGGCCTACTGGAGGACCCACATTAAATGACCAAGTGAAAGAACACATCAGGGCATATTCTGTCATCAACCTATTATATCATTCAATTGGGAGAAGGATACTTTATTTGCAGCCATACAACTTCTCAACGGTGCATGTGGTTTTAATTATTCTACATGAAAACTAGTTATTATACAATCTGTGGAATGATTTTTTTTTTTTTTTTTTTTTTTTTTTTTTGTGAACCTTGTTTTTTGGAGATTATTCCAGCGGGTGCAATACCAAATTGCACCTATGAAGGAATCCATCCAAACTATATTCCATGGACAAGTAAACCTGCCACACATTGTTTTTTACATCAACTCCAGTTATTTATTGGATATAACTGGAGTTGTAAATACCCACCCCCTCCTTACATGTCATGTTAACCCAACCAAAAATGGGTGTCTCCCATACCTCAGCAAAACACCCACAAAGCAGATGAAAAAAATGCCCAAAACAAAGAGCTATATCCCACCTTTCATGGACAAAGAGTGCATAAGAAGATGTTAACAATACGTACCTCTGTTTTTTTTTAAAGAAGCCTACCACACACAACCTCAGGCTCCAACCTTATGCTTGAAAAGCTTACCAAAATCGAGAACACCAGGTGTGGCCAGCAAAATGCATGCACTTTGGGTTTGTGAACACCAGATATGGCCGTGTATCAATGAAGCTTCTCTCAAGCTTTTCTTCTGTCTGCAGCAGGGCAGCTAGAGGCAAGATGGAGGATTACCTTTTTCTTTAAGTGCTTTCTGATCTGCCGTGTGAAACTCTAATATGTCACATGACTTATCCTGTATTAGCTCTCTATCTCATGCCAACCACCATGAAGATTACTATTTTGCCCCCTGCTCTTTCCCATCTGTTTTGCAAATCTCCCGCCCATCTTTTTATTGGATTTTAGCGCCACTTTTTGAGTTTCTCCTGGGATAACAAATTTCATCAAGACCACAAGTTACAATAAGATTATGTAATGCCAAATTAAGATGGTTTATAGAGCTAGTAAATCACATGATATACTCACAGTACATTGGGTATGGGATTTAACATTTAGCTTAAACTAGAGGAACCCATATAATTGAACAAGTTCCCAGTGCTGAAAGATTCATTACCACCGCTATACTTGGCCAATTAGATTCCATTGTTATTATCCCCAAATTCCAGTATATATACGTTATCATAGATATTGTCAAATTTAGGACCATCTTTATAGAAATAATGAGCAACTATTGAACAAAGCTGGAAAATTGGGTATGTGACTTAACCTTTAACTTAAATTAGATCCGTCCATATAATTTAACAAGTTCCAAGTTAGGTATAGTGAGATGTAATTTTTCATAGTGAACTCTACATTATTCAAACACTCATGGAACACTTTTCTTTAGGTCTTGAAGTAATGCCCCCTATTGTGGGCAGACTTATTTATTGTCAACCTGCTTATGCTTATCATGCCAACATGCAGCAAGCATCAATCCAAACATTAAATTCTGATGTTAATATATGTTTGGCAACCAGTTTCTCCATTCAAATTTCGATATTACACCTGAATTGAGCATGACATTAGCTTACATTACAACATAACATAGTCTATTAACAATCCCATCAACATTTTAACATTGTTTGTCAAAGCTTGCACCCAAAGGTGCTGTCATTTTTACCACTGTAATGCATTTGGCAAAGTTGGGCAGATTTTCAAGAAATATACATGATAAGACAATATACAGATATAAAAATAGAAGTTTACGCTTAATCTCCCATTAGCGGTTCATATTAGGTCAATTCTTCATATAAATTTAGGGGGTAGGAGATTCTATTTCCAACATATTCGCGGGTGCTATATATTGCCCAGCTTCCATTAAACTTGCTAAACATTTAATTGTTTGCTTTTTCTCAGTGCTATATTGGCACTAATGGCCATGCATATTGCTGGATTTCAGGAATTAGTTTAGTCACTAAAGCACATCGTCTATTAATATTCATTGGTGAAGATGACTCCCTTCTTCTATTCCGTACCACTTCTTGCGAGCATGTACGCCAACCTCTCACCTGCATTAACATCACATACATTGAAGCTCGTGAATTAGTGACGTGTCCCATGATTTGCCCTATAATGTTAATGCAGAAACTGTTTTGGAAAAAAGGAATGGTAAATATATGAAAAGTGAACTTTACTGATGAGAAACTGTTTTGGAAAAAAGGAATGGTAAATATATGAAAAGTGAACTCCGAGGAATGGCCATCTCACACCCCTCGGAGCATAGACCTGTTAAAAAAACCACAATTGTTAGGTTAGCTCAATAAGGACATGTGTTTATTGACCATATTCTCAACACGCGGTAAGTAGATGTGCAAATAACAACCATTTGTGGTTGACATGGTGAAGAGTGTGTGGTTTAGGACCAAATACCCTTTTAGGTGGTTTGAAAAAACCAAGTTCAAATTCTTCTTATTCCAAGTGATTGTCTACTCTTACATGGACTCCTCATCTGTGGATAGGTCTTTCTCATCAGAATATTCTCCATTCTCATAGCCATCTGCTGAACCTGACATAGTAAGGGAGTCTTCCATTGTTGCTCCTGCAATTGAATTTATGCCTGCTGAACCCATCATCGCCACTTCGCGTGCATCAATTTTCCTAGGTTCTATATCAATCCTACTTAGTGGATTTGCGACAGGAACTTCATCAAATTGCATGGGTACGTAGTCATGTGCCGATTCATTTTCTTGATAAGTATCATCATCACTATATTGACCATCTAAGTCTTCTAACACATTCCTGATTGGTGGAATGTCATACACATTCCTGTTTGTGAACTTTTGCACAACGCACCAATTTTCCCTCATTCTTAGATCTCTAATGTAAAAACACTGAGAAGCCTGACATGCCAGGACAAATGGGTCATCCTTATACCAAGTTCTGTCCATGTTGATAATAGTCAAATGATCATCTACGGGTACCCCCCATTTCTTATCACCAACATCAATCCAATCACAACCGAACAAGTACACTCGACGACCTCCCATGTAGTGTAACTAAAAAACATCATTGATAACACCATAGAAGTCTACATTATTAGATTGTTGGTCTTCAGTTACCACCACACCCGAATTCTGTGTTCGCTGGTGAAGTTCACACTGCTTTGCATGGAACCTTTTCTCATTTATTACGCAAGCAGCAAACGATGCCACCCAATTGTCAGGACCACAAGCTAACGCATATAGATCAGCGGAGACTCCTAGTGGGTTGCTGGCTCACTGCTCTTGCACCTACAACAGATGTCAACATTAACTGCCTACATATAGCGAAGTGAGACCGTATAGAATGGTCTTATTGATCATTATACTAAGTAGAAAGACAACAGTCCAACTTACACGTTTCTTGAACCACGTTGAGAACTCTTGTTGATGCGTTGTCTCAATAGAATGATCGTTGTTCACCTGACATTTCTCGTAATGCTCCCTGCACACAGAACATAGAGGAAATCTACATCCAGTTAGTCTTACTTAGTATGAGACATGCAACCAATTTTAGCAAGCCGGGGGAAAAAAAAAAAAAAAATCTGTTGGTTTGATTTTTAATGAGGGCGATGGTATTGCACGGATGCTTACTCCAAGTAGGGTCCAATCTCAGAGTAGTTGTTAAGCACGTACCAACAAGCAATCATAAAGAGTTTATCTTCTAAGCGCACATCAGAAGCAGTACCCAACGGTCGAACTTTTTGGTTAAAGATTGAAAATCCATTTGTACTCGGCTCTTCTTGAACATCAACATTGCAATCTGGTCGGTTAAATCTCGTCTCAACATCATTAAGATACATTGAGCAAAATGCCAGGCATTCGGTGTGAATGTATGCTTCCGCTATTGAACCTTCTGGCCGTACTTTATGTTATACATACCGCTTGAATTTGCCCAAATACCTCTCAAATGGGTACATCCACCTGTACTGAACTGGATCCCCAAGTATGGCCTCACGGGGTAAATGGACGACTAGATGAACCATGACATCGAAAAAAGATGGAGGGAATATCATCTCCAATTTGCAAAGAATACTTACAACATCAGTCTCAAGCTGGGACAGGCGATTTATATCCAGTGTTTTTGCACACAACTCTTTGAAGAAAGTACTTCGTTCAGTCAACGCTAAGGCAATATCACTCCTTAAGTACCCGCCGACAGCAATAGGCAGTAAGCGCTGCAACAAAACATGGCAGTCATGGCTTTTCAGGCCTGCGATTTTGCAATCACGTATAGAACACAATGGGGGATATTGGATGCGAACCCATCTAGGAATTTAACATTCGCCATCCAAGAACAAAATGCCTTCCTCTCATCTCCGTGTAACGTGTACAATGCATGAGGCATGGTAATTTTCTGCCCGTCAAGCTTCAAATGCAATTCCTTTCTGGACCCCAATAACTCCAGGTTACGTCGAGAGTTTATGTTATCCTTTGTTTTCCCAAGGATATTCAATAAAGTCCCGAAGATGTTATCGCATACTTCTCAATATGCATGACATCTAGATCATGTCGGAGACGAAGTGTTGACCAATAAGGTAACTTGAAAAATATGCTATGCTTTGTCCAGTTTAATTCCTCAGCAGTACGTTTTCTCTTCCTAAGAGATTTACCAAATGATACATCCCCAATCATCTGTAGCTGACTTAAAATAGCTACTCCTTCTAACACCCTTGGTGGGATGCGATGATCTTCCCTACCATTAAACAACTTTTTCTTCCTCCAAATGTGGTTCTGTGGGAGGAAACATCGATGTCCCATATAACAATGTTTCCGGCCATACTTCAGCCAATTAGAATCTGTATTCGCATTGCAGCATGGACATGCAAATTTTCCTTTAGTCGACCAGCCGGAAAGATTCTCATAGGCAAGAAAGTCATTGATTGTCCACAATAAAGTGGCATGCAGCATGAACGTTTCCTTGGTGGATGCATCATACGTAGGTATTCCATGTTCCAAAAGTTCAAGCAATTCATCGAGCAACAGCTGCAAATAAACATCAATGTCATTACCAGGTATTTTGGGCCAGCAATAATGAGCGATGTCATAAAGAATTGGTCTTTCATGCATAACCACGGTGGCAAGTTATATGGTACAAGAATCACTGGCCATATGCTGTAAGGCTTAGCCATATTGTTGAAGGGATTGAAACCATCACTTGCCAAACCAAGCCTAATATTGCGAGCGTCGGTCGCGAACCAACCATGGGCTTCATCAAATGACTTCCACGACTCAGAGTCAGTGAGATGACGAATCTTATTCTCATCTGTCATGCGCTTCTCTTTATGCCATCTCATTTCAGCTGCTATCTTTGTAGATAGGAAAAGCCGTTGTAATCTTGGCTTTAAAGGAAAATGTCGCAGCACCTTTTGAGGGATCATCCGTCCATTTGTAGTTGACATCCACCTCAATGCCTTACATATAGGGCATGAATTCAGTTCTAAATATTCCTTTCAAAATAAGATGTAGTCGTTGGGGCATGCATGAATTTTGTTATACTTGAATCCCAAACCTCGCTCCAACAAACGAGCATCTTCATATGAGTGCGGCAATTCAGCATCAGAAAAAGCAAACTTCAACAAGGTAAGAAGCATATCAAATGACTTAATTGACCAACTACCAATAGTTTTTATGTGTAGCAACTTCACAATAAACGACAATTTAGAGAATTTTGTACAACCATCGAAAAACGGACATCGGGCATCCTCTAATAGCTGGTCAAACGATGACACTGGCAATGATTGAGGAACTGATTCCCGACTTGGCAATGGAGTGCTGCTTTAGGGAACATCGACGTTTGTCCTAGCCCATATGTCGTCTAACATATCATCCATATCATCGATGAATGCGTCTTCATCACTAACACTGAAATCTTCATCGGCCACATTGAAATTTTGGGTTTCCGACTCACCATGGAAAATCCATTGAGTGTAGTCCAGCTTGATTCCATTTATGAACAAATGGCTCTCTACAGTAAATATAGGCAGGAAGAGATTATTACAACATATTCGGCATGGTCACCGAATTTGATCACTTCCCCTGGTATGGTTTCGAGCCATCTCTAGGAAATTGTTAACACCTACGGCATAAGCAGGTGATCGAAGTCTATTGGGCTTGGTCATCCAGCTTTTGTCCATCTCACTACAATAATGACACAACCTTATTAATGGTATTTATCAAATATCGTCGTCTGGTAGGACTTATGCATGAGAAAATGGCTATAATGAAGTTGGTTGTTCTGAGCAAATATTAGCTTAAAACAGAGAATAAGGGAGGAAGAAAAATGGTTTCTTCCTAATAACCTACGTAGGAAGATGAATCACAATTTATTATGACATCTATAGTTATTACATCTCTCAGTGGGATCGCTGAATTACTTTGGTCTGCAACCCAGTGCAGACAGGCAATTGGATATATTTCTAGTCCTATAAATGGTTATAAATGGGGATGTTCGCGATGATAGATGGTTGATTGTTATTTATGGGTTGAGGGCGAAGAGACGTTTAGAAGACTTAACGTCGAGAGTAACAGTTCGAGGTATATTTCAACCATTCTTTGAACTGTCGTCATCACCAATCCATTGCTGGCTACATGCGCAATTTTAAAATTGGTATTCTCCATAGTCTTGGTTGGCCTTAAAATGAGTGATACCCAATGGTTCATGTTATCTAGAGTAGGTTCTGTCTCTAGATAGTACTATTCTGTGTATTTGCAAGTCAATAAACTATTCCTGAGAGTTGTAATTGTCCTATGCTATCGAGAGAGAAAGAGAGAGAGAGAGAGAGAGAGAGAGAGAGAGAGAGAGAGAGTGTGTGTGTGTGTGAGTTTGTCCCATCTAGTTTCAATGGGTGAGAATAAGTGAATTGTTACAAACTAAATATCTAGGATAAACAAGAAGATATATATGCACAATTGAGAGAAGAAAACAGAGAGTAACAACCACATTAGCTATGCATTTGAGGATTATATAAGGGTTAAACATAAGGCAAATATATAAAAATGCCCAGTTCCATCATGTAGCTACATGTAAAATATTAGAACTAACGATTTTACACCTAAAAATAATGTTACAACCACACTAATCATGCATAAGTAGTACATAAATTGAACCATGTTAATTTTGTGACATCACATGATTGACAAACTTATTTTTCTTATATTTGAAGGAAGAAAAAGTGATTAGTTGAGTTAACTACAAGATAGTGGCAAAATATTGTAGTTTGCCATGAATTTATTTTTACAAAGCCAATGGAGTCTCTCACAAACTCTCTTCTCATGTTCTCAAGTATGCAGAAAACCATCCAAACTCCCAACGAGACATGTTAAATAGTGATGTATCATAATCTAGACTGCATTTTTTTTTTACAGCAATGATTTTTTTATCGGTGTGCTTGGGTTAAGTACTGAAAATTACCCACACAAATGACATCCTTGGAAACAAATATAAACAATTGGTTGCATGGTAGCCTTTTTACATCAACTCAAGTGATGTGGAAGAATTTTTGTGTTAGCATCACATACATGATATTCGTGCAAGCAGATCCAACCTAAGTCAGTGGACAAAGAGGGCCGAGAGAGGACAATCTGGGAGTATACAAAATGTACTATCCATCATTCAACATGGATAGCACATGTCTTTCTATTATAAAGTGTCAATTGAAGATAGTTTCTAATGAGAGAATTCCCATTGTGTGAATGCATTTATTATGGTAGCCTGTGGTTGGTGATTATTGATACCGGCATCAAACCATATATTTGTGGGCTTCGCAGGGATATCAAACAGATTCAGAGTCCAAGCTGTGAATCCTGTGCACAGCTTGGACTCTCAACCTATTGTCCCATAAGTAGTGTAAAATGGGAGTAGGGGGTTCTTCCAGTGCAATGGCAAGTGTAAAACCCTTGTACATTATTGTGTGAACTACACATATTTTCTGTTAAAACTTTGTTTTTGCCTCTGCTAGAAAGTCAAGTTGCAACTGAACACATAATTTCCACTCTCCCTTTTCTCTCAGTTATCACTTAACTTCTTTTAAAAATATTTTTACAAAGCCACACTTTGGCAAAAAATCATCCCTATGCACCTGCTGGAAAAAACTAGAGGGCTAAAGGACAACCAAACATGAGGGCAAAGAGAAGATTTACTTCTCTTTTTTGGTAAGTAGGAAATAAGACTATTTGTAGCCTACGCTCGCTATCATTAATAAATACCTCTGAATGGGAATAACTGTATTTTTGTCAGCGAGATATTTTTTTATTCACTGACTTTAAAAAATTAGTAAAACAAACCATTCATTGGGTGGTATTAATTCTTATACCCAAACTAGCATGCACCTTAGTAGTGGCTTTAAAATAAGCATAGAAGAAAAAACTCCCCTTCTTGATGACACACGGACTCAAGACAGGCAAAGATGTTACGTACCACAATAGAAAGTCATAATTAAGGTTTTCTATGTTATTATCATATTAATCTATGTACCATTGTCTATGTACATAGAATGTTTTATGTAGTGGGAGGTATATGATTAGCCAACACAAGTAGTGAGAGGCATTAAGTCAAGTAAGATCCATTCACTAGATAGCATGAAGTGCTGGCATGCTTAGATTTTATGCAGTCTATAGGGGAAAAAAATTAAAAAAACAACTCAAGAATCCAAATATGCTTGTTGGGTAGTTGAATAGGGTGATAAACCCTTAACCTATACAATTTAATAGAATGCAGTGTAGTCTATCAATTGGATGCCATGAGAAGCATGGTCCTAGAACGTTGGTTGGGATGCAGATCTGTGCTAAATGGCACGGGGAAACATCTCATGACAGTTCGGGATCCGCTTACTATTACCCAACAAGACTCTATCCCAAGTTTTGAAATAAGTGTGTATATAAACCGGCGAATAGATAACATATATGCAGGATATTTATTGACTTTAACCACTGATTTGTCTGTGTGGATGGCTGATATTAGTAGATAAATATAATGTCTTCTTGTAGATTGGATGTCTTCTTATGGATGATGCCAATATGAATAGTCACTTTACAGGAAGGGGTGGGTTGGGTGAAAACGGTGGGTTTTTCGTTAAGGTGATTGCTGACAACATTGTTAAATCTTTAACAAGGATTTCATGGGACTAACAGTGCAATATATGAGAATGACGAGTCTTATTGTAATGAATGTAATGAAATATTCTTAAAATCGACTCATCAATACATTTTCCTGGTCCTTAATCCTGTGGCAATTTCCTACAGGCTCATCACATGAAGGTCTATTCCGAAGGACTACGGAAGGCTACTCCGAGAATTTGGAGGGATGGTGGGGTTTTCTTGTACAGTTTTAGTCTGCACTGCATTCAATTTAAAATATTTAATTAAAAAAAAAGAATATGCATTTATGTTTTAAAATGATCTGAAACAACAAGTTCCAATTTGATTATTTAAATTTAAAAATGAACGGAAAAAAAAATGACAAAAAAAACATAACCACTTCAAGTCTGGGCTAGGAGTGAACAAACAATATTGATTTGACAGAAACACATGAAGATGATTAGTTTCTAAAATTAAAAAGAAACTGGAGTTATGAGAATTAAAACAATACATGATTAATTTAATTAATAAACACCCTATATCATGTGCATCGACGAAAATTCATGAGTTTAATTTATAGGTCATATCCCTCGAATTTAATTGCCGTCATTCCTTATACATATACTGTAACCTAATGGTCATTCAGGTGAGAGGTGTAAACCAGTCACACTGATTTGAATGGAGGTCTTCCAATTTAGATGGGATTTGGTCCATTCACTATTTCGCACCTACACTTGGTCAACAATGTTGTTGATCACAATGGCTATACCACCCAATTAAATTAATAGCCAGTAATAATGTTTATTTTGTTACAACGTTGTGTATGCCCTAATGTTTCAGCTAACAGAGAGAAAGGTGGGACCCTATGGGTTGCTAGATGGAACTTAGAATCCTACTTACAAGTAACAAAAATCATATGAGCATTTGTCAATTTTATAACAACATTGTGATTTCACCGTCATCCTTTTCAACTTTCGTCAATAATATTGCAGCATAACCAAATCTTTCATACAAAAGAACCATGAAGTGATCTAATTACACTGTTGATTCATGGGGCAACTCTTAACAGGCATGCAATAATTGAATTATTTTATATTATTTGTTGGGATGCATGTGAACTTGCTGTTAATTTTTGACCAAGATTGAATGGTGGGGAATAATGTTCCCTGTTGGTCCCTGCAGTAACCAACATGCAAGCCCTGCTCCTTTAAGTCAGGTACAGACATACTATACTCACATGGACTGGGGGGTTGCTAATGATGGAAAAAAGAAGTTAAAAATGATGGCATCTAAAAAAGAACAATGTCCGTAGATGTTGGTTTCAATAAATTTACTCACAGCTTAAACAGATGTCGACAGGGGTAACAGGTGGAATGGATGGTCATGCATATTTGGCGTACCAGTATTGTAATGTTAGGCATCTGTGCTGTGTGAACTGCAGAATACTACCCAACAACCAATTTAACAGAAAGTAATCAACACATCAACAGAATGGCATAAGGCACACAAAAGGCAAATAATGGACGAATTTGCAAGTATGTACTAATTATTGACCAGATTCAAGTCCCCAGCAAAGTAATTAATATGAATATGGCAATGCAATATCGAGAACTGCAAGGGTGAAGGGGAGCGGAAATCCAAAGAGATATAGAGTTACCTTTGGAGGGCTGTAAATATCTACTGACGCAAGTTTAGATTATTCATCAAGACATATACCTCCGATGTGGGTTGCCCAACATTTTTTCGGTGGCTTTGTTGGAAGAGTCAATACACCTTGATTTCACAAGGGACTAGCTTGTTCTTGGAATAAAGGAGAACTTCTCTGGCTAATTTATGGAGGGATCTCCACTAGAAACCGCGGATGATTTGGGTGCCGTTGTTGACGTTGAATGAGGAGGAACCAATTCGGTGGATTCGGCGAGTTATCCCAGTTGTTTTGGCAAAAATCTTCTACGAATCCAGTGGATTCAAAATGCTAGGGGGTCGAATCTGTGGATGCGAAGGCAAAGCCAGGGAGGAGGTGACCGAAGATTGCGAGAATGGAGTGGAGAAAGGAAGATGGAGAAGGGGATTTCTGTGTGAACACTGTGATTTCGTGGTAAATGGAAGAGGGAATTTGAGAAGGGAAAGTTTTGGTGTGTTTTGGGTTTCGGGTGTTTGGGGAAGGAAGATACGTTGGTGCCTGGTGGCGCGCCTTTGACATATCTTGCATTAGAATACACTAAATCGACGGGAAAGAACGACGCAACAAGTAAATAGAAATTGCGACGAAACTTTTCGACACAGTAAAGCTATAAATCGCTGCAAAAAGAAAAACACTACCCAATTAATGATAACAGCGAAAGTTGCTGTTAAAACTGATCGGCGACTATAAAGTCGCTGCAACTAAACATCTATTGCGGCGATTTCTATTACATCAAAATTTAAATCGCCGCAATATCCCTGTTTTCTTGTAGTGAAATTACTCTGTTTTTCTTCCCTAATTGAGGCCATTGGCCTGAGCCAAACAACTCGTTAATAATAGTAGCTCAACTCGTTAAAAGCCACCACTGTTCTGTTTGGGATCTAGCTTTGAATTCCCACATACTTTCAGTTCCAAAATCATAACCATTTGTTTATTAGTCAGTCTAACATAAGAGTGAATGTATTGATTTTAAAATACATTATAAGCAATTCCACAGTTACATTATACATACACAAACACATAGGCAATTTATGCATAAATTGAAAGAGCAAACCGCCCCTGTATCTACTTGACTTAAACGGTTTCATTAAGAACATAGACAAAAAAAATAGAGTATCTAACCGAGTGGAGGGGAAGACGGGATGGAAATGAGTTGGATAACCCACTACTATAGGAAATGGGTTTGCTTGATGTCGAACGGCAGAGTTGGGAATGTCAAAAGTTGCATTATTTGAACTGGAACTGGTAGAAGAGCAAGTCATGCACGACAAAGAGTGGATTTTGCTTCCACGGTCGCCAAATCGATGAAGTAGCTCCGCTGTTAGTGATTGATTTCGATGGAAGAGACAGCCGCGTAGCAATGCATTTTGAGTGGGTTTTGTTTAATGTGCAGGTAGAGAGAAAATTAGTGGAGAAGAACAAGTCGGGAAAGAAGGTGAACTCAAGATTTGGGAGTGTATGGGAGCAAAGCTACGGGGAGGGGGGAAAATGTGATTTTAGTGCGTTTTGGCGCCCTTTCATTAAAGATGTAATTCCAGCGAAACTATCCATCACAACAAATTTTTTTCCTATTCTGGCGATTTTGTTCGCTACTATTTAAGTTAAAATTGCTGCAATAGATATTTCCAAAGTCGATTGCGTTTGGAGGCTGCGTCGACAAACAAATCGCCGAGGTTACAAACTATTGCGGCGAGTTTAACAAACAAATCGCCGAGATTACAAACTATTGCAGCAATTTTATTAGCGACAAACAATAAATCGCCAGAAATAACGTTATTTCTTGTACTGTTAATCGATCTTGCTAGTCTTGACAAGAATAATAATACTTCCGATGGGTCTTGCAAAGAGTATGAAGCATTCGTATCCTTTGGAGTTGAAGACACAATGATTGGATACCCTTGTCCTCTACTTCGAATTACCTGCGCGCAAATATTCATATGTATCTCAACATTGTAGACAGCATAAAAGTTATTAGGACCAAAAAAAAAAAAAAAAAACCTTAAAAGCATCTTCATCACTTCGATCGTCCCCAATGTATAATGGGAGGACATCACTGGAGTTGCTAAACCCTAGAGTGTCGAGTAAGTATTCCAGGGCATGGCCTTTGTTCCATTCTATGGATGGTCTTACTTCCAAAACCTGTATATAATATACATGCAAAATAAAAATTACAAGCGATTTATAATATTAATGAAAATATATAAGAAAATCAAGATTTACTGAGGTTTCTTTTGCCCTACCATTTTGCCTTCAGTTAGGTGAAACTCTGGATATTTTTCAACTACAGACTTGACCTTCTCTTCCAAGATGCCATAATCCTGCATGCATATTATATATATGATTCATGAACAAACAATTTTTATTTTGTAAATATCCCACTTAATTCATATCCAAATACTAGTAATATCAGTGGAATTAATGCATTAATCTATTAAACGAAATTGTTTAGATTTATTCTAGGTAAATCTATATATATATATACATATATTTAAATCTTATATACCTCTTCTCGAACCTGCCGAAAATGTACAGAGACGCAGAAGCTATTATCCTCTATCCTGACACCTTGTATTTTCTTTGTCTTTTCTTCTAACATTGTGAATATCTGTCAGGAACATTGTGAATATCCCCAAAATCAGTACCATATACACGCACTGAAACCACAATCCATTAATTAACATGGCATAGTACTAATGAGCCCATGATCATGTACACATTAACCTAACTGAACTGGAATATATAATTTCTTTGCAGTTGGTTCATGATCAGATGAAAGTTAGCTAACCTCTTGAATTGCAGGTAAGAATTTCTTAGCAGGTTGAAAAAGAACTTCAGTACTCTCCTACAGATTGAAAATTCATGTTATTAATTATGGGGCAAACAAGAATGTAATTATATATATATATTACCCGTTGATCCAAATTAATTAACTGATTACAGAAACTACAGATCATGATCTCCCATTGTATCACTTCAAAAATAGATGAAAAAAAGAAGAGAAAACTGAACTCGTTGAAAGGGCTTATGCATATATAGTTGCAGATAATTACAACTCCAGCCATTTCTTTTTTCTTTTGTTTTTCATGCTGTTTGTTATCATGGGAACCCAAAAATTACTTTCTACAAAAATGGAATGTTGCTGAAGAAAAAAGACAAATACGTTTCTAACCTTTCTATGAAGGGCTATGGTTTGGTGATTGCCAGCACTGGACTTAACTGGCCTTGGCGGGGCCATTATGTCCATTCCATGGCTCCCAGCATAATAAACATTACTCAAATTTACAAATTCTGTTACCTGAAGCAAAGATAAAAGGTCCAAAAAAACAAAAAAAACTTTCTCAATGGACCATGGTACGTACGATGTAGTAGGATACGCATTAAATACATGCATGATCATGAAGTGACTCATGATGATCTGTTATGTTGTATTTACCTTGTCTCTGCTCCTACCACTAATTATTGCTGTTGGAAAATATTTTGCAACGTCACGTACTGCTGCGCGCATCTGCAATATTAATAAATATAAAGGGAGGTAAAATCAATTAGATCCATGCAAATTATTTATCAAAAGTTTCACAAAAACTAGGTGTTTCTGATCTCTCTAAAACTATTCTTGTACTAGTCAATCTCACAATAATTCTTAAACAATCATGCGACTGCTATATATAATGTTTTACCTCATCAGACATTAAGGCACGGTCGGGATTATCTACAATAGGAGAGAGCGTTCCGTCGTAATCTAAAAACACGACAATCCTCTTCCCCTTTGCGGTTTTCATCATTATGTCAAATGAGTCTAATGCAGATGGGTGCTCCGCCTATAATTAGCAAATAATAATCTTGTAATGTGTGTAAATATATATATAATTAGTTGTATCAGCTAGGAATATGGAGAAAATTAACACATACCATCCAAGAATTATAACTTGAATCCAAAGAGATAGGATCATTTGTGTTAGGATCACTCAAGAATGGCGCCGTTCTCATGTTTATGGAGAGATCACGGCCTTTGTTCTCGTCTTTCGTTGTTCTCTGAATATGTTGCACCCTTTGTTTGTAGGAAGCTGATCTTTGGAGTCCCATTCCCTGTTTAGGCATTGAAAAACTTTTCTTGAGCATTTGCGTGTACATAATTAATTTACAGCAAGGAAATCTAATCTGCTCTCTTTTTTTTTTTCGTGACTACTTGGCAGGAGAAAAAAGGTTTTGGGTGTTAGTGCATATAACGATTGATAGGAGTTGACGTGACAAAACTGATAATTCGGCCCTGTTTTGGAGTCTAGCTGCCATATAGAATATAATTACATAAAGTAGGTTCTTTCTAAGAATATGCCATATAATATATATATATATATATAATCTTCAAACTTAATTTTAAGCAGGGAGGTCGGTGTCTAACATTACACGTGTAATGTTTTTAATTAAAACAATTCAATTCTCACGATCGAACCATATATCAATATATAGTGTATCAAAAAAATATTATAAGTTAAAACTAGTAGACCGACTTTGGAGGAAAAAGAGGTCGTTTTCGTTTCCCAAATATTTAACACCAATGAGAAGTACTACATGGAAACAACAAGACAACAAAAGATATATAGATTTAATTAATGACTTGACTTTACATGACATATGGCACGTACATTTAAAAGATTTTTGTCTCACTAAGGTTTCAATCAAAGCTGATTCGGATGAAAATGACATTAATTAAATTGGGTTTTAAGTGTCTAATTTAAGACTAGTAGCCACCATCAAACTTAAAAATACCACCTTACCTCAATCCAACTCCTCCTGATCATGCCAGCTGGCCACTGATCATTATAATTATTAAAATAATATCATATTAATCTCTCTCTCTCTCTCTCTCTCTCTCTCTCTCTCACTATATATATCACTCTCAAGAGACTGGTACTGATTAAAGGGCACCAATTATAATGAGATTGAATGTTGATTAAATTGCTAGTGGAGGTTCCTAGAAACAACAGCACTACAACATATGATCATATAGTATTCAAGGTCGGTATTGATGATCAGGACTCCCATGCAAGTTTTTCCTACTTTAATATTAAATGATAATTAATTTTCTTCGGAAAAAATTAAAGAGAAAATTCATCATGAGCTCACCTATATATATAATATGCGATTGCATCATTTATATATATATATAGTAGAAAAATATTAATTTTCATTATCTTTAATTTATAGATTTATAACTGATCAGAAATATTATAACTACTAGAATAATTAAAATGATCTTTACTTTGTCTCAACTTTATCTATACTACTCTTTCCATTAATTTGTTAATATTGACCCTTTCACCGTCTATATCACGTTTATACACAGAGAGAGCACAAAAAGACGACTACTACTCTTTATAGTTTATACTCTTTGTTATTGACTCTTTCTTCGTCTATATCACTTTGTTTTAATACTCCCAAAAGTGTCAAGAAATTAAGAAAACACACTGGTCGGAAAGCTGAGATCGATAGCCAAATTAACCTAGTCATCATGCACCACTTTGCAGCTTTCAGCTTTACACAGACAAGAGGGTAAACCAGATCAATATCAAAGCAGCCACTACAAAAAGATTAAAAAAAAAAAAGCATTTGTACATATCATTTACTACGAGAATGATGATTTGAAATAAAAATAGATTTATTTTTTACATAAAATAACTAATAATAAATAATTTATTTTTAATAATAAGCTAGCTAGCTAGCCATTCTTGTCAAATCTTAGCTTTTCACCCCGACAGCCATTATCATCCAAACACAATACTCTCCGTTAAAAAATAAGCAACAAAGGTTGTATATATGTCTCTCTCTGGCCTGCCCCCCACCAATGGAAAAAAATAAAAAAACATGCAAATGACACGTATCAGAAAAACACGTGTATCCAACGAAGCAACAAAGTGTTGTGTCTTTTTAATAAAAATAAATAAATAAATACTATTTTTTTAAGAGAAAAAAGAATAATAATTAGCTTGACTTTGAAAAACCGAAAGTGTGAACATTGGAAAAGTACTGTATGAATAGAAATCAGACAAAAAAAGTAAAAAAGGCAGATACGTGTTCGTTGGATGCAGAATCTTTAGAAAAGTAGGGTTTTGACAAGCGAACACGTCAAGAAACAGTAGTCTTTAGACTAATGGGAAAAGTACCTCGAAAAGTTCAAGAAACCGCCTCGAAGTGAAGTGTTTAATATATATATATATATATATATCCTACGAAATTTTCACTTCCTGGATACTTCCTGGATCGGTTCTTTATTCCTATGTGGTTACAAAATAAAGGGGGAAAAAATCAATTCGAATTAATTAATATATAATTTGAAAGCGTAACCCATGCTGCACGCTGGCCTAATTATTATTTTAGTACTCTTACTTGTGACCTATATATATATTAATTATGGACCAACCGAATCTGGCTAGCTATATTTTTCAGCGGATTTGGAGCCGTTGATTTAGATATAACGTTTTAGGTAAATAAAAAATAATAATATATATATTTGGTATATGCTCAAAAGCATAATGATAATTACAAAAATGTAAAACCGTTTTTCAGGTAACAGTCATTATCGAGGAAAGTGACCTGACCTCTGGTGGATGGGTCCCGACGAAGGGATAGGTCGGTGGAGCCCAGAATCTCAATCCTACAAGTGGCATGTCCTACACGTGTCAAATTCTTGTTTAATCTTATGAAAACTGGGCCTGATCCCGGAAACCATGGTCTGAAGGGTAGACTTGGCCATCTTGAATCTTGCCCCAGTCAATTTGTAGGGACACGTGTACGAGCCGTCACCAAAGACTCATAAAAACTATATTAAAAAAAGAAGAAAAAAAAAAAAGGCTACAAGTAACTGAAACTGGGTATACAACACACCTAAGAAAATGGCGCGTGGATATCACGATCATGGTCCGGTGTTTCCAAAACAGTCACTCGCCGACTAGTAGCGTGAGGAGAAATCAAACCATAAACAGAATTCCAACCGCTATTTCGTTTTGTGTATGCCGTGTTTTTTTCGTGGGTTTTCTCTAATATTCGGAAAAACAAAAAGGAGAGTTTCTTGGGAGTTAAGGAAGAGAGTGGAATATATGGGAAGGAGGCAGGCGTGCACCCATTTCGCCAACTAAAACGCACAGTTTTAAAAGTAGATTTTCTACACATAGCCAGCCTATCATTATAACCTTTTTAATAACTCTATGATTAACCCTTACCAAATATCAGTAACAGCCAAAGAAATTGCACGAAAATGTAAAAGAAAAAAAAAAAAAAAAAGAGAGTTGGAAATGATAAATAAAGGGTATCTAGAATTTATAAAAACCATTCATAATCTGTGTCTACTAAAGCCAGTTATAAGTGACTGAGGATGAAAATGAAAGAAACTCACCAGAGAGAGAATAATATGCGCAAAACTTGATATTGTACTGAACTTGTTGGACAGGTACTAGTACTGCCTGATGATCTGCTGTTTGAGGGGAGAGAGAGAGAGAGAGAGAGAGAGAGTGTCTGTTTTGAGGGCAGGTTTGGGTGAATGCGAGAATATATGTAAAATATGGGGGTTGGAGATGATCGAAGAGAAGGTACTGGGGGTTTATTTATAGAAGCTAGAGAAAGGGGTTTAGGGAATGTTGGAAGTTGGACAGGTGCCAAAAGGTCCTAGACACGTACGTGCGTACCCACTGCATTTCCATTACATCTTCCTCCAAATAAAAACCTTAATTCTCGTTATAATTTATACCCTGAAATTACCAAAATAGCTCCATATATATCTGTCTAATATGGCAATGGCTTCTTCTTAATTTTGTTCTTGAAATTACTTCAACTTCCCCATTTTGTGTATATATATATAGGCCATGTTAATTTACTTTCTAGATCTTCCTTTTTTAGGCGTAAAGATTGTAATTAAGGGAGGAAGTTTTTTTTTTTAAAATATTAATTGAGGGATCAAAATGAGCCGAAGACAAAGCAAAATGGAGAGATTAATCTTTGTGTATAGGGGCGAAAATGAGAATTCACTGACACTTCTTCAGAATTAGTAACCGGTCGAGCACTCAATGTCTCATTCTAACCCTACAAAATATATAATGATAAAAAAAATCAACATAAAATAATAATAAATACGACTATAATAATCACGTTAATAGTATTGTCTCGGAGACTAGAATTCCACCTTGGCCCTACCATTCATGAAATTTCATGGAAGTTAATGCTAAATTAAAAACCTTGTGTAAGGGTATTTTATAAAGCATTAGTCTATATATCGTTTTCAAATTAGGACAGTCTATGCAAGCTCATATAATTATGTTTAAAAAAAGTATAATATCTTTTTTAAAATGATATTTTTTTTTCTTTGTACCTCTATTCATCAATAAGACTGTACACGCAGTCCCCCACTCAGGACTGTAAATAAAATTTAAAAAAGAGAAATGATATTTACAGTCATAAGTGCGTAAGCACCGCTCAATCCTTTTGAAAAAAATTAAGTAAATACGGCACCTACATAAAAAAAAAAAACTAATTTTTTAAAACAAAATCAATTATGATTGTATGACGTTTATGCACTTCACGACAATATATAACATTACTTTATAGAAAAATATATGCATGCCTCAGCCAAGGAAATAAATTGATTTTTTTTTTTTAACGGAAAGTCTATGAATAACATTTGAGCGGTAGTTACTAAAAATAATGAATCACCAATTAAATTTTTTAACTTTTCGTCAAATCAAAAGATCTTTTTGTACACATCATTGGATTCTGATCAAATATTGTGTCAAATACTAATTAATATCATAATTAATTACTATTATTTCTAGTAATAGAATATTTGTTTTTTAATTTCTATACGTGGCTATTTTAAATTTAATGCAAAAGTCATTGATTGGTTGAAGCTGATTCACAAATCCATATATATGCCCAAATAAAATTCAAAAACCTCAAAAAAAAAACCCAATAAAAATATAATAAGGTAACTTCCGCCGGCCTCCGGTTAGGTAAGGACTAATATGCACAAAGAATTAATAGCAAAGGGCCAGATTACCCAAACAGCCCTATAGTTTTAGGACCCTCTCTGAGGGAACAAACGCATATAGGCGAGTGGAAGCAAATTATATATATATATATATATATGTAAGTAGTTTTAGAAGGAGAAGGGTGGTCAAGTTCTCTGAATTTGATCAAGACCTTTTCAGTCCGACCGCAGAAGTAAATGCCCATGAAACTTCCTTTATAAATTATTTAGAAACTACTCCTCATGTAAGATTCTTTGTCTCATGTTGACGACACTTTGCATGAATGTCTCTGCCGACGTTACATGCAGATGGGAACTATTGACCACGAAAACGCGTTACAATTATGGGTATTAAAAACATATACATGATGACTTTTAAAGGAGAAATAATCTAGTCATAAAATGATTACATAAAAGTAATCACACAAACCGATCATGTTATTTGTTAAATTATAAAATTATTTTTATTGTAAAGTAAACCTGACGGATCATATGAAACTATGTTTGTTTGTAAGATTATTTTTTTATAATCTATTTGTGGCTGTAGCACTCCTATTTTTTATCTTCTGATATAGAATTTGTTCAAAAATCCAATATTACTACACTCTCCATTCTATGCTTCGAAGATAGAAAATTCCATTCTCGATAGATTTCCTTGGTGTTGAGATTATGGACTCATCATGTCAAGGCCCGTTAAGTTGTTGGCAAATATTACATCTTCTCATAGTTGACAATGAGATTAAACTAGCTAGGATCCACACGCATGAAACTGCCGACAATGTATCCAAGTGTAGAGGAAGCGTTAAATGCATGCAATCTCCTCTTTGCGATGAGAATAGACTCGTAACATCATCCTATAATTTCATTGCACTTTATAACACGAGTCTATTATCGATACAAATAATTATTTTCGTCACAATTAGTCATTTATATCAAATAATGTTATTTTATAAATTTACTTTTATAAGATGTATATATCGATTTAAAATTTCTCTTACCAAAACTAGTTCTTCCGTCCAAAAACTCAACCAAGCATACCCCCGAGTCATTGCTTCAAAGAGTTTTGGTATCCAACTGCCTATACTGTAAACTATATCTATTTTACTTTTAATTATTTTTTAGTCTCGCTAATCTAATTGAGTTTTTAACTCATCATTCATACACCACATATTTGTTAAGAGAGAAAAATAAGAAGATAAAAAATAAAAGTATGTGTATGGCACAAAGATGATGAATAGAATTTTTCTTCTTCAAATACATCCTCAAATGTTTTCAATAAAATGTATAAAACCGATCGAGGGACTAAATTGATCATCATATGATCTAACGACCCAAAAAATACACTGGACAAACGGTCCCTCCCACTCTTCGTGGATCCGCAACTTCAACTCTCATTGTTGAACAAAAAAATACGGCTAAGATTAATGATCATATAATTGGAATAATTTTTTTTTTTTTTTCCCGAGGAAATTTCATTGAAACCAACGTTTTTTCCCACATCTTGGAGTGATGTTCGTCTTTGACCAAGAAAATAGAATGAATATTTTTGTCATGAAGACTTCATTCGAACCGGTCCAAGAGAAAACTGAATAAGGGGAGTCAAAATTGCCTTTAGTATAATTGGACCATTTTCTAAGAAATTTACAAGAATCTGAAACCAATTTGCGGGGTTGATGCTGGAAAAAGTAGTTTTAATATTATTTTCATAATATTGCGAGGACGTTTGAGGTTTTACCAGGCAAAGTGGGCGGGCATTTCATTGCAAAAGTAAGACACGCCTTTTGCTTTAACAGTTATTCCCAAATTAGTCTTGAACCAAGATTAGAAAGAAATTGAGATAGCCGTAAAGATGAGATTTTTTCTTATTTTCTCATGAATTGCTTTCTCTAGCTACTAGTAGGGGTGTAAATTAAACCGAAAAATAGGTAAATCGGTCCGAACCTGACTGGACCGGATCGGACCGGTTTTACCGGTTTTGAACCGATTCGGTCCGAAACCGGTTTTTATATTTTATAAACCGGCCGAAACCAGTCCGGTTCCAGTTTTGAGATTTTTCAGAACAGACTGAACCGGACCGGATCGGTTGATAAAATATATATATATAATAATATTAATATATAAGTTTTATATATAATTTATAATTATATGTGAAATATATATAATATAATTATATATCATATATAAAATAATTTCATATTATAATTTATA
>QEOT01006689.1:7082-19474 GCA_003123785.1 Pterocarya stenoptera
GTGTGTGTGAGAGAGAGAGAGAGAGAGAAGAAAATGCAATCTGCATTATATGTAGGCCACAACCAAGTCTAAATAATACATGGAGACAATATAGCTGCACATATAAAAGAAATACAATTTTTTGTAGCATTCCCGTCATGGTTAATAAAACTGGAGTACCCAAGTCCAACCAGCAAAACATTGAAACAAGTATACTTCCAATTTGACATATATCCCGTTAAAAACTGGCATAAATGTTTCAAAATGCAATTTTTTTGTAGGCATGCTACATGGGAACTTAACCTTCATGTGCTTTCAAGAAAATAACAAGATGTGGCCAGCCACTGGGCCAGGTGGCTGCTTTAGCCATCCCTGTATTTTTTTTTTTATCGGTAAACAAGATTTTAGCCATTCCCGTAAAAAAAATATGTCCCTGTCCTTTTACTTCAGCCATTATTGCCACATACTCACCATTTTTTGGGTTAAATATTCATTTATCATTTTATTCAAATCAAAATATAAAAGCACATATGACTAAATCTGAAAAGCTATAATATGATAAAGAAAACTGTCGATAATTAGTAGGAATATAAAACACAAAATAAATGCTTAGTCCAACCTCCACAAACAAAAAATCATATTAAAATGGATTACTTCGAGAGCTTACCAGCCAAATCCAGGGAACTGCCGATTGATGTATGCCCAAGACGATTGAAGGCCTTGCGATCTGACAGTTTCTTTTGAGGACGCCCTGACTTACTGAAAAATGTATATACACAAATTGAATAAATAACAAGAATGATTTTTTTTTTTTTTGTTTTAAAGGGGGAGAGAGAGAGAGTTCCATTCCAACAGCACAGAAATTTTTTTTATACCTTCCATTCTTTTCAGAAGCAAGCCTCGTACTTCTGGGTGGCTTTGCCGGAGTGTCCAATTTCTCCCCCATTGGTGAAATGTTAACCCTAGAAACTAATGATCCCCTGCCACTCCTTCCTTGTCTATGCACACCATCACCAGTTTTTTCTTTATTGATTACTTTATTCTTCTTTGTAAACGATACAGAAGGAACAGCATTCTGCACAGAGTTAACCCCTCTTTCATCTGCTACAAAACTTCCTGATCCTTTACCCTTGAATCTGCTTTCAAGATTTTCACCGGCACCAGATTCTTCACTTTCAGATAATCTGGCTGGAGATGAGACATGTTCATGTTTCACTCTAAAATGTTTGTCATTTCTGGCAAGAAGTGACCTGTTGGTCCCAATAGAAGTTTCCCTAGCACCTAAGTCAGAAGGTGAGCATCCTTCTGACGACATCTTCACCTCGTCATGGGTCGACACAGGAGACACCATATTTGCTCTTCGGGTACGAGAGATTTTTTGTGGTCTTTGACCGACCCATTGAGCCATGGAAGGAGATCCCGTGGGCAAAGGACGCTTGCGATTATTAGACCCACTCGTAGAATGAAATTTATTTATGCTTGGAGGACGCTCAGAGACTTCAAGTGCCCCAGAAGTGCAAGGAAGATTAGGAGATGAGCTTCCTGACATTGCAGGGCCAGATCGTGGTGCTAGTGGAACCTTCCCCTTTGATAATGAATTAGGGCTGACTATAGCATTATCCTCACAAGAACTTAACCTAAACACAATTATGATAATAAAACCTTGGAATGAGTTCAGATAAAATAATCAAACAAAAAGCTTCAAACTACATGTCAAGTCAGGTACCAAGTAATAGAAAGATTGACACTAAGAAGTATACACATACTTGTTTCCCTTTGCTATCCTTCGTTCCTTACTCAATGCAGACGTTAAATCCCTTGAAAGAAAGACTCTTTCAGATTCATTCTTGGAAGTTGCACGGGCGTTTGAACCAACAGGAAGGGTTGTACCATCTTTGTTAATGCCACTACAACCATTAGACGATCCCATTCTGCAAGATATGAAGTTTCAGAATATTTATGTAATTTTTTCCAGAATGCATGAAAATTATACTAATATTTTCAAGTCCATACATGAAAACAGAATACATGACCCTAATGAAGAATGGAACTGAAGTTTTTCTGAGGCAAAAAGATTTAAACCTATAGGTAATCAAGAATTTTATTCATAAGAAAAGGAGGCATAGTCCAAGTCACAGAATGCATACATGAGAAGTACCTAACTAGGGCTTTACAACCGGGGATGTAAACTCACTTTAATGGCACTCAAATTCATTGAAGTTGCCAAACTGCAGGTAGTGTGGAACATAAACCTTAAAACATACAATGCGAGAAGGGTAGGGAGGGAGGGAACCTTTGTTTGGGAATCACAAACAAAGGTTTAGTTTTATGTAGGAATATTCTTTTCTCCCAGAAATCTGGTAGAATCATATAATAGATATTATATCATTCTTCTCGAATCCCATTGCCATTCATAAACAATAATCAATACCTCATAAGCAAATTAGAAACTGAAGACATCATGACGCCAAAAAAGAAACACACATACCTAAAATCGTGGACATCAGAAGACCGCAAAGCACTCTCATTTTTAAACTTATGATGCACAACTTGTTTTGGCTTTGCATCACCATCTATGGGTCTTGTAGAGACAGCGCTCACAGAACGCTTCCTTTTCATTTTCCGGTCCCACGTTTCTGTTCCAACAGGCAGTCGACGGATCTTTTCCTCAACAATGTCAGAACCTTCAACAACATCTATAATCATATCTCTATCTTTTCCCATGAGCAGAGGTTGCCTTGAAGAGAAATTAGTTCGACCTTCAGCCTAAAGTATTTACAGGAAGAAAATGAGAACTCATGGTAGTCAATGAGATATGAAAGATATGTTGCAAAAAAGTTCCAAAATAAATCCACAGTTTGCGTTAAAAAGGGATTTTGAAGCAATGACTGTACTTAGTATTGCATTTTGTAATATATTTATTGATCTTAAAAGGTTGAAGGTATTATTGAAAATGGGAAAAATTACAAATTATGTAGGATTTTGTAGATCTAATTAAAGTTTAGATGAAAGGTTGTTTCCTTGAAAGAAGATTTAAGGAATCTCACGCTAATTTCCTTTCTTACTCTTTCTTCAATGTCAACCTGACAGGGTATCATACATCAGATTCTATAGCGCTGTGTTTGCCCTTTGGCTTGCAAGTGTTAGATGAGCCCCTCCTATCCCATCATCTCCTCCCTCATTTTCTAAAAAAGTAACATTTCTTCCCCACTGTCCTTTACTTCTATTTTTTGAAATAGTATTTTACCAGATGATGCAATTTTATTAGAAGTGCATAGAGGGGCAACGCAAGTACACAAAAAATATACAGAAGTTTATAACCAACTAGCAAAATGAAGAAAATGAGCGAAAATCTACTGTGAGCATCCATCCAAACACTTATAGCCTTTGTGTGCAATCAGAGCAACACCAGAATCCATCACAAATATGTCATTAAGCATAATAGGGCAAGAGTAGTCCTAGGATAAGAACCACTTAATAGCACAGAATGACAAGTATAAGAAAATTTGCATGCGAACACACAAGTAAAACATGTCCTAAAAATTAAGGAATAACGAGAAAGGAAACAATTGTTTATTAACAAATATTTTTTTCAAAAAATGGGACAATAAATTCTATAGGTTGAAAATAGAGAATAAATCTCAAGATATTTTAGTATACAAACCCGTTTCTCCGCAACAGATGAGCGGACTCGCTTATTTAGACCAACATTTTTTGGTTTGTCCTCCAATCTTTGAGCCAAGAGGTATCGCTCAGCTTGAGTTCCCATCCTCACGAAGTTTGAAGCCACTGATCTTTCATTTGATAGCATATCACTCCGTTGTTGTTTCTTTGAGTTTAAAGCTTCACCATACTTATTCAGCTTATGAATGGAATCAGCAAACTTTTTCGCCCTACCCCTGAGAAAAAATTGTGGTATCTTCAGTAGAGAATGACTATTCAAATTCCAACATCATTACATTCTAGGTTCTGCCAATCACACCAAGTTCAATTTATCCACTACAAAGCACCTACAGCATGATATCTGTGGCATACGTGTCCAAGATAAATATGACCAAAAAAATATGAACTGTGAGTAACTTCAAGTATCTTATTCAAAGTAGTTTAGAACCTGGTAATATGTATGGAATTATACGAAAGTACAATAACATCATGAGAAAAATTTTATTTTGAAAAAAAAAAAAAAAAACTTGAACTACCTGGCCTTGATAGAAGCATCTCGCACAGTTGTTTTAAATCGTTTTAGTTCCTCTATAGCTACTGGAGGTAGAGGCTTTGAATGGGAAGTTCCAAAAGAATTATCTTCCATAGAGCACCCGAATGAGCTCCCCCATACCCTCCTTAACTCAACGGACCGAGAATAAATTTGATCCCCCATTTTAACAGGATCCAACATTAAACAATCAGATAACTGGGGAAAATCCCCAGTTGATGTAGGACTCCCCCGGGAGCTGGAACCAAAAACACGACTATCTCCGCCATCACGAAAGCTTCCAGACCTATCCAGACTAACACTGCTATAACTCCCCCTCTGACCATTTAAAAAGCTCCCTGTTAAAGAAAATTCCTCAGAACTAGCCGAACACGACTCAAACCTCACATTTCCGGCCATTACCCAGATTCAATTGAAACAACTCAAATTGAGAGAGAGCTTCCCTCAACAACACATTCCAGTGATTTGAGAAAACTAGAGCAGTGACCTAATGCAACCTGTTCGAGAACAAGTCAGCAATCCAGAAATAAGCACCAGTATAAATTCAAACCGCATGAACTATTCTTCTTTTCTTTTTTTATCCGTAAAATTTTTTTATTGAGCATAAAATAGACAAAGGCCAGAGTATACAGGACACCTATGCACGCTAGCTAGTTTATTGATACAAGGAACTATAATTAGTCTGGAACCCACTGTTCACTCAAGTTTTTAAATTGAACCTGACAATTCAGCATCATCTAGCCAAAAAAAAACCTATCAATGAGGGTAAAATTTTTATAGAATGAAGCATTAATATGGAGCCTGTGAGGAAAAAATCAATTTTCTAACTAACTAAACCCGTCAGGTAGCTGAACTCAAAATTAAAATAAATAAATAAACTTCAAATGTAGTTCCCACCCCCACCAAAAACACATCCAGTTCAACTCGGCGAAAACATAGGTAAGTACAGTCAAGTAAAAGTTACATTTTCTAGTGACATTCCGTATAATTCAAAATTCGACAAATCGGAATTGTATAATCTATTTCTTTCATACATTCTCATAAAAACAAGACGAAGCAATCTTGAAACTGTAACCCGCAAAAAAGGCCAGAAATCCAAAACTTTACATAAACACAGAAATTCAAATATGTTTCAATAACAGAAGCCTAGAACTCGTATAACTCAGCAGAAGCAGAGCTTCGGAGATTGAAGAATTCAAAGGACACCAAAGTCAGCAAGCTTTGAAACCCTAACTCGAGCGAAAAATTCTAGGGTTTCTCCACACAAAAAAAACCCTCCAATTGCACCACAAAAATCAAAGAAAATGAAAAAATTCTAGAGCGCGAAGTTAAAGATAATCGAAACACGACGTCGACGTACCGGCATTGACCGATCGAACTGGACATCAAATTGTAGTAGAAAAGACGAGCAAGCAAAAGAGGCTGGTTCGGTTCGTTTTGGGCTGGAGGGCTGTCGTATTGGAGATTCTCGTCGAAACAGAAATTTTGAGGGTCCCGCAGAAATATATGTAGAGCTTGGGGAGGACAGCCTGCTAGATCAGGGCCGTTAATCAGGTTTTGAACGTCTAGGAGACTAAGATATGGGAAGATAGGGCTTAGAGACGTACAATCCCTAAAATACCGACCAGTTGCCAAATAAGAACAAGCCACGTCAAGCAAACTCTCCTAACCCTGGCCTGAAACGGCGTCGTACGTAGGCAAATCCAAAGCACCTGTGAATTGTAGGGATGTGTTTCGTGAATTTGTACAAAGGTACTATTCGTCGTTATTTTAATCATTATAATTTAGAATTATATGGATAAATAATAAATTGTTAATAATAAATAAAAAATTTTGTGTTGAATGCATGTGTGCTTAAATAAAAATAGAATTAAAAAATCATTTGAATTTTTTTTTTTAAATTGTTTTGATTTATATATTTTTTTAACTTTTTAATGAAACATAGACAAATGATTAAATGGAAAACTTAAAGAAGTTTGGATTGGATTTGAAATATATTTTTTTAAATCTTAAAAACAATTACTTAACCAAGCATTGCTTATTGTTTTGTTGGGTGTTTGGATGGATTTGAAATATATTTTTTTATTAGTCGCTATTTACTATTCTATACCTCACACCTTATGAAAAAATTATAAATGTGGGATGTAAGAATAAATAGTAGTTGATACATAATATTCCTCTATTTTTATAGACCCACCCATCCTTATAAGTCTTTTTTATTTATTTACAAAATATTAACCATCCCATTATTTTCTCACACAAAAATATTAATTAATTTACTGTTATTAAAATAGAACATAAGAATCATTGTATGTACTAGTTTTGGCTTATATCTAAATTCCTTTTTTATTTCCGTAAATTCATTTTTTTAGTTCCGTTTTATATTTCTATTCATTGAACCTATGGCTTGTTGTCTACATAATTTTACTCCTCCGTATTTTTTTCTTCATATTCAATTTATGTAATAAGAAGATGGTAAATAAAGATATGAGGAATAAACAAAGAAAAAAATAATCAAGAAAAAAAAAAACGAAAGGTGTGTGAAGAAATATTAAAAACTCTAACTACCTAATTTGAATGAAAATCATTTACTTGTCAAGAAAAACGTATGTTTAATTCATAAGGAAAGTTCATAAACGTCTGCGTTAGTGATTTAATTTTAAATATAAAATTTTAAATTTAAATATTATAAATCAAATATTATATTAATATTTAAAGCTATTGATATCAACCTAGGCTATAATCGAGCCGAGCCGAGCTGAGTTTTAGCTTGTCGAGCTCGGCTCGACTCAAAATACTTGACCTCGAGTTCGAGATTTTTTTTCATTATTTGTTTGAGCTCGGCTCGATAAGATAAACTCTCAACTCAAGCTCGAGCTCGAGCTCGCCTCACAAACGAGTTCAAGTCGAGCCGAGCTCGAGCTCAAATTGTTTTTTTTAATAAAATTTAATAATTAATAAATAAAATAAAATAAAATATCTAATATTGAATTTATACAACTAATAAGTAGAACCTCTATTGAATTATAAAATCTTAAAAAAATTATAAATAATTAAAATATCTAACTGGTTGATATTTATCCAAAATAACAATATATTAGCCTACGTATATTATTAATACATACATTTAATATGATAGCATATATCTATTTCATATATGATTATCACATACTACTTATTAATATATGAAACTATTAAATTTTATTCTATAAAGTATATTCACTATATAGACATAAGTAATTAGATTATATATTATATATTTAATTATAAAAGTGGTTTGCTCATATTATTAGTTAATACATATATATGTATATATACATATGTGTATGTATATATTATCAATATATGAAAGATTTTTTATCGAGTTGAACTAACGAATTGATTCGAGTATAAACGAGTGGGCTTTAACGAGTTTTAGCTTAGTTGAATTGAGTTTTGTTAAGTATGTATCATTTATAAATCGAGCGGGTATCTGATTTCACAAGCGAGTTTTTTTTTTTTTTTTTTTTTTTNACCCTGTATCAAGTTGATGTATCTTACACATAATCTGGAGAAAAGAGCTAGTGGTATCAAGCAATAATTAATGGGAGTTTTATAACCTGTAGTGTGAGCTGCAATTGTGGTAATATTTCAAGAATTTCAGGGCATTAGCCTTCTTCAATATAATTACTTATATAGTTAAAGTTGACTGGGATTTATTCAATATAGAATTCAACACAAAATAAAATTATCTAGAATATTTGTCTATTTTTTTAATTTTTTTAAAAATAGACTTCATTTTATTTAATGAATCTTAAGTTACAGCTGTGACTTATTAATACAGGAAAAAAATTCAGACTACAAGTCAAACTACATATCTATTATGGAGTACCTTTGCACACAAATTTATTTATAATGGACATTGTTTTAACTTCTATAAACTTTCTCTTAACAAATCTTCTAGTTTGTATAAAAGAATAACATTTTGTAAAAACAGAACTAAACGGCCTCTCTCCAAAAAAAACAAAACAAGGAAAATATTTGTGTAAACTTTAAAGCTTATAATTTATACAAAAAAATTTAAAATCCTAATTAAATAATTGTTATATTTTTCTTAACATTTGTGAAATATCGTCCTACCACAGAACATACGTGACGGGAAAGTCACTTTGAGTATAAAATTTACTTGCATCTCACTTTAATTTCTATAAATTTCTACATGGCATTTCGTAATAATATTATATGGTTTCTAATTATTTATTTATTTAATAGTTAGAGCTTAATTTGAAAAATAATGGTAATATTATATACAAGTTTGTAATTTTCGCAGACTCTTTTGTTAAAACGTGGACTCCATTATAAAAGATTATATATTTTTTTTATAGTGAAGCCTACTTTTTACCAAGTATTTTAAGATATACAAATAATTACTTTAAAAAAGAGAAATGATAAATACAATTTCTAAATATATAAGTCTCGGGTAAATTATTTATAAAAAAGTTGACTGTATTATAGAAAAATGTGAAAAATTTATTTATTTTATATGGTACACATTTTTATAAAAAATTTATACATTTAAGATTTAAACCTAACATTACTTTTAAAAAAATAAAAATGAATTGTTCTAAAACTCTAGATTAATGTCTTGTTTGGATAGTGAAAGTATTTCATCTCATCAATATAATTTTTTTAAATTCTCACATAAAATATAATAAATAATTTAAAATTTTTAAATATTAAGATAATAATAATATTATAATAATTTTTAATTCAATTAATCTCATTGAACTTATTATACATACCCCGACTACAACAAAATACGGCTATTCGCCCCCACATTTTTTTTAATTTTTAAACACTTTTTGGTTCCAAAAGAACAAAATCTTGTACCTTTTAAGCATGCAAAGTGACGTGGTCTCCAACCAGCTCTCGCCGCCCCCACCGAGTGACGCTACAAGCGAACGACCGCTCCAAACAGTGAAAATATCGCACTTTATATGTACGCAGGCACCCTGTCAAGGACTCAAGAGTCAAAATTTGCCCAGCAATCCAACTATACTGTCAATCTAGCACTCCCATGGCCCTCGCAAACACCGCCTTCTTCTCCTCGTCTTTTGCCCTCCGTCGATCTAGGGTTTCTGGTCTCGGTTTCGTTCCACAGCTCTCTCCGTGCGAGCCACTCACAGTTTTACCGGTTCGCTACAAGTGTTCAGAACCTGCACTCTCTTTCTCGAGAAAGAAGTAAGATGCAGCCTCCGATCTTTTCCTTCACGCGCTGTTCGGTTGCCTAGAAAATATTCATGCGCAATTCGAAAGTAAAAAGACAGCTTTTATATGCATAAAAAGTAGAAATCGGAAGTATTGTTTGTTGTAACTGTCACCATATCAGTGTCTTGCCCCAGTAAGACTGAACCTGCATTTGAATTACTTCAGGAGAAAACCATTGGCTTATTTTCCTTTGAATTTATCTTATTCGTGGATTTCTCTATTTTCTTAGCAGCTACACGGTGATAGTTGTACTATATTTGTGAATTTCACTTTTGTTCAAAGTAGTTACCTTACATTTCGATAGGATTCGGTTCCTTGTAAAAAAATCCATGGATCTGGAAGCTCTTTTTTGATAAATTAATGATAAAATAACTTTGTATGTACTGGTGATGTGTTTGGCTTCTGAGAAAATGCTTAATCGATTGTCCGTGTGGTGGAGAAAAATAACAAGGAGAAGAAAAGAACACCGGGGTCACGAGTCTCGTGTCCTCTTTAAACATCTCGAGAAAATGAAAGCCTTAAGTCAGCTGTGGTAAATAGATGTTTTAGCCTGTCCTAATCGATTGAACCATTTGCAGATCAGAACTTTCATTTTTCATTCAGTTTTGTTGCCTATGTTCTCTACAGCAATCAAAAGCATTGTATCTTAAATCTTAGATTTTGGCCCCCAAGGATTTTAGGACCGTCTTCATTCTCAACCGATCTGATACAGTTACTGAAAAATCACTTTTAGGGCCATTGGAGGTTTACCTGGTCGTTAACTTCAGGACTCCATGGGATTAGTTGAGGTGCGCGTAAGCTGGCCCAGACACCCACGGGTGTCCAAAAAAAAAAAAACTAAAAAGGAGGGTGATTTTTTAGACCTATTTGTTAACAGCCAACGGTTGTTGACAACTTCTTGTGTGTATAAGCTTTATTCTATTTGAATTTGTCTTGTTTTCACGCTCATATTTAGTTGTCGACAATAAAAGTGATCTCAGAAGGTTGGCTGAGGCTAAAGAGATGGCTGAAGTATATTTTCTTCGTTTACTTCTCCAATGGAACATAAGGTTCTTGATGATTCTCTTCACTCGTACTGTTACAATCGCGTTAATGTTCTCGAGGGATAATGATGAGGAAAGTTTGTTTATGTCATTTGATGTTTGTGGCTTTGTTTTATCTGGTTCACTGATCTTGTCTTTGTAGTCCAACTTTGCGGTTTGTGACTGCATCAGTCATTGTTAATTTGTTAAATCACTTGCTTTAGTATTGTGTATAGTATGTTATTGTTATGTGGTCCAATTTCGATTCTCTTTGTGTGATATTGTGAAAGGATAACCCTGAATTTTTGTTGACTAATATTGCTCATACTGTTATGCAGGAATATTTTGCATGCATCTACCGATGGTTTGAATGCAGTTGATTCAACCTCATTGGTCAGTAAAAGGATTCTTTCGACCTTATATGTTATTTGTTTCACTCATTATTAAGAAAAATTGAGTTTATTTGTTTCATTCATTATTAAGAAAAACTGAGTGTAAAATATGTTAAAGATGTTGAGTATTGCTGTACTAACAGTAGCGCTCTTGAAATGAATGGAAAATCATGCAGATTTTTGGTCCTTCGAAGACTGGTTTGTGATTGAGTTTGAAAATTACAAACTGGTGACTTAGCTTTGGTTCTCAAAGATTTCTTGAGCAATTGCATGACTAGATAGTCTAGATGAGATGCTTTATTGCCAGTTTTTTATTTTACTTTTTTTAGGGTGGTTGAACAATTTCACTTTGAGCAGCATTATATGATTAATGCTTTTGTGTCTTTAACCTTTTTTGACAAGTGCTTTTCCATCCATAACTGAGAGGGATTTGTAAGTGGACATATTCAATTCTGGATGTTTTTGCATGGAATTCTTTTTCTTTTCCTCTAAATCACAAGTACTGGATTGACATGATTCTTACAAATGACTGTTTACTTTTAAGCATTTGAAGGACCACAGTTCACTTGAAACATGCTTATCTGGTCCAAGTGGCCCAAATTATTTACAATCTATGATTTTAACATCTGATCTTTATGCATTTTTTTTCGTATTACTTGTCAAAAAAATATTTATGCATTTTTTTATTTTGTTTACAATTTTGGGGAGTTTGAAGTTGGTTTAACACATAAATTGTGAGAATGACATCATATATCCCTCCAGTACGGCTAAGTTTTTTCTTACAAAAATATATTTACTGATTAAGGGGATAACTGTAAATGCAGAAGTTTGATCGAGATGCCGATTATGTCCCTATGCCAATTGTTCTGATAGATCAAGANTAATTATAAGTAAGCAATTGTATTAATAAGAATAGGCATACCCTGCCCTGAACAATTATACGGACATACTTGCTTTTCACACGACTTTAGACCATGGCTAAAGGACCCCAAAATGTATGTGCAAAATTTTGGGGCAGTAGTAGTGCGTATTTTGTATGAACCATTGGCTGCAGAAAGATGAAACTGCTGTCTTTCCGTGATAAAACTATTGCCAGACACCTCACGAGGCTGGTCCTAGTGCAATATATCTAAGTATAGTCTGCTCATTTTGAAGATACAAGCATTGAAGCAAATCCCTTATATTGAAGCCAAGAGTGTTGAAACTAGTTGCACTGTTTTAATGTTCCCTTCCGAGTCTTTTTCTTTTAGTTAGCAGAAGTTGATAAGATGCTTTAAATGGTTGTCTAAACGGTTAATGTTTCCAACACTAGATATCAGAATTCTGAAAAAATTACATCAGCCCACTGGTCTAATTATGTACTGTTACTTGTTTACTGCTAGTTTTTAGCATTTACAGATTGAATTTGGTTATGCTAGAGACACAGGGCGAAAAGTCGAAGATCCTGATATGTTAGAGAGAATTCGACTGACCATCATTAACAATCTTTTGAAGTATCATCCAGTGAGTATGCTGAAATACTCTATTTAGGTTTTATTT
>QEOT01006689.1:23519-36989 GCA_003123785.1 Pterocarya stenoptera
GAGTGCTAGGGAGATCGCCAAATTGAAGAAGAAATTTGTTCCCCACTGATTAAGCTAGAGGGTAGAATACAGTTGTGTCAACTTATTTTTGATAAAAATTTAATATAAGTGTGGCACTGCATGGTTTACGGGCTAAGTTAGATTGTGGCAATTTATGCATACATGTAATGACGATATTTATCATTGACTTATAATAAAGTACCATTAGTGCAGGCTCTTTCAACAAGTTTCTAGCTTGATTTTTCTCCTGGATGCCGAGTACATGACAATTCTATCACAAAAATATTGTAGAAAGCATCTGCTCAGGAGGCTGAATTTGGGGAACAAGATTTTGCATCCACCATGGAAAAAGGGAAAAAAGATAGCCTTGTCGTTATAAATGTATTATGCTTTCAAAATCTGTTTTACATTTGGTACTTTTCACAGAAGAATTCCAGCAGATCTTTCAGCAACATAAGAGTAGGGTTCTAAATTCATTAGCAATAATGGATTATAGTAATATTGCTAAGATGTTAGGCTTTAAGAGTGTTTTGGGGGTAACTTGGATGGTCTTCAGAACCGTCGGCAGGGAATTTTCTCCCACAGTGGAAGAATAAAGGAAAAAGCACCACCAATTACCACCATAGACCAGACATCATCATTTCAGAATTGGTCATGACCTCTAAAAAGCTATGAAGAAAACCAATTCTCCTGCCATGGCTTTCAACGACAATTTTGAGCATGTGCGCGTTCCAATTCATAACTAACCATCATTCTCACGTGCACTGTGGTAGGTACGCAGCATCTAAGAGATGTATACAGCAACCATTGCAAAAAAGTGAATGCCAAAGAATATGATTGCTAAATGGCCTACTATTAATACATATTTCCCCCTTTTCTGGCAAACTTAGGTAGCTGGTATCCTATGCTCCAAAATATCCTCTTTCAAGCCTTTTTTATTTGAAAGAATAAGCCTTGAAAAAGTTTTATTTAAAACAACTTTATTTTCTTGTTTATTTTTATATATTACTGCATAAAAGTTTGCTACATTCTTGTTCAATTTTGGAAATTAGTGTCGTTTTTCAGACAAATAGAGCATTATTAGAGTTTTCTTCAAACTGGGTTGGAGGAAGTTCCTCCATCACACGGATTAACACACTGTCATAAAAGGTTATGAGACACAATGCCATGATAACCATCACAGGCTCAGAGATTACAAAACAAACCCAAGTTAAGCAGATCAGTGATTCTAACGACTTTACCTAACTTTTCTTACAAAGTTCTTTGTTTGAGCAAGGCATTCAGCATCTCATTCCAGATATCAGGCACCCCAGGGAGGCACCAATGGCTGCAGTCAGAGCCTGAGGAAAAGTCCCTAGGACGCTGCTTCTCTTGTTGGGTCATTGCCCTTCTGTACACAGAGGGATGCCCGTCTCTCCGAAGAGCCGACATAGTAGTAACATCTTGCAGATATACTGGAAATCTCATCCTTCTCAACACCCCTTGTAACACTAGCAACTGTTCAGGAACATGCTGGTGGCTAAAGAAAGCTAGAGGCTGCTTTTGATTATAGCATTTCCATCCATTTTCTCTGCCAAAAAAAGGACACCTCTGCTCAAAATGACTTTTAAGATAAAGAAAGAAAGTCAAGTATATTTGGAGTAGAAATTTCATTGTACCTGTTATGTCTAGGTGACATGCTCCGGAAAATGACTTGGGTTTTGTGAGGGTCTAGATTTAGATCGACCCATTTAGCCCATGTTGTGAGTCCTTTCTCGTATGCAACCATTGGATTCAAGCTTTTAAATAGATTATTTCTCTCCATGAAATAGTCCCACCTAAAATTATTTATAAATCTAATTTAGAATCATGAATTGAGATTTCTTATTTCCTCTTACAGCCTCACCAACACACATCAATGCAACACACGGACAAAGAATTTGATGAAGTGAGAAAAGGAAAGAATATTGCAAAACTTGTCTTACGAACTCCATTTATCAGAATGAGTCCACCAGTGAGCTGAATCAAAAACAAGAATATCAACGCCTCTCCAATACTTTGCATTCTCTTCAATCAAATCCAAATGCAAGATCCTCTTGTTTTCTGGCCCTTTTCTCAATTCCACTAGAAGTGGAGCCCAAGAAAACTCGATTGATATCTCAAAATCCTGTATGTGAAGATTTATACTACTTTATACTTATGCTAATTTGAGGTAAAATTGAATAACTAATTAAGTTGAACCTTCTACAACAATGCTGTATCATACGCTTAGATGTACTAACTCAAGAGGTTAATTAACATAATTACCATAGCATGGAAGGCCATGGTAGGACCATTGTAGATCACCCTCTTCCGAGCAGTTGGAATAACCCCTTGCACCAAGCAGACAAGGGATTCCCATTGATTCCTCATTATAGAATCGCCTACCAGCATTATTCTTTTCTTTCTCATCCTTCCAAGAAAATCCAATGCATCAAACCTGTACCATGGAGGCAAAGCATTGGTATATACGTACTATATCTTTTAGCAACACTCAGACATTGTCTAGATATTTATATTCTTTCCATTCTTCTATTTGGCTTGAGGTAAAACATCTTAGCTAACTCTTGATTGAGAAAAATGTGATGCATGCCCTGAATTTTGAACTTACCGCACTAAAGGGTTCTATGAATTTTGATAACTTTTTATACAGGTGATTCCATAGAGTTTCGGCAGTGAATAATATTTTCTGGGTAATAACAAATTAGATTGCTTTCCTTTTCATGATGTAACGTAGAAAGAAAATGCAAAATTGAGATGTCAACAATATAGACAGAAAGCAAAATATTGTATGTGTTCTGCTTTTTGGCATTGGCATATAGAACAAACCTTTTCCACATTCATTTACATCATATAGTCATCTCTATGTCTTAAACCATGAGAACTAGCATATACATTTTCTTTTTTTTACATGTACCTTGGAATAGAGCAACCTTGGGGCTTCCACTTCCACTTCTCGTAGTCAGAATCCGGGCGTCCATTCTTTTGGCAAGTCACAGCAGCACTAAGATATGGACAGTTTGTGTCGTAGAGAGGATAGGATTGATCATAAACCCATTTACCAATAGAGAAGTCACATCTATTTCTAGAATCATTGTGGGTTTGCACCATGACCACTTCGTCATCTTCTTCATCGAGCCACGGCTCATCCTCTAGGTCAAGCTGGGATGAACATTCACCAATAAAGAAGCATAGCAAGATGTTGAGGAAGAAAAACAGGGAGAGGAGATTAAACTTTGGTTTAGCCATTAAAGCCAAAGAGAGGCTTGCAACGAAGTTTCCGAATGAAGAAGCATTTTAAGTTGGAAGGTCAATATGCTGACTAGAAGTGCTCGATCAAGCCATGACTTGCGCTGGGGTGGGCCCATGTATCATGTTCTTTTTACTCATTGCCTTTGTATCTAGTAACCGGTATCTATGTTCTTCCCCACTGATGTTAGATAAAGTTTTATTGGAACAGAGTCTTCCACAATCTTTTATTAAAAAAAAAAAAAGTAATAGATTCATTTATGTCATTTCTCTTATATCAATATTAGCGAAGAGAAGTCATGAAAATGAAAAAGAGAGAAACCTAGGCCTTAAATCCGATGGGAGGGGACCAAGCCCCAAACGAAAGCGTGTGAGGGGTGAAGGTTCAAAAACTCTTTGGCCTGTACATATGGGTATGGGGAAAATGTAGGTGCGGTTTGGACAATGAGTTGAGATGAAAGTTGAAAGTTAAAAAAATTATTGTTAGAATATTATTTTTTAATATTATTATTATTTTAGGATTTGAAAAAGTTAAATTATTTATTATATTTTATATAGAAATTTTTAGAAAAATTATAATGATAATATGAAATGAAATAAAATACTTTCACTATCAAAACTGGAAAGTAGTATTCTTTTTCTTTTTCTTCCATAACCTCAAAACGCAGGGCTTATCTTCCATGTTGTATACTCTAAATTCTAATCATCGTACCTCATCTCTATTGTGTTGGGTTGATTTGAAAGAGAGGAGGAGAGTGGTTGGTTTGGTGGTTAAAATACAGACATTAATGATAGCAAAGAAGCTTTGAGGCCGAGAGTTACGGTGACTCTAAGCATGATTTGTTTTTGCTTCTTTCAATGTCAATAAAGATTTTAAAGTAACGATCATGGAGACAAAGCCAACTGAAGACCCACCATGCATTGCATTATTATTATGTCTTTCCCTCTTTTCAGGTCAAAAGTTTTACCTAACCGAGCTTTATGGTCATGGGAATTTCTTCTAACGAATGATTATGGCAACGCTAAACCTTGGTAGCGTCAAAGGTAGGTTATGATATCGTTTTTTTATAAGACAATAAGAGATGTTTTGTTAAAATTTAAATAAATTATTGTTATAATATAAATTTTTAATATAATTTTTATTTTAAAATTTGAAAAAATATAATTATTTATTATATTTTATATGAAAAGAAAATATTAAAAAATTGATAGATATGAGCTGTGTTTTTAATCTTGTATTGTACCGGCCAGTATTTTCCGTACTGGCTACCGACCCGGTACAAGTACACAACGTGTTTCGTACCGGTTGGAATACCGGCCGTACCGACGGGTACCGGCCTAACCTATATTTCGACCTGTACCAGCCTGTGTACCGGTCGATATTTCGGCCTTTAATTATTATTATTTTTATTTTTTTAAACTACAAGTTTATTTTTTGACCTCCAATTCAGATTAGACTATTTATAATTTAAATATCTATGTATTTATATATAATTTATTCATATATAGATTATTATTTTGAAATATAATTTATTAATATATCGATTATTTTGAAAAGGTATACGAAACGATACTAGTATTGAAATATTTCATTCTAATGCCTTCACTGCTATGGCATTCAAAACATTGGATATGAGTAATGAGACCAAGTTCTAAAAACATGCGTGCCAACATCTACATGGTTTTTTGTTTTTAATTTTGCACATTATCTAACACGAGGGTGTGGTGATATGAATGCTTGTGATGTAGCAAAGTATTTATTTATTTTTATAGGAAGTAAAGTATTAAGTTTTGAAAGAGAAATCAATCTATAACCTCTGTCTTATTAATATGATCGGACTTCCCGCATTGGAGGGAATATTTTTATTAATTTTTCTTGATTGATGTATTTATTTAGGTTTCAAGGACACACTACATTATATGTGGAATAAAAAAGAGCATGTAATTCACTCACAAGTCAAATCGTCATCTTTTATGAACTCATGGAGCGTCCAATAAATAATATTGGCGGGATCATCACGATTGGTTTCCTCGTCAAAATTATCTCTAAAATCTAGCTAAAAGAACATATTTTTTATTAATTTAAAATCTTTCAAGCTACAATATCAAAATGATAATATAATATTATTTTTAAATAATAATATTTTTAATATTTTATAATTACATTAATTATATGTTAATTAATAATTTAATTTTTATTTAAATTATTATGAAAAATGTGGGTATGATATTTTGAAATAAATATCACTTTTGAAGTTGAAAAACGTGAAAAATGTTATGGAGCAGTTTGATATGATATATTGGTTAGATATATTGGTTTAAAATATTACAGCAATACGTCTCTAAATATGAAAAAAGTATTGAAAATACTGTAGCTAATATTTGAATTCTCACTATTTGCTACTCAAATACCAGCTCATTTCATCTTATATTCTTTTAAATTTTTGAAGATGGACGTTTGACTGTGCGAATGCCACCAGCCAGGGCTCGAAGCCAGGCAATGGCATCCGAATTTACAATACGACATCGCTTTTCCACTAATTTTTACAATACGTCGCAAACTTAACAACGGCTACCAAATCTAGGGTTTAACGGAAAGCCCTTTAAACCCTTCACACGTACCCTCTCTTGGCTTCGCAGAGCTCGAGCTTCAATTCGATTCCGATGGCGGCCTTCAATCACGTCAAGAACATGTACGATGTCTCCTTGAAGCCCCGCCTCCTTCGAACGCTCATCAAAGAGGATTTGCCCGACGAGACACACCCGTTTCGGAACCCTGCCGGGCTCTCCACCGTCGTTTCGATGATCAAGACGCACGGCCTCCTCTCCGAGTCCTCCTTCGGTGAATCTACGAATCAAAGGCAAATCGAGAACTGGAAATCCGCCGTCGATTCATGGGTCAACCGCTTGGATTTGCTCGTCTCTCACGCTATGGTGTTCATCAATAAACTTCTATTTAAATTTTACGTATATTTTACTTTTTTTTTTGGAAAGTGCTTATATTTATAGTTATTAATTAATTTTTTGTTTTTATGATTAATTGAAATGGGTTTTATGTTTTTCTCCCCCTAAGGGCCCAATTGGTGTAAGTGCTGTATTTGTACAAGGCTTAGAAAAATTGGTTGGATAATGTTCGTTTTGATTTAAAGCAACTTGGGACGATTTAAAAAGTAACTTGCGTTTGTATAAACCTTTCAATTTGAGTTAAGAGAAACCGAAGGTCTCAGTGGTGGCATCCATTGGTTTTTTGGCTGGAATTATCTGACACTGTGACAGCAGTGCGGGCTTCAATTTTCTTTGATGTCCTACTTCTGGCGTGTGAAATGCATAGGAGGGCTTTGATTGCGATGGGGGCATCCAACTGCACCCGGAATGGTCTCTTTACCATGTTTAGGGTGGATGGGTTGTAGCTATTCCTCAAAAGCGTATATTCTCAAATGACATCCTAACATTTTCCATGTCCGCCGTATTTGCTTGAAGTAGAGGAGATTATATATGAAAAATGGAATATGTATGTTAATGTAGAAGAAAGTAAAATATATGTGAGAGATTCTAAGAACTTTCAGGGTGAAAGAAAGAATAGATGGATATAAATTGCATTAATGAATTTTATCAAATTATTTGCAGTGCACTTGATGAATATATTAGGCTTCTACTGATGGTGGATTCTCAACCTTTTATCAGTGCTGATAGGGCTGGCTTTTGCCCATTCTGTTATTAATAAAATCTGTTTACTTATAAAAAAAAAAATCAGTGCTGATAGGGCTAGATTTAGAGTTGAATGGAGGCCATGGGATCAATGTCGTTGAATGGAGCAATGTAAAAACTATGTTTTGGATGGTAATTATTTTCTCTAAGTTACCATAGGAATAGTCCATACTATGTGAAATGGAAATGAAAGATGAATTCTGTATCTTTTTTCATTTTACCAAAAGGCTACAAATCCTCGTCAGATAAGTACTCATCGGATTGTATGATTCCTTTCTAGCCAGATAAATGCTGGGCAGGAATCTGCTTACTGGGTGTGACTTGTCAAGAATGCAGTTCTGATCGTTTCTTGGCATCATATGATGGTTGGTTCCACAAGCTTCTACCATTTATTCAGGTACATGAGCTTAGTTTTGTCGTGCACCATAATTGTCATATTTAGTGTCTTATGGCCATCCAAAGTTACTGCTCTTATTTTTGTTTAGTGAAACAATTTTATCAAGAGTGTACAGGGATGCAACCCGAGTGCATAGGAATTACAAGAGGACAAACACTACTAATAAAAGAGAAAAAGGAACAAATTGCAATGAATTCTAGAAACTAGAGAAGCTAGAGTTGCAACCATCCAAACATAAAGGGATTTGAACATAATGGCTTTTAACTCTATTATCAATCTCTTGTACTTTGCAAAGGTTTGAGCATTATGTTCCTGTCAAATACACCACATTAAACTTACAAGGCACCATCCTTCAAACTTCTAATTTGCTATGACTTCCAAATGGGCTTCACCAGATCACCTTGATCCCCAAAGCTTTTTTTGACAAGTAAGAAATTTATTAAAACCACGTAATTAGGCATAGCCCAAGTAAACATGAAATATACAAGAGAAAAACACCTAATTACAAGCTAATGCTGAAAAACATAAGAAAAATCACTAAGGCTAATCCCATCCATTACAAGCGTTCTTTATTATCGAAACAGTGCCCATTCCTCTCGTTCCAAATACACCACATGAGACAAAGAGGAACCATCTTCCAAACAGCAGCTATTTGACGATTTCCTCGAATCCCTCTCCAACAGGCCAAAAGATTCACCACCCGCTTGGGCATCACCCAAGCAATGCCAAGCCTAGCGAAAACCTCATCCCACAAAGCCTTCGACACAAAACAAAAAATGGAAGATGGATATCAGTACTCCCTGGCCACTTCATATCGAAGCAAAAGATGATCAGTGCTTTCCTTGCTCTGCTTACATGTACAACACCAATCTGTCCTATGACCTGCCTCTTTCTCAAATTATCCAAACATCAAAATCTTCCCTAAAGCTACCTTTAAAACAAAAATGATGCCTTCAAAGGAGCTCTTTTTCTTCAAACACACTTTCAAGGAAACAAAGAGCGAACTTGGGGGTTGAACACATGGTAAAAAGATTTGTTCTTGAATATCCGTCGTTTGGAAGGGATCCAACAGATTTTTTCCACATCACCTCCTCTCAACCCAACATAATACAGACAACTAAAGAATGAAGAGATTAACTTCACCTCTCAATCATGCGCTGATCTTATAAATGTAACATTCCCGTGTGTTATCGGAAATATGCAAATGTTCTGCTATCTAAGCATTCTATAACTCTATATACTAAACAAAGCCAGGAAAGCTATCTCCAAGAGTTGATCCCCGCACCACTGTTCATACCAAATCTGACCTTCGACTCATCACCTGTCAAATCTACCAAATCTAAAAAAAAACTAACAAAACGTTTCTTCTTGAACAAAGTTCCAGGAAAATTGTGTTACCATCTTGCTTCTATTTTGTATGCATACACTTTGTTTTTCATATGACATATATGGTATGGAAATGAGCTTCTACCCACCTGTTGAGATTGGTAATCTGAAATATGTGGTTTAGAAAGCAATAAATAAATGCTAAATAAATCTCTAGTCTTTTATAGAGTAATAAATTATGAGAAAACCCACCCGTGGGTAGCCCAAGTGGTAATGGAGAGCATGAGCCCTATGTCACAAGTTCAATTCCCCTTGGGATCAAACTGCGATTTAAGTGGGAGGCCATGGCGGTGAGTTGCTGTGCTAGTCTCCTCGGGGGTTTAGGTTCCATGTATGGGTCCAAGGGCTCTGCCATGGGATGGTTCCCTTGTCATAAAAAAGAAAAAAGAAAAAAGAAATGATAAATTTGCAATTGAAGATTTTAGTTTGTCTCTTAAATTGCTGAAATTTTGTTTGTATTTCAATGCTTAAAGTTAAAAAGTCATAAAATTTCTAAAATTCCTATATTAATATGTTACATATCTTTTGTTTTAAACAGTCACCAGCAGATTCTCATTTTGTGAAGGTGGCTTCTTGTGCCTCGCTGTCAGACATGTTCACAAGGTTAGATCTCCCATTTTTCCCAGCAGAGAATCATAATACAAATATATTTTATGTCTTGAGCTACTTATAAAAAAAATATTTTATATGTCTTGAGCTGTGACTGTCGTACAACGTACTTTGGAGTTGTATGGAATTGGTGGATTGTGTATACATTTGGATCCTTGTAAGGAGTTTTTTATATGATGGTGGACACTGAATCTTTAAGAATTTTAAGTACAAGAAATTTTATTGATACTAAAATAGGCATAGCCCAAGTACACGGAAAGTATATAAGAGAATATACCTTATTAAGAGCTATAAGGAGTTTTTTATATGATGGTGCAACCTTAGAACATAGGAAGTATAAAAGAGGAACATCCAAGCAGAAAATACTAATATCTAACTTCCAAGAGACTCAAAATCTCCCACAATGAAGGCGGTTAGTAACTGAGGTCCAATCATAGAGAAAATTGCTGGAATAGAAACTACTGCTTTAACATCGGTAGTTCATACCACTCAAGATTCCAAATTTCACCTCTATGATGTCTTCCAAGATGCCCCTTTCAACATGCTAACAAATAAACAATTGTTTTACGCATAAGCGATGAAACTTCAAACAAGCCAAACATGAATGAAATTCATATAGTATTGATTTTGAATTCAATCTTGCTAAGCTGTCCCCGTGGGAGTGCATCTAATTTACAATATTTTGGAGCTTGAGTTTTTCAAAACTTTTTTTTGATAGGTAATAAGAGATTTTATTGACAAGTAAAAAGGCATAGCCCAAGTGCACAGGAAGTATACAAGAGAATACACCAAGTTTTTCAAAACTCTTGATGAGGTTTGTAAGTCTTCTGAATAGGATGTTAGAATTATGGGAACACCCTTAACAGGTTTTCTAATGAGAATGTGAGTGCGTGGTCGTATTGATGGGTCAATTTGAATGTGTTTAATTTGGAAATGTTACTTGCCCTTCTTCGATTTCAAATCGAAGGTAATGGCTTATGGGGCTCCCAGCTGGGTTATCGGTTGTCTAACTTCTATTTCGTAATAATTTTCAGAGAATGCTGGCATATAACCGATGCATGGCCCCTATATTGGTTTATATAATTATATTCCAAGAAATTGTTTGTTCCAAACTGTAACTTTGTTCTTGATGTGAATCTGCTATGCTTATAGCCTGTAGCTGTTAGTGATATTGTGAGTTTCATAACTTGTTTAGCCTTTTTTTTCCCCGGGGTTAGATTGGGTGGATTTCCAAATCAAAAGAAGGATGGGACTTCCCATGTCGTGAAACTCATTCAACCAGTTTTGAAGCTGCTAAATTATGATAGTTCAGAGGCTATATGGGTAAGTAGCATTCGTTTAAAAATTGCTTCAGGCCTCAGGCTTTGCCTGGGAAAATCCATGCATTCACACTTTTCCTTTTCTTTTAAATTTGTCAATGAAACAATTTCCTCTGACAATCGAATCAAGCTCTTTCATTGTCATTTAACACTATCTTTTTATCTCATCTTGTCATGATTCTTGTTACATTCAACACTCTAAGTGAAATTAGATTTGATAGAATCATTAAATAATTGGCTAGGAGGGGTATTGTGTGCTTGAAGCCTTTTTGTCCTGGTGTTTTCTGAGTATCAAATGCATATCAGTAATATTGCCAGATATTGATGAGTCCATTGGATGTCGCTACCATCTATATAGACAGATAACATAAAGGTTGATGCTATCTTGTGTTTGAAACCAGTCAGGGTCCAGCTTAGTGGTTAAAGGGCGAGCTTGGGTTGAGTTGTAGACTCAGACATTCTAGGTTCGATTCTGCATTGAGAGCTTCTGTAAGTTACTTGATACACGGTTCTGGGGGTTGGGTTGTTTATCCGGATTTACTATCCAGGGATGGGTTCGAAGGACCTTGTCTTGGTGAGGTTCCATATCATTTAAAAAATTTGTGTTTGAGCTTATGTATAGTCTCTCTCTCTCTCTCACACACACACGCGCGCGCGCGTACGTGTATGCGCATGTATGCACGTGGGTGTGGGCCCACACTCCCCACATATGTATGTGCTGTGGTAAACTTTATGGCAAAAGCAGNCGGTTCTGGGGGTTGGGTTGTTTATCCGGATTTACTATCCAGGGATGGGTTCGAAGGACCTTGTCTTGGTGAGGTTCCATATCATTTAAAAAATTTGTGTTTGAGCTTATGTATAGTCTCTCTCTCTCTCTCTCTCACACACACACGCCCGCGCGCGTACGTGTATGCGCATGTATGCACGTGGGTGTGGGCCCACACTCCCCACATATGTATGTGCTGTGGTAAACTTTATGGCAAAAGCATCGTTTTGAAATTAGTTGGGATCAGAGATGCCTTTTCTACTTCAAGATCCTTACTTTCTGCATATGTGAATAAATTATTTCTTCAAACTTAGTTTACCAGGTTGCATGAAGATATGATCTCTGTCTGTCATTGATGTTCCCATCATAACATGTCATGTGACCTAGTTTACTGTGTTCAAGTTTCATTTATCATCTCCATGCCGGTGCATGCAGGAAGGAGCAGTTCAGTTAATATGCACTGCTATAACTTACTTTCCATCTTCCATACATCGTCATTATGAGAGTGCAAGTCATTATGACAGTGTAAGACTTTTTTTTTTTTTTTCTTTTTTCTAAATAAAATCTTCAATTACATGAAAAAATATTGTAAAGGCTGCATCCCAATACATACCAAGTTTTTAAATTTGCCCTTTTTAGTGGAACCTAGATAATGTAATTTGGATAGTCTGATATAGATTGAATTACTGACACCATATTCGAAAAGTACTTTGCAACTCCTTTATCTTTTAAATGAAAGAAAAGCAAGGTTCATATCTGTTATAGTTGTTCCATTTCAGACTCGGTGTTGTACAATCTAAAACATAATTAAAGCAGTAGCACCTCGTATTAGAATCATATACTTTGGACTGTAGATAATTGGCAATTCAATAATGGTGGCCTGGACATATGTCCTATATAATGTCATAAATTTAGTCACATGGTGGAGATCAACCTTATTTTATCAGCTTTCATTGCTGTTTATGTGTTAAAAGCCTAACAATTTTCCTTTTTACTGGACTTCTATCCCTTTACAAAACCCTTAGATTTGACTTGTTGATTCATTCATGGTGAGTACCAAATACTTTTGCAGATGGAAGCTGCAATTGCTTCAAAACTTTTGTCAGGAAAATGCAGTGCTGATATGCTGAAGGTAACATGGTTGTTTTTGCTTTGTATGATCTGTATCTTTCACATGACTTTACAAGAAAACTTTTGGTTGTATGCAAACTTGGTTCTGAATTTATTTGGTGTTCAACAATCAGAAGCTTGCTCATTGTCTAGCATTATTGCCAAAATCGAGAGGAGATGAAGATAGCTGGTCCTTAATGATGCAGAAGATCTTATTATTGATTAATGCCCATCTGAATGATACCTTCCAAGGTCTAGAAGAAGGTCAGTTTGAATGCAATCTTGGTTGTGCTGTTTCTGGTCGTAAGGATTGTAAGTGATAAGTTGTAGATGTTGCAGAAACTACACGTAATGAAGCTGGGAGATTATTGGTTCCACCAGGAAAAGATCCCCCACCTCCCTTAGGGGGTCATACGTCACCAGGAGAAGTCTCAGACAATCCCACAAGGAGGTCTGAGAGATTATTAATCTCCAGTGTCTCTACACTGATGCTCTGCTGTTGTACAATGCTCACAAGTTCGTACCCTGTGCAGGTTATGATTAGCTCTTTTAAGATGCTTTCATGAAAAATAGGAATGCATCTAGTCGGCATACTTCTTTAATGTTTAAGGGTATCAACCTGTTTCGATAGATGATCTTAAAACTGCAGATGCTGGATTTTTAAGATATATAGTATATTTTGGCTAGCAGGTAAATGTCCCCATTCAATCGTTATTAGTTCTTGTCAAGAGAGTGCTGATGGTGGATGGATCATTGCCACATGCCTTATTGCCCTTCATGACTTCCATGCAGCAAGAGCTCATTTGTTCAGAACTTCCTGTTTTGCACTCATATAGTTTGGAGCTGCTCAGTGCTGTCATAAAGGGTACACGCAGGTAAACCGGAGTTTTTATATATATATATATATA
>QEOT01006690.1:0-10307 GCA_003123785.1 Pterocarya stenoptera
TACAAACATCAAGAATCGGCATGCTTGAATGAGAAATATTTCCAAGAATTTATGACAGCAATGCAAGTTAGAGTTTTCAGAAAGAAATTAGAATACGCTTTGGGAGAACAACCTTCATTTTCCAGAAAGTAACATCGCTGTGACAGAGAGAGGTGCATACGATTCGAATCCGAACCTCACGAGCCATCGGCGGCGCCACCGTGATCTCCTCGATTACCAAAGGCTCACCCGGTTGGCGACTAACCGCAGCTAATAAAATACATAAGATGAACAAATTAGTTTCAGACACTTGCATGAAAGTTGAGAAAATGCAATTCATATCAAAAGAGTTTTCACTTAAGAGGTACCTCTGCATGTGATGGGCTTCCCCCTAGTTTTACTCGAAGGTTGTTCGTCCATGGCGATCAAGACTCGTACAGTAGTTGTATCTTTCTCTCGCTCGCTCGCTCGATTGTTCACTGTTTTAGTAAGTGCCAATATGTACTCGAAGTCTCGAAGTCGGACGGAAGAACTGCTGGTGGTGGTGAGAATAGCGTGGCCAGGTGGGAATGCCTTTTTCTAATCTAACAAATAAAACATTGAACTTTGAAGGTATAGGACCGATAGCTATCCTTGGCCACTGAATGGATTTGCTCATTGCGATGATGTTTGCTGTTGAATCTGTAGGATTCCCTGCCATGATCAGGGCATGGACATGGACATCAGGACAAGGACATGGTTGTTGGCTTATTCCTTGACTTTTTTTTTTTGTTTTTGTAACTTGTAAAATAGAAATGATATTTGTACTATATTGCTTTGGATTCGAATATGGGATGAGGTAATTTTAAATAAAAGATAAAATTTAAAAAAATTATTGTTAAAATTTTATTTTTTAATATTATTATTATTTTAAAATTTAAAAAAATTAAATTATTTATTATATTTTATATAAAAATTTAAAAAAAATTATAATAATACTCTCTAAATCCAAATAATTTGTCACGGTCAATGTGCTGAAAAAAGTAGCAAGTCGTCTGCCATGTGGAAGACTTGGAATGCTGGGACATTGGACTTTGGAACCAAGGGGAGGCGGCGTGGTAATTGAAGTTTACTTCTCCGTTCTTCTATTTTTCCTCGTATTTGGAAAAATTTAATTGAAAGAAATTTTGCACACTAATCCATACAATTATTCAATATAATTGATTAAAAAATAAATTTTATTAAAAATAATGTTAATTTAAATTTAAAATATGAAGGTAATATGATTAATACGTAGATTAGTATACAAACTTACTTGTATATAATAAAACTCTATTAACTAAAGTTTACTTGCAAGCAAAGATTTGGTACCGGTAAACAGTTGAGATGGGATGATATTTTTTGAATAGTAATTAAATAAAATATTATTAAAATATATTTTTTAATATTATTTTTATATAAAAATTTAAAATAATTATAATGAGACAAGATAAGATGTTTATTATATTATCGTCACTTCCCAGTGATCACTGATCAACACTTTTGCTGTGAGGAAGATACGAAGAGACCTAAAATAAATCATAAAAAATTATATTCTCAAGTGGTGTGCATAGTACATTTAATAAAATATTTATTTTTTATAATTTAATATAAAAAGTAAATTTTAAAATTTAAATTTATAAATTAAATTTTACTATTTAAGTTATATAAATAGTGTGATAAATATTATCGTTTTCATAAATATTATCGTTTTCATAAATATTATCGTTTTTAATATCCATTTTTAAGCACTTGACTTTAAAAGTTATTCGGACATTTTTATAGCTTTGATAACTTAACTACTTCTGAAGGTAAATACTAGCCTTTAAACTTGATTGGTGAAACACAATTTGATTTGTTAGAGTGTTAGAGTATTGTCAATGGCTTATCTAAATTTTTATCTATTTTAAATAATCAAGATCTACTTTTTTTTTTTTTTTTGGCCAATGACTTTTGCAATATATCATATATTAATTTATCCATTCTTTATTTATATAATTTAAATATTATTTTTTATTTATATTAAAAAAAATGTGTATTTTTATTTCTTATAACTCACATTTGCAATATCTTTATATCTCTTAATATTTGTTAATATCATCTATTAATGTGATTGTAATGTGTCCATCCACATTATAGATGATAAAAATAGCATAAATAAAAAATAAATAAAAACAAAATGGGCATATTATGAGTTTTTTTTCACACACTTGGCTTCTTATACAATAATGTAGGATGCTACTGTAGCAGAAAATAGGAAAAACAATATAAAGATATTTACAAGAACTAAAAGTTTGTTTGTCGAAACTTGTAGATCATAAACTTAAGAGATCTAATTTAAATGATTTATCTTCTCACAATTAAGTAGTTCATGAATACTGGTATCGGGAAAAATCCTGATACCTAAGTTTTATATTTAAAAAAAAAATCATTTTATGCACAAGTCTACGTGGTTTTGGTCTCAACATTATTTTATGCATGCAATCTATACATGGATATTCGATTTTTGTTTTGTTTTACGTGCATTTAGTTAAAAAAAAATGTAAGAGCACTCTCAATAAATTTTGTAAAACCCAACTTTTTGTAAAATTTAAAAGTAATAGCTAAGAATACCGGCCCCTCCAATGAATTATATATTTCAACACTATTATTGAGCTATAGTTCGCCTCTATATTTAGTGGATACTGTAGACAAGTGTATAAGTTTTTTTATTCACTCTCTCCATCTCTCTATGCTTTCTAATTCTTTCTTCCCCGCGGATAGATTATTTCGTTTTAGCCCCAGTATATTTCGCGCTATCTTCACTTCCTCTCAAGACTCGTACTGCTCTTCAACCGGCAATGATTGCGAAGTGCCAAAAAACAACACAACTCAAACATCTAATTCCGGAGGTAAATTCCTAAGCTCAAGTTTTTCCCTTTTCGAGTGGTTTTTTCTTGGACAGATTTGTGGATGCATGGTTTGATATTTAGGGTAGATTTTAGATTTTCGAGCATTTTTTGGATTGAGAGATAAGATGAGATAAGTTAAGATGGTTTGTGAATAGTATTAAGATTTGTGAGTTAAAATTTATAAATAGTAATGAGATGAGTTGAAATGATCTCAACTCACCTCTCAATCCAAACCTTTCATTTTTATAAATTTAAATTTTGATTTAGTTTATAAATTTCAATTAAATTAAAATAAAACATAATTATCGCAATGTATATGAGGAGATATTGTAAATATTAAAATATATGAGGATATCATTAGTAATTAGAGAAAATATTTGAAATGGATAAAAAACATTAAAAAGTAATACTTAAATGATATAAAGAAAAAACAAATAAGTTGATGTATGATGTATTGTAAAAATTAATATGTAAAATAAAAAAAATGAATTTTGATGATATATTTATTGTAAAGGATAGAATAAAGAAACTATTGAGGGTGCTCAAGTTGTTTCTACCTTTAGAATAATCTTGACATAAAATAGATAAAGTTGATATATTTTTATTATTACAGATAATGGACAATGTTCAATGTCTTGAGATTTATTTCATTGTTTTTTATCATTTTTTTTCAACATTTATTTATTTATTAAGTTATCTTTTTGAAAAAATTTGGGTCAGTTATTCTTAACGCCTAAAATCGGTACAACAAATAGGAAGAGGAAAAAGAGTTGTTCCTAACCCACTATGACAATCTGGGTCTCGATTGGTATGGTGTGGTGCCCCTGGCGGTAGTCCGATGCGGGTGTACAATGCATATGCGCACATCCATGGCAGTGAAAGATAAAATAAGTACAGGAAAAACAAAGAGAGAGAAACACAGATTTATGTAGTTCAACACTAGGGCCTACATCCACAGGGGTTTGGGAGGAAAGAGTCTACTATAATATGCTTGTTTTACAATCTTTCATGATTTCTCATCCTTACTATACAATGTATATCAAAGGTCTATCTTCTGGTGGAGACATTTTCATTGGAGCTCCTATCGCCAGGTTGAAGAAGCCCTTGTGAAAGTCGAAATTCCTAGGAGAAGCTTGGCCAAAAGTCCATAAAGTTGTCTCGTTATCTCCATTTTATCTTCTGCCTCACGCTTTACGTCACTTCCCCTTTACTTTATGTCATTTTCCCTTTACTTTATGTCACTTTTATTTTACTTTATGTCACTTCTCTTCTCTTTCTCTTGATATTATGCACTCCCTCAACCTTTTGTCTCCTCTCTATTTTCTTATCATTCCCTCTTGATGAATCTCCCCATTGGGCTGAGTTTAGGAAATATCATGGGTCTATTATATTTTATCATTTACAGTTACAATCAAGGTAACCAAGTTTTCGGATCAAAAAAATTAGAGTACGTCCAGATACCTGTCCGAACTAATTCGAGCAAGTATTTAAACTGTATTACACATCTAAACACTTTATAGATATAGTTGAATATCCAGACCTGCACTAGATGAACAATGTCATCAATAAACCATCAAACTAATAAAAAATGAGTTCCATTTCTATGGTCCATTGGTTATAAAGATGGGTGTGCAATTGCTAGGACTGTTCACCAACCCAGCTCGACTCGAAAAATACAATTTCTGACCTGACTCGAAAATAGGTTGTTCCGTTTGGCTGATTACCCAACCCGACAGCAGTTTCGGCCGAAACGGGTATTTTGACCCTTTTTTTTTTTAAATCTCTATGTATATTAGAAAATTTTGATTACCATTCTATACCAAAAAAAAAAAAAAATTGAAATGGTCTATTTCAATGCTCTTTTGTGATTTTGATCATGCACTAATTTGCAGAATTTGTTTGTTTCTTAATTTCAATGTAATTGGAATTTACATTATGAAAAATGTCCTACGGTTTATTGTATTGTCAAACTGGATGACTTTGTATTTCTTCTCATTGTTAGACCGTAACTTTCTTACCAATTACACGACTTTTGGGAATAGTTATATACTGAATTGCTTTTAGAAGTAATATATATATATATTTTTTGTTCATCATTTATGAGAAGATGAGGTGTAGATATTATCAATTTCGCTAATTTGGCATTAAAAACTTTAGTCAGACATGAACAAAAGGTACCCAAGAGAACAACATTCAATATTTTTAAAGTCACATATGAACAATTGAAACTCAAGTGAGTCGTGTTTTCAAATGCATCACTGGCATTCGTACCATATCTATACAACAAATTCATGCACAGAATGCATGAGATTCCAAAAGAATGTCACTAAACCATAAAAACATAATCACCCTTTCCTTGAAAGAAAGAAAAATCATTTTTCATGAAGAATAATTCACATATCCATACTACGGCCTTGTAGTTGTAGCCCTATTGTAATCTTCAATCGGCCTCATTCAAAATATTCTTCAAAATCATATCTACATGAAATAAAAAATTACGTTAAATATATAATTAATTGAAATGACTATAAAAAAAACATATAATTAATTTATAATAAAAATTATAGGAACTGTTGGAGCATTGACTATAGGAACTTGATATCAGATGCAAACCAACAAACACAGAAAGTATGTCCACATCATCAGTGAGAGCATCAAAACTTGAACAAAAATCTTCCACCTATTATTATTCATCGTCCTTTGAATCTGTATTAAACAGAGATAATTGCTCTTCAATATTTATTTGGTCTCTTTGTTTTGGATCCTTCTGCTCTCACAAAATAGAGAATAAATCACAGTTTTAGAATCTCTTCATCACAAAGTGTAACTACATGATAAAAATGCTTGACCAGGTCGATGGAAATTGACCAGCCAACTAACCTACCTATTAAAATAATGAAATGTGCTTATCAAGAACAATACATAAATTTCAACCAAATTTATCTAAAAGAAGATCCAAGTGTTCATTGCTATATATTGTGATATAACAAGAGAGCCAACAATGTTTTGTATGAGGAGCATCGGTAAAATGATGAAGTCAGGCATCGAGCACTTCCAGAGGTTATTGAAGTACGTAATGGTCTGAATTATTATTTTTGAGTTTGTTTAGCACTAATTGAATTCACACTACTCTTTCGATAAAATAGACAAGAATTTGTTGGGCATGTTGACTAGCTTCAAAACCCAGTTAGGTTCAGTACTTCTTTTGCCACCAAATTTGTAGAACTAAATAAAACATGAATCTAAAGAATACAAACACTTCAGACCAGACTGGGGAAGAACCAAATTTACAGACATGGTCTTCTTGTAACCCTCCTTAACATATCTAGTTCATGCTTAGATTTGATGGGTTAAATGTGTCTTAAAGCTTCAAAAAGAGTGTCACAGGCCCCGAATGAAGGATATGGGCTATGGGCTTGGGCTAATTTAATTTCATTTACAATCTCAAATTCAGCATGCATGTGGATTACAATATAGCTAGTAGGCCTTGGGCCTTAGTTTATTTTCTCGTATACTTTTAGTTGTGTTAGCCTGAGCCCATGTAGGGGTCATCTTGCTTTTGTATGAGCCAAGGGCTCTAGATTTCAGGCATCCAAAAAGTTAATGCAAACATTATTTCTCTCTCTTATCATTTTCTTCTATTCTTCAATGGAGGTGCTCTCCTTGAAGTAAGCAATTTCTATGTATTTTTCTTTTAAGTAACTTGCTATGTGTTACAAAGAGAAGCTTGTCTCACATTAGATTTAGCCCCAAAACAAATACACACAAATGTGCACCAAATCTCCATCCAAACAAACAACACAAATTTAGGGCACAGCTTGCAAATATAAATTTTCAATAGTTTTACAACAAAATTAATTACACAAGCCTCAAAGAGCAATTGGGCGTACCTTGGATTAGTTTTTTTCGGTGCTTGTAATTTGTAGAAAAAGCTTCCATGATCCAACCAACATAGAGAGCGAGCAAGAGAGATTGAGTTAGAGAGAGAGAGAGAGATGCAAGAGACTAGAGAGAGAGCTGAGTCTGCACGTTTGAAACTCTGAGCTCTAGGTTGCTTCGAGCGAGAGAGAAGAGGGATTGATGGAGGATTGAGAAGAAAAGATGGGTGAACAGTCCTATGCAAAAGAGAGAAAACTGTAAGGATATATTTGGAAAAAATATTTCACCTAAAATTTTTATCTTCATCTCATCTCATCTTTACACTTTTTCAAATCTCCATACAAAATATAATAAATAATTTAACTTTTTCAAATCCCAATATAACTTTTTCAAATTCTAATTCAATTTTTTCAAATCTCAAAACTAAAAAATAATATTTTAAACTTTAAAATAAAACATAAAATTTTCATCTTATCTTTCAAACATAATCTAATCTTGGAGTATCGGCTAATGACCGAGTGTTTTTTAAACAAGTTGGGTAATTTCCTTTCCGATTCGGAACTTAAATGGGTTGGATAATTTCCAGTCGGGTCGAGAAAATGGAATTAAAGATCAGCCGGCTTTTTTGTTCAGTCCTAGCAGTTGGTAACGGGTATAGCATTAAACTAAGAAAATAACTTTAATGTGACTGTAAATTAGGTCCTTTACAACTTATACCATCAAACAAATAACTGTCACAATTTTTAAAGATCTCTGAAAACACTATACACAATCATAGATATTTAAATAAAATATGCTTAAAAATAAAATAATCAACATACATTAAAAAATAAGGGTTGACTAATCACCCTAATATTTCATGTGGTGACCAACCACCCCACAAGACGACAAAAACCACCCGTATGGTTGGGAGGGTCCTCCAACCACATACTACTTAGATATAGTGATTGGTTGGTTCCTTATGCAAGTGGTTAGGATAAACAGTCTGCCGCAATGACTTTTAACCAATCACTTTTTAATACGAGAAATGATATTTACAGTCGTAGAATATACAAATGTTATATAATTTATTTAAAAAAATAAATAAATATAAGATCTATATAAAAAATAAATAAATAAATAAATAAAATAAAATAAAATTAACAGTAAACTTAATTATTTTTCAAAATAATTATACGACATTTACGCATTTCATAACTGTAGATAGCATATTAAATGTACATGCAATCTTTTGAAAAAGCTTAAAGGGTTAATGTGTCGCTTGCCTATTGCGTCGAACCAAAGCACCAAGCTCCACGTTACGACGTCGTATTCTGACTTATATATTTTTTTTTTTTATTGAGTTTTTTTGACAAAATTATTATTGATTGTTAAAGTTTAGTACCGGCAATAGTATAGGCTTCTAGATTGTTCTGGAATGGAATTGAGGTCCGAAAACGGGCCGGACTGCCAAACCTCCCTGCTTTTGGGCTCGAACCTTGCAAACCCAAGGAAGCTCGTCTTGCTTAGGGATCAAGTTATCCCCTTTATTGGCGATCGAAATAAATTATAGCCTTTCTCATTCTGCTCTCGTCTCCGCTCTCCGATTCATTTCCCGGCCGTCCAGATCGACAAGGTTCGTCTGTATTCCTACCTCGTTTCTTGTCTGTATCATTACGCATAACGTGGTACGCAGCGTGTTGACCCGGAAATTCTCACAGCTTAGATTGTTGCTGAGATTTCCAGGATTACTTTTCTTGATTTTCTCTATTGCAATATCTATCTTGTAGTTTGGGATTTCATTTATTGAATTATTTCCCGAAAATCCCTAGGTAAGTAGTGATAGAGTTGGGTTTCTGGACTTGACGAATATTAGGCTAGGGATGTGTGCATTCGCTTGATTACTGGAGCCGTAGGGTTTGAAAATCTCTTTGTTTGCAAGGAAAAGAGTTGGGTGCGGCGTTTTATTGTAAATTGGAATTTATCTAAATCTAATCTAAATGGAGTAAAATCTAATTGATATCCGGGATTAAAAATAAAATTAAAGCTTTCCTTCGCTTGCTTTGGTTAGTTCCATTCCCATAGGTCTTGGCATGTGGTTCCGGTAGTGGATGAGAGAAATTTCCGGACCTGTAAGTCTCAATATAAGATATGCCAGTTGCATTCCCGAGCATGGCAAAATATCATGTGGAATTGCAATTAGCAGTTGTGACTCGGGTATGAAAACCGTATGCCAAACCCATGATTCATAATGGACATTAATGAGTCGTGGGTTTTGGTATGCACACATTATATTGTGACTTCAATGTTATGAGCGTGGTAGTGTTCGTGGGAATTCATTATCCGGTGCAACATGTCAGTGTTTAGTCTAAGTATACCTTTATCTGCTCTTTTTCTCAATTTAAGCGAGGAAAAAGAATGGTTGGCTATTAGCTACTAGGATGGNAAATTTTTTTTATGGTGGGTCTCAATTTGAGACACTGAGGATTTTGGTTTTCTGTAAACCTTTTTTTGCCTCCCTTTCTAGGCATTTTTGCTTATCGAGATTAGGCAGTAAAGTGTCGTTTATGTAGTATGCCTCCTATGCTGTGTATTTTGTGCTGCATCTTTAAGAATTATCTGGACAGTATTGACCAAGTACATTCTGTGTGTTTTGGACAGTTTCTGTTGATATAGCATGGCAAATCAATTCTCTAATGAAGGTTTCAGTACTGCAAAAGTTTCAGGGGAAAGCTCAGACTCGACTGTTCAGCTCAACATCAAGACACTTGATTCCCGGATTTACAGTTTCCAAGTGGACAAAAATGTGAGCGCCACTGTACCTTATTTCTTGTTATTTCCAGATATATGAATGGGATTATATGTCCATTGGATAGTTCTTATGTCTAGTCTTTTTCCATTTTTTGAGTTATTTCAGATGCCTGTTTCATCATTCAAGGAGAAAATAGCTAATGAAATTGGAGTCCCAGTTGGTCAGCAAAGGTTGATTTTCAGGGGAAGGGTTTTAAAGGACGACCATCCTCTTTCTGAGTATCGTATCCGGCCACAGTATTAGTGTTCTGAACTGAATGTTTTTGGAGATTTACATCATTTCTTATTATTTTACTATATTTCTTTAACATTATGATGTATTATTTTGCCGATGTTTAAGTGGTTTGATCCCAGATCTTTCTATGCCATTCGAGTGTTCAGCTGCTATATGGATAACGGTACCAATTAACTAAGCATTTAACATCAAGTAAACGGTAACAAACAAAATTCTTATTTACTGATAAAAAAACATCAAGTAAACCATAATAGATTGAAGTAAAAACTTGTCAAGTTATGTATGCGTGCACACACATAGAGTTAACTTGGCTTTTATTATTTTTAATTGGTCAATTCATTATTATATGGTTTATAGAAGGCTTGGTTGATCTCTGATTGTCACTGATATTTATTGTCTCTAGAATGGGTTCATGTTAAGCAAACAAACACTATACCCATAAATTTCAGCAGTAGTTCCTTAATTGGATGTAGACGTGGAGAATGGGCATACATTGCATTTAGTAGAGAGGCAAC
>QEOT01006690.1:11107-27988 GCA_003123785.1 Pterocarya stenoptera
GACCTTTCCCGGGTGAGGCATTTTGCTTTTCGTTTGTGAAAATCTATACATTAATTTGTTAGTAGAGGCCTACCTATAAAGAAAAATTTGTTAGTAGATGGCTGCGGGGGTGAGGTAGGTTTATGTTGATTAGCATTGCCACAAGCCATTATGCCTTTTTGTTTGTAGGTTATTGGGGCAGTTCTGAATTCTATAGGACTTGGTGGCCAGCCTACAAGTGTTGGCTCTAGCGGCACACAGACTTCTACTTTGGTAAGTAGAGCATCATGCTCTTTGAAATGGTGGTCATTACATCGTGAGCATATTTCATCTCAGTTCTCCCATATTATGCATTTTTAACACATCTATCTAGTCAACCGCTAGAATTATAACTATGGGATTGGCTTCATAAATCAAGCTAATCATTTCATTCTTCTGAGGATGCAGATGAATTAGTTTTTATTGCTTCAGCTTTTTTGTCTCCATTGTGGAATAGTTTTTTCAAAATAAAATTATTTATTCCTCACATTGTCGTTTGAATCAAATCATTTGTTTCCTCTTTGGTTGCTGACATTCATGACTTATTTTGACACCTTGAAAAAAAAAACTCATCTCAAATTACACTTTTACATGTGTTTTGCGCAGCACTGTTGAAGTAAAGGATTGCTGAATTTATATCTTTCGTATCACCTCCCTTCAGTTTGATGGGTGTAAATAAGCTTTTGCAAAACATGTCTTTTCTCTTATCTTGTCTCCATTTGTAATGGCTGTAGAATGCTGTTTAATCCTTTCTCGGCTTGTGTTATTGGATCTTGACAATGGATATGCTATTGGGCATGTCCACTCGGATTTTAACTACAACTAGTTGGGATTTACCTGTGACTTAAGCAATAGATTAAGCATATTTAGGGGCTCATGATATCGATGGCACATAGTGTGTGATCAATTTAAGACACATTTGCATCAGGGCTCATCAGAAGAAACTGAATCTGTTAATGGTCTCAACAAAGCCTGTCTTTCATCAGGCGTTTGAGTTGGTAAAGAACATTTGACTCAGAGAGAATGCGAGTTTAATTTTCGTGTGAATAAACATTTATATGTTTTTTTCCCCTCTTGTCATAGCCAAATGCTCCTAGTCAGGCTCCTCGAGGAAATGAAACAGAAGGGATACGTGGTAATGTTGGAATTCAGACCCAAACAGGAAATCAAGTGCAGTCTGGACAGGCATTTTCTGGGCAACCATTCCAATCTGTACATCAAGTTGTGCAAATCCCTCTGGCTGCAGCAGCAGTACCTGTTCCTTCCGTTCATGTTGTGATATATTCTCTTCTTGATGTCTTACTTGTGCTTCACATTTTATTCTTATTTAATGTCATTTTCTTTCCCATTTCAGCCTATTCCTGATTCTTTGAGTACACTTTCTGAGTTTATGAATCGCATGGAGCAAACACTATCACAAAATGGTGATTATTTCGAAATTCCTTTTTAATCTTGTAGTTGCCAATAACTGCATAAAATTATCCAGTTCTCCTTGATGCAGGATACCAGCCGAATTCATCTTCAATAAATGTTGGTGATCTCCCGAGGGTGGAATTACCCCCCATTGCCCAAGGGTTGCATACTCCTGAAGCATTGAGCATTGTGCTGCGTCGTGCACAACGTCTTCTCAGTGATCATGCAGTTGCTGCACTATCTGTAATCACTGTGTTCAGAATACTAATACTTTTCTTTGTTCTCACTCTCTGTTTGATTATATTCGTTCTCTCTGAAAAATGTTTTCCCTCTTTTGTGGAAGAGAATAACTTTTGGGTTTTTTTTTTTGCTACTTTCTGAGCAATTTATCATGAAGAAAATAGAGGAATGTCTTTCGCCAGTTCTCTAATTTTTTCATTCACACCCCCTCTAGCCTTATTATGGAAATGTGTTTATAAGGATTCTAGATAAATAAACGTGGAAGAGAAAGGTGGATTCTAGATAAAACATTTATCATGAAGAAATGTGGAAGAGAAAGGTGTTTTCTTGTATACTTTCAGTGTACTTGGTTTCTCCTTTTGATATATAAAATTTTTTACTTATAAAAAAAATAAACGAATTTCTCCGTTGTATTTTTCCTGAGTATAACATAAAGAGTGATGTGTTTAGTTTCCTAGGCAAAGTTGGGGGTTGTTTGGGAAACCCATCCCATCTCATCTCATCTCAAAATTTCTCATAATTTTCTTTTTAAACATCATCAAACACAAACTCTTTTCAAATTCAAATTTTCAACTTTTTCATCTAATCATTGCATAATCATCACAACTTTCCCAAACTTCCAAACGAAACACAAAAAACAATTCAACATCTTCAAATCCTAAAACAAATTTTATTCTAACAATATTTTACTTTAGAATATTTTTATTCAACTTTTTCTCTCATTTCTCAAAATCCCATAAAACATCTTAACTCAAACCATTTCACTACTGATCACAGATTTCTCTTCTCATCTCATTCCCCAAGCATCCCCTTAATGTTTATAGTGAGGATGAAACATGTGACAGTATGGAGTCCACTCCTTGAAAAATATAAAATATAAAAAAGACACATGCGTACCCTGTTTGATATGTAATTATGGTCTTACTCTCTTGTAGATTCACCACTTTTTTCCTGTTTCATTTTTAATAGATACAGGAAATTAACGATAGGCCAAGAAACCTGCAATCTTGTTTGGGATTTTAGATAAATGATTTAAAGCGGATAGTTTGAAGATAGATCATAAGAGGCTTCTGAGTTAGCAAGATGAAGAATGCTGAAGAATTACATTAAAGTATTTTCTGGATAATCCCAAGTTAAAGGTGGTTGATCTTAACAAATAGGCCGAATTCTAGTGGCCTTGGGCTATAGGCCAAGTTCTTTTGCCTTCAAGGGAGACACTACTTCAAAAGGAATGCTTGGCTGTGGATCAGTATAAATATGAATCTATAGAAACCAACATGTGACAAGTCAGGATGTAGAAACCGCCAATATCCTTTTAAGGCCAAACTATAGAATTTTGAATCTTCAAATCTTTTGAATGTTTTTTTTAATAATTGTATGTCTAAAATTAAATTCTAAGTAAATAGCTGCAGTTTCTTGCTATGTGCTAGTTTCCTATTCAAAAGATAGGAGAGCATTCGTCTCTTGAAGTCACAAGTCATTTTGCCAAGTTCTTTCAACATGAATCTCTTAAGTGTCCTAGTATAACTCTACTTGTTCACCTATGTCAATTTGGGGTACGACCAGTTCATCCAGAGGATTCCCCCTCCCTGAAATTGATATTTCTTTTTTTCCCTGGAAATTTCAACCTTGTTGACGATGAAAAAATGTCATGACTATAAACAGACTCTGATATAACAGACAAATTAAGCATGAGAATGCCAAATTAAGCATGAGAATGCCCCATGCAACATGTTTTAATCTCTTGGAGTCTCTTTATGGTTTTGAGTCATCCACCCACTGGGTCAATCTAAACATTTATCAAATGAATTCTGCGGATTATATAGAGCATATTGTTATTTGTTACTGTGCCATACATGTTTCACCACAATGCTGACGGGGATACTTATGAATTACAGCATTTATTTTGTTTTTCAAATTCTTATTGATGTAAAGTGAGATTAATGAAGCTGGGATGTACTTGGATGTGCCAATTTTACATTCTTTACATTTTCGTTTTCGTCTGATTATGTTTTATTTGTAACTTGCTGCAACTTCGTAGCATACTGCAGGTTCCTTGGAGCAAGAGGGATCTTCTTCTGATTCCACCACAAGGGGCCAGATACAGACAGAATCAATGCACTTAGGTCTTGCAATGCAACATTTAGGTGCTCTGCTTCTTGAGCTTGGTCGCACAATTTTGACTCTGCGGATGGGACAGTCTCCTGTATGGTCTTATCCTTCCTAAATCCCTTGGTTCTTTTGTGAGTAAAAGGCATTTGATATTCTTGTGGTCCAATTTGCAGACAGAATATGTTTTGAATGCTGGACCTGCAGTTTACATATCTCCATCTGGGCCTAATCCTATAATGGTTCAGGTTTGTCCCTGAATTTTGATGTGGTTTATTTTGTACACTGAAGATGGATATGACATATTCTAGTCTCCAATTAGAGAACAAGTAGAACAATCTAACAAGTGCAGTGGAATAAGTTGATCATGCTATAGATTAGAAAAGAGAGTGGATTAGCTTGGCTAACCTGGTAGTATGGTTACATATGATTGTTTGGTTTTGATGTCAATATATATTGGTGATCTTGTACTATTTGCAGCCCTTTCCTCTTCAAACCAGCTCTCTCTTTGGTGGTTCGGTTCCTCAATCAAATCCTATGACTTTTGGTCCTGTTGGTATAGGGAGTGCTCCAAGGCACATAAACATTCATATACATGCTGGTAATAGATTGCTTATATACATAAGGTTTCTGATTTTTTTTCCCTAATGGAACTTATTCAGAAAAAAAAAAATTGTTGGTACTGACCTGAACCATGTACCTTCTATTCGGTGATTTAGTGCTGTTTAATATCAGGTACTTCGCTTGCACCAATTGTTTCTGCGGTTGGTACAAGGGCCAGTAATGCCGAAGGAATGCAGGGAGAACGTCATAATGGTGCTGGTTCTGGTGATTCAGGTGCAACAAGGGTGCTACCTATGAGAAATGTAATTGCAACTAGTGTCCCATCACGACCTAGTGGTGTTGCAAGTTCTGGGGTAGCACAGCCTGGTCTTGGTGTTTCTGTTGCAGAGCCAACTTCTGACTCTCTTTCACTATCATCTGTTATATCTGAAGTTAATTCACGAATTAGGAATTTTGTTGGTAACTTGCAAGGAGATGACATGGTTTCATCAGGTAGCTGGTTAAATATATATTTGTTTGTTTACATAATACTGAAGCCATTTACTTTTTGTATGAAAATTAATATAATGCTACCCAACTCATTAACCTATCTTTCTGTACACAGGTGGCCAAACAGAATCAACTGTTCAAAGTTCTTCTGTTGCTACTGCAAGTAATGGTGTGGGGAATGGTGTGGGGAATGAACAGAAAAACACCACGACATTCAGCTCGGTCAACAGAGTTGGGGAATCTGGGGCATCCATACCTGGGTGCACAACTGAAAGTGAAGGTCAGAAGGTATATATTGTTGTGTGCAATATGGGGCTCCTATTTCTCTTTTAATTGTCGTTTGAATCTTGTGCTGATTCATTAATTAAACAGCTCGACCAACTGAGTAATAGCGATGCTTTAAGTGGAGGAACTGCAGCCAAGTCTGAAGATTTTCAGGGCAATGCTCTGGGATCTGACCAGAAACATGAGGGTGCGAAAGCTGTTCCACTAGGTTTAGGGCTGGGAGGTCTGGAACTTAAGGTAAGCTAATTATATTTTCTTTTAAATAACTTAATAGAAAATATAATTAGTGCAAGTTATTTATAGAAAATTAATATAAATAACTACTTGTCAAAAAAAAATTTCTTTTAAATAACTTAGTGCAAGTTATATCTAAACTCTCTGTAAAAAGCAGATCTATATCTAAGTTTGCACGGATGTGGTACTTGGTGTAGTGTTTCAGCATCTAATGAAAGTATACGTATTGGGGTTTTTTTAATAATACTGGTAAAATGGTCATAATAACTGAAAAAGGAACATCACATGCAAGACTTAAATATATAGAAACTAAAAATGTTCTCTATTTACTTTTAGTATGTTGACTTATATTAGTTTGCTTGTGTTCTTGCTTTATCGGTGCCATTTTCCACCTAATGTTCATTGCTTGGAGATGTATGGTGGCAACAAATCAACTAATAGAAGTTTATAAAGCCATGGAGCTGGAGTCTTGGACTGATAATTACATTTCTAATTTAAACTTTGCAAAGTATTATATAACATTATTTCCTAAACATTTCTTATAATCATTTCTTGCATTCTAAATGCCTGTCGTATGTTCATTCTAGATTGTTTTAAGGCCTAGTTTGGATAGCAAGATACTCTCATCTCATCTTATCTCATCTCAATATCCAAACACCACAAACACAAAACACTTTTCAATTTCAAATCTTCAATTTTTTCATCTAATCATTACAACTTTCTCAAACTTCCAAACATAACACAAAACAAAATAATTTTTTTCAAATCCCAAAATAAAAATTATATTAAAAAATTATATTTTAACAATATTTTAATTTTAGAAAATTTTTTTCAACTTTTTCTCTCATTTCTCAAAACTTCATAAAATCTTAACTCAAACCATTTCACTACTATTCACAAACTATTTCACTACTATTCACAGAAAATCTCATCTCATCTTACTATCAAAAGCAAGCCTAGTCAAAAGTTGACCTGTCGGCTTGAGTTTTTATATTTTCAAATTACTACTTGAGGATTCTCCCTCAGGTTTGGTACTCTCTGTTAAACGGCTATGCAAGCCTTGTGCCACTTAGCTTAGTTTCTAGTTTCTTCTATTTTTTGTTCAAATGAAGTAGTTGGCTATTGGTACATTGCTGAGTTATTTTTACGTGACATGATTTACCATCATATATTTCGTAGATACTAAATTCATGTAATACCAATGTAATCAGAGGCGAGGTATACAGCAAAAGTCGAAGGTTGTTGGTGGTGATGGTGGAACTACCAGCGCTTCTTCTGATCAAAATCAGCAGATGAGAACAAGCAGCCAACAGATTTTGCAAACTCTAGGATCTCGTAGCTCTGTTGTAAATAGTGTAAATGCGAATGAGCGGTCCCCAGAGCAACCACCCCCTGCAGTTGATATGGCAAGTCTTATGTCTCAGGTCCTGCAAACTCCTGCTTTGAATGGTTTGTTGGCTGGTGTTTCAGAGCAAACTGGGGTTGGCTCTCCTGATTTTTTGAGAAATACACTGCAACAGCTCACTCAGAGCCCACAGATGAGGAATGCAGTTGGTCAAATTGTTCAACAGGTTGATAGCCAAGATCTTGGAAACATGTTTGCAGGGCTCGGAAGAGGAGGCCAGGGTGGTGGCCTTGATTTGTCTAGGATGTTCCAACAGATGATGCCGATTGTATCCCAAGCCCTCAGTGGTGGGTCAGCCCCCCCTCAGCTTTTTCCTCCCATGGGAGCCGAACCCCAATCACAGTATAATGAGCTAAATCTGAGCAGTGATGACAAACAGCATGAACAAAACTTACAGGTTTGCATACGCTCACATCCATGAAGGATTTTTATTTGTTGTTTCTTTTGTTTTTTAGCATCTGTTGCTCCTTGTGGACTGTTAGTCAAATCTACCAATAGTGCTTTTATTGGAAGAAGTAAATCTTTTGCCATGGCTTTGCCAAGAAACACTACTGAAATACCTTGATGCTTTTGATACTGTTGCCTCATCAAACTGCTTCATGTTGTTGGACTTTTTTTGAACTTTTGAGCACTTTCGTTGACAAACTAAGTTTTGGAAACTAAATCTATGAATTTTTTTTTTGTTAACGTGGAAAGTCTGTAGAGTTATACTATATGAACATTGCTTCTGATAGTTGATTATGTAGTTCTGGACTATTTTTGTCGTGATTGGTATCTTGTGGGATCTGGTGCTTGATAGTAAATCGTGTCCTTTGGCTATAAAAAATACCCTTAATATCCTCCTTTCCATCAATTTGGGCATCTGTTACCATAACTGCTAGTTATATGAAACTGATACTTCTGTCTGGGCTGCTAATTGATCTCTCTTAAACGTTAGACACTTTTGTTTTGTGTTACTACCATCTTCTGGTGTAATTTTATCTTTTATCTGTTTTGTTTTTCAGACCAACCTCCAACAACTGGCTCAGCAGATTGAGCAACTGAATCCACCCGAAAATATTTTCCATTCTGTAGTCGAAAATGCAGTTATGTTATCTGGCCGCGGAAGTGGTTCTGAAGAGCTTGTTGATGAACTGTGGGGCGATGAAGGTCTTGCTAATGTAAGCGTCCAAATGTTATGAATTCTTATTCTGTGTCGTGAATGCAGTCTGTTTTATAATTGATTGAACTGAGTGCAAGACACATATCATTTGACTGCTTCAAAAGTTGAGTTTTTATGGTTTGCATGATGTTCACGGGGACGCTATATTTATGTTGGCTTGTGCAGGAATATATGGAGATGTTACGGCGAGATATTCATCGACGACTTCAGGGTGGGCAGGATAACTGCTAAACAGAGCCCCGAAGCCCAAGTGGGCATGTTTGTGACTCTATGAGTTATCATTATGAGCATTATGCCGGGGGTTATTATTCACTTTGCCAGGGCTTTTCAGTTTGTTCTACAGCTCTGTGTCCTTGTACAGTGTAGGTTTGCGTCATGTTTAAGTTATAGTTGGCATGCGTGTTACGGGCCCACTTGTTGTCTGATTCACAGTGTATAAAAATTATTATCACTTCTCAGAAATGATTTGTGATCATTGCAACTATCCGTGTCTAAATTTTCGAAACTGTTTCGGCCTCAAGATAATATTATTTTGGGTGCATTGATGCAACCTTGCCAGCAGCTGCTTAAGTATGGTATGAAGCCGGAGCAGATTGCTTTCTTTTTGTGTTTTGTTTTATTTTTCATGTATTATTTCGTTGATTTTTCAAATGAAATTGATTGCAAATTACCATCATAGTTTAAAACTGAAACAATTTGTAATTTTTGGCTCTAATTTAGCTCGAAAGCAGAATTTATTTTTCAAGTGACAGACACTTGGCACTGAGGATTAAGACTTGGCAAGCAAGGCATGATTTGATTAAAACTTATAAAAAAAAAACATGGTTTGGTACAAACCATTGAGAATGCTCTAATTGTTATTTTATAGGGAAGAAAAATGCACTAACATTAATGCTGTATGCTTTAAAACTCTACTAACCACTGGGATTAGAGTTCCATCTAATTACAAATGGAACGATGTGATTGAATTGATTGGTTGGTTGCTTTATCTTTAAGGGCGCCCTTGATCGAGGTACTGATTTGTTGGAAGTAGACAAGCTCCGCTACTGGACATAATGCCAGAGATATTGCTGTAACAGTTGTTTTGAACATTTTTCTTATAATTTGAGATTTATTTTATGGTTTTAATCAAAATATTCCCTACATTTCAATTCATATTTTAAGAAAAATATTTAGAGAATGAACAGTGATTCCTTAAATATAGAAAATTATTATTCATCTCTTAAACTATTTTTTATCAGTATTTTATTCTAATACATAAAATAAATTATTCTTTCAATCATCTATACTTTCTCTCGTACTCATATTTGTTATAGTTTTAAGTAATAATTTTAAAAATAATTTAATTAATTAATAAAATATAAAAAAAATTAAAGATTATCATATCCACAACAAAATAATTTAAATTTTTATTTAAAATATTTACTAGAGTAATAGTTCAAAATATAAGAAAAAATATTAAATAGTTAAATTTGTAAATGGAAGTGAGAGAAAAAAGTAATAAAGAAAAAATAGAGAAATATTATTTTAATAGAATAGAAAAATAATAGGGAATAAGATGTATGAAATTTTTGAAAGATTAGTAAAATTTAAGAAATTTTTTAAGAGAATATACTTTTTAACTAAATTATAAAAAATTTTACAGAGGATAGGATGGAAATGACCTAACGACTTCCAAAATTTGTTAAAACGTATGTATTGTACCGAGTTGATACTCGAACTTCTTTAATTAATTAATTTATTATTATTATTCTTCATTCTTTTCAATAATTCACAGAGCTGCGACAGCTGTGTGCTGTGTAACATGTTCAATATCGCTGATTGCGGAGGGATGGTTCCTGTGAAGCAACAAATTAACAGACCTAAGTGCCATACCATGATACCAGACAGACACATCCCTCATGTACCTTCTTCTAATTAGGCGCTTCTTGTTTTATTTTCGGACCGCGTGACAATACATATTATTATTTATTATTAATATAATATGTTATTCTTCCTTTGCCGCGTTTTAGGTCCTGAATTTAATGATACTAAATTACTCACCCAACAAAGTCTTCATCCACATGATGGCACATGTTATAAAGACGTGATTATTGACTGTGGGGACGCCCTCATCAACATATATGAGGACCCCAAGTAATTTTAATCTTTTTATGTATGTGTTGGAAAAATATGGCCAGTCCTAATCCATATGAAACTTTATGGGACTTTTTCTTTTTATTTACAAAAAAACAGAAAAAATCGAAAGAAAATGATTTGTCATTAACCTTATCCCTATATAGATTGGTTGGTAGTTGGGTGTGAATTAGATTTGCTTTCCATTACTTTTGCCCTTGCTTTTCGGCAAGCAAAGAATATTCCATTATTATCTGTTTATATATTTGCTTTTCACGAAAAATACATAAAAAAAAGGAATATAATCATTTTCTGCTACATCTAAATAATTGTGGGAATATTGACCTGTAGATCAGGCAGGTCCTCGACGAATCGACGACGGTGGCATTCAAAATACTTGTCTCGCTAACCAATCCCTGAAATTAAATATATAGTTTTCTTTTCCTTTTAATTATTCTTTACCAAAAATATTAATTCTTGCTTTAATTCTCAAAACAGACGCTAGCTGGATAAATTTGACAATAGTTGCGGCACCTCTATGCTTTTAATATTAATTATTTTTCATGCATAGGTCTACATTTTTTATGTGGATCTTAAATTTATTCAATTTTTTTTAAAAAAATTTTGCGACACTTATACATTTTAAATATTATTTTTCTTAACTTAATGATTTGCTTGATATGTTGAGACGTTGACAAATAATATTAAAACGTAAAACGTGACATTTTGGATGTTTTACTTAAGTTGGTGATGATATATGTGAGTTGTGCTATATACAGTTACTTTTGCGTACTTTTTACGCACTCTAATGATATGATTGGCTAAAAAAGTTATTTTATATTAAAAAAAATGACGCAGTCAATCACATTAATAGAGTGCATAAAAGATACATAAAAGTGAATACACATAAAATTTTTTATTAGAAAAAAAAATAGTTCAAATCCATATATTTTAGAGTGAAGAGAAAAGCCATGCAAGAGATACGTTTGATGAAATGTCTCAAAGGGCTCTTGCTTTTCATAATATCATTTGCAGATTTGATTTTCCTTAATACATGAGCACACTATGATGTACAATATTTGTAGGCAATTTCTCAAATGTAATTATGTTACAAAAGGAAGAATAAATTATAGATGTTTCCACAAGATTCATTTATTTCATTTTCTTCATCCTGAGTTGGCAAAATTCTATTTCTCCATTCTGTTTTGGTGCGTTGGTAGCAGAGGATTGTTTTGAGTAGGTGTGCTCAGGTGCAGAATAATCAGATGCTCTAACATGCCCCAGCGATTCAAGCGGCATAGGCACAATAGTGAAGCTTGAACATAGAAAATAAAATCTAGCCGAAGAAAGCGGTTTTGTGAGAATATCCACAATTTGATCTTTGCTTGAAACGAAGTTGACAGTGAGTTGTTTTGCAACGACATGATATTGTACAAAGTGGTAATCCAGATCCACATGTTTGATACGTGAGTACATAACATGATTAACAGACAAGTAAGTGGCACTAAGATTATCACATAACAAATTCAGCATATCAGAAATAAAAATTCCTAATTCTTTCAACAAATATTGTAACCATAAGAGTTCACAAATAGTATTAGCCACAGATTGATTTATATTCGGCCTCAGTAGAGAACTGTGCAATAGTGGGCTGTTTCTTAGAACCCCAATAAATTAAATGGGAATCAAAATATATACAAAAATCCCAAGTTGATTTACGATCATCAGAACATCCAACCCAATCCGCATTTGAAAAGGCAGTGAGTTTAAAGGAAGAAGTAGATGAAAAATAAAGGCCAAAAAATGAGCTTAGTCGAAGATAACGCATAATGCGTTTTACAGCTTGCCAATGTGGAATGTGAGGACAATGCATGTATTGACACACCTTATTGACAGCAAATGATAGAACCAAGGACATTGAGGTTGGGTTTGGGAGGAACTAAATCCCAAGTTTGATTCTGAAGTAGAGCTTTGAATTCACTAGCCATGACAACACGCCAGACCATCGGAGCCTCTGTATAAGAGGTGGGCTTTTCGGGAATGGTAAAAGACTCGGTGAAGGAGGCTGATGGTTTAGGTGGAGGCCATTTGATGGTTCCGTCCATTCAAATTTTGGGACATGAATGACTGGTTTTAGACCCGGTGAGCATTGGATGTGTAGAAGGAGGATGAGGGTCTGAGTGTTTCGATGAAGAAGGGTGGGAGTTTTAGGAAGACGGCACAGAGAGATGAGTATTGTTTTGAGATGAAGAATGAGATACTAAGGTTTGGGAATTAGGCTGAGTGATGGGGGACGCATGGGCTTGAGGAAGAAAAGGTGAGTGGGCCAGTGAATGAGACGAGATTTGGGTTGGTGAATGGGCCTGCGAGTTGCAGAAGGCAGAGGAGGAATCACGTGAATGGGAGGGCTGGATGTTTAGAGAAGTTGATGGGCTTGCAGGCACAAGAATAGAGACCAGCGAGTGAGCTGGACTTGGAGAAGAAAAAGAATTAAATGGACCAGAAAAGGAAAGGGGAAACTAGGTCTCATCAAACCTTACATCTCTTGAGATGTAAATACGGCCTATTGAAAGATGAAGATAGTTGTACCCTTTGTGGTCCGAACTGTAACCAATAAAAACATAGAGTTGAGAGCGCATGCCCATTTTGTGACGATTAAAAGGGCGGAGATTAGGCCAACAGGTCGAGCCAAATATTCGTAAAAAATTGTAGTCATGAGTAATTTTAAATAAAGCTTGAAAATGTGAGATATAATTTAAAATAGAGTGGACATTCTATTTATAAGAAAAGTAGCAATTTGAAAGGCGTCAGCCCAAAATTTTGTTGGTGCAAAAGACTAGACTAAAATAGAAAGTTCAGTTTCCACAATATGATGGTGACGCCTCTTAACACTACCATTTTGAGTATGAGAGTAAAGACATGTAATGCAATGTGAAATTCCAATATTTTTAGGAAGATCATGAAAGGGCAAAATTCACCACCCCAGTCAGTTTGCACATCAATAATATTAGAAGAAATTGTATTGCTTACATATTTAATAAATGCCAAGAAAATAGTGGAAACATCAGATTTTGCACCTAAAGGAAAGAACTATATGTATTTAGTAAAATCATCAACAACTGACAAATAAAATCTAAAACCACTAGAGGACAGCATAAGCACTGGTCCCATACATCTAACAATAAAAGCTGAAAGGGATAACTAGAACATGAAGGTGATGGTGGGTGTGGAAGTGCATGAGATTTTGCTTGGAGACAAGCATTACAAATGGAAGAGTGAGTGGTGGATGTGACTGGGAGATTATTTTGGCGAATAGTGAGAGAAGTTATACCAGGTGAAATGTGGCCAAGAAGGGAATGTCATATTTGAGGAGTGGTCCGTTCACCAATGAGAGCATGACAAGTGGAGGGAGCAGTCAAATAGGATACGACCTTAGCAGCAGTTGCAAGCATGTACAAGCCATTCCTAACGAGGCTCTAAAGAAGTACCTCCTGGGTATGCAAATCCTTCACAAGAAAACTAGATGAATGAAATTCAAAGAAAATTGAGTTATATAAGACAAAATTGCCGTACAGATAATAAATTTCTAGAAATTGAAGGAACGCGAAATAATTTACGGAGAAGAAATTTGCCAAAAGAAGTTGGAAGAAGGCCAGTGCCAGTATTCTGAATAGACAGTGAAGAAGCATCACCAATATTTACTTGTTCAGGACCATGATAGGGCACTGATTCCAAATTGACATTAGAAAAATCCGCCATAAAATAAAATGATTAGTAGCAACAGAGTCTGGAAACAAAGATGAGGAATGAGAAGAAAACGGAGGAATAGTTGTGTAATTGGCCATGAAAGAATAAGGAGGTGGAGCTTGATATGTGTGAGAAAACCGATGATAACATGTTAGAGCAGAATGACAAACACGATTACAAACTTGACATGTGGGCTTATTGGTGTTCTGTGAAGAGAAAAAATTAGGAGAGGAAACTGATGGATTGCAACCACCACCTTGACCCCGACCTTGACCTCGTCGAAAGCCATGACCACAACCTCGGTTAGGTGGGGCTGGAGAAAAGGGAGGGCAAACTAGAGTATTATTAGCAGAAAATGGAGTGCCCGAGAGAGTGGTTTGGGTTTGATGGGAAAGTCTTGACTCATGGTTTAAGTGAAAGCTATAAACCTGAGACGAAGATAGTAGTTTGGGTCTAGTGGTAATGGAAGTGACCACAGACTCGTAATCAGACCTTAGACCAGCTAAGAGATAGACAATAAATTTAGAAGGAGAGAGGGGTTGATCGACAACATTGAGAGAAGCTGCTAGAGCTTTGGCTTTATGGAAATAGGCTGAGATTGTTTCGGAACCTTTCTTAGGGGTAGCCAATTGGTATTGGGTTTGCATGATATGGGCAGTAGATTGGGCGGAGAAAAGGCTTTGGAGGGTGGTCCATATTTCTTGGGAGGTGGAACAATCAAGGATTTGAGCTAGAATGGTGTCGGTAAGAGAAGAGTTGAGAGCCGAAACAATCAATTGATCTTGGAGCAACCATGAAGTATGTGTGGGGTTGGGTTCATCGTCGACAATGGGAGGTGGGATGGGTATAGAGCCGTCGACGTATCTGTAGAGCTAATGGCCTTTAAGGAAGGGAAGGATTTGTACTTTCCAGAGTAGGTAATTGTCATTTGAGAGTTTGATAGTGATGAGGTGGGCAGCAGAATTTGTAATGGAGGGATTAGGAGATGCGGATTTGGGAGGGTCCATGACAGGTTGAAGAAAAAACTGGACAAGGGTTCTCCAGAGCTCGTGATACCATGAAGAGAAAAGCCATGCAAGAGAGACGTTTGATGAAATGCCTCAAAGGGCTATTGCTTCTCATAATATCATTCACATATATGATTTTCCTTAATACATAAGCACATTGGGCTCTACAATATTTATAGGCAATTTCTCAAATGTAATTATGTTATAGAAGGAAGAATAAATTTTAGATGTTTCCAAAAGATTCCTTTATTCCGTTTTCTCCATTCTATTTTGGTGCATTGGCAGCAGAGGATTGTTTTGAACAGGTGTACTTAGGTGCATAGTAATCAGATGCTCTGATATGGAGGAGTTGAGAAAATAACTTACATAAAAAAATGGTATTGTGATACAATCCCATTGTAGGATTACGATACTACTACTAAAAGTGACATTGGATAATAATGTAGTTTGACCTAAAATTTGAATCTCTCATGTGTTATTCCGTGCTAATTAGTTTATGCTTTTACGAGTAATTCTACATACAACTGTGAAGTGCGTAAACGTCGCGTTATCGTTTTGAAATAGAGTGAGGTCCACAGTTGCAAATATATTTTCTCCACTTTTATAGTGCTTGCTGTGATTTCTCTTGGATTTATATTGCAATCTAGGCCACAAGTTATTTAGGCTGAACTATTTGGATATTAAGAATATCTCAGATGATTTGTGAATAATAGTGATAATAATAATAAAATATTAATAAATATTTTGTAAATAGTAGTGAAGTATTTTGAGAACGTTTGTGTTCCAAATTAGACCTTTAGGATGCATTTGAATGATTATGTGACTTCAGATGATAGGTGATCTAATAGTATTTTGTAGGTCTCATTGAGATATATTTGAATGTAAATATGTTGAGATATGTGTTTAAATGTATGAAATAAGTTGATGTGTGTTTAATTTTTTTTATAAAAAATTAAAATAAAAATTCTATTAATAATTAATTTAAAATAAATTGAAGTATGCTTGACATCCAAACATAGCTATGTCATAGTTTGGGCTCGAGGTTTTGAACTTTTGACTATCCATTTATGGCAAGGAGCACCGATAGGTGTATTATTTATTTATTTATTTATTTTTTTCAAATGCTAAAAAATGTATTGAATTAATTTTTTTATTTTTTATTTTATTTTCTTAAATATTAGAAAATATTTCTTAATGTTTTTGAAACTGATAATAAAAATAAAACTACCAATCAACTATCGATAGACCATCCATCTTTATAGCATGGCCCTTGTAGCAATTGCACGTATAAAGGACTGTCAAACTGTTATTTAAAAATAAAAGATAACAAATAAAAAATATTATATCCACCATCCTTTCAATATTTTTTTACGTGACATCAATATAAACCATAAAGGATAGGTGAAATCAAGAAATTGCTTTTTAATTATTTAATACCCGACCATGACAACAATATAAAGAAGCCTATGGGCGAGTGCACTTAAGTGTCAGTTGACAGTAGGAGAGAAGACAGCTATGCAAGATCGTGAACAGTTCTAAAGCTTTTAATTGTTTGGCGGCGTCAATGTTTGACGGACCCCTCCCTCCCCCTCTCCCAAAAAATAATATTATATATATATATATGAACCTCACATGCAATACTACCTAACTTCTTCACTATATTGTTAACCTGCGAACACAATGCCATAATTTGCATCTTTCTGCTTTTGCGTAACCACCTCTCAAAATGGGCTTAATTAGCAACTCACCACATACCATGCATCTTCAAAAGACCATCCCTCATCCCCCAATGCCGCCCATTCCCGACCCTAAATGCATATATATTTGCACACAACAAACAATAATGGCGTGCAAAAATAAAAGTGAAACACAGTAACAAAATGAGAGGAGTACTGCGCGTTAAAACTCATCACATGCGTTCTTCTCTCTTTCTTTCGCGTACAAACAACACCCATCCCCAGTTGCAAAACCAAAACAAACCCATGTGGGCAGTCGTATTAGATACAGGCAAGTTCAAAGTGTGAAACCAAGCTAACTAATATAATGTTGGACCCCACCACCGACACCCCGAAAACCTTTTTTTTTTTTTTGTT
>QEOT01006690.1:29350-52647 GCA_003123785.1 Pterocarya stenoptera
ATAGGAGTATGCACCACCCAAGTCAAAGGACCAGAGATTGTGACCTTTGTCTTTGGATTTAGTTATTATTGCTATTAGTTTTATAATAGGCAAGTGGGTTAGTTACTTTGCTTAAACGTTACGAGTCATCTAAGCTACATTACGCAACAAGCACCCTTTACATTTGCATGATTACGTGACTGCAAGCGGCTAATAATTAGGGCGGCTTGCGGTCCCTTTTACCATGCTCTATCACCAACATCAGTGCATATTGAACTGTACATGTGCAAATTTAATTTTTTTTTTTTACTGCCTACTCAAATTATATATGGATTAAGGTGATTTATATTTATATATAGGAAAATACATTAATCACAAAAATTACATAAAAATAAAGTCACAAATTAATGTGGCTTGATATGATACGTTAGATTGTAAAGTTATTTTTATTGTAAAAAAAATCTAACGGATTCTATAAAATCACATCAATTTATAAGTTTATTTTGTATAATTTTTTTGTGTTTGTAACAATTCTCTTATATATATCATTATTTACTAAATCTAATATATACCTTTTAAAAGAGTTAATTTATTTTCGCTTGACATGTATGATATTGTGAGGCTGGCCTGTTTTTGTCCTGTGACAACCATAGGAACGGAGTTCAAAATAGGAGGAATTCCTTTGAGGACGGGGTATACGGAACAACATGCCCAATACCACCGGGGAAGAACTTCACGTATATTCTGCAAGTGAAGGATCAGATTGGGAGCTTTTACTACTTTCCCTCTCTGGCATTTCATAAGGCTGCTGGTGCGTTCGGAGGGATCAGGATACTAAGTAGGCCAAGAATCCCTGTTCCCTTCCCTGACCCCGCCGGTGATTACACTGTTCTTATTGGAGATTGGTACAAGGCCAATCACACGGTAATTATACTTCTCCCTCAATTTCAGTAGGAAAACTTCTTCCAAATCGATTAAAAATATAGAAAGTTGATTTGAAAGTCTTTTTTTGTTCTTTTAAATAATTACTGGGGACTGCTCTGTTAGACTCATTCTGTCAGCTATATGAGCGGGAGATTCTCTCTGGATTTTGACCTTTGTGTTTGTGTCGGTCGGTGGCGTATGGATTCCTTGACGTAATTACCAACATTTAACTTCTTGTCTGCGGCCAGCTGTTTTCCTTACCCTTTTTGTTGTCGTTGGATCTGAACAGTCAACGCACGAACCCGCTGGGCCACTACTGATATCGGTTAAAAAATACCACGATTCACGGTAATGCTAGTTCAAAACACACATTCGAGTAAATTGAGAGCATCATGACACTTGTTAGCAATTCTAAATGCATCTGATTCATCTTTCAGTAAATGAGAACATCATCACACTTGGCATGCGAATCCATTGATGAGGATACTCGTCTTTTGGCCACCAGATTTGTTACTAAGTACATGCTGACAGGACTTGTTACAGATCGCAGATCACTATAGTTTCAATCTAGATAAATCCAAATCGGTGAATCCCAGTAACCACCAAATTAAAGATGTTTTTTTGGAATTTTCAAGCTTGTAGTCCCACGCCCCATGCAGGCGGCAGGTCCAGCTTGTTGGTCACATTCGGGACCAGCACGTGTCGGTTGAAACTCCATAAATTGAATGGTTGGAATCACTTTCTACTTTTTCTGATGAATTTACGCATGTTTGTGTGTAGGACTTGAAGGCTATCCTGGATCGTGGTAAGAAGTTGCCTTTCCCGGATGGTATCCTTATAAACGGTCGCGGGCCCGGTGGTGCTTCTTTTAACGTTGAACAAGGTATGTCCTCCCGCTCTCGTTTCTGTCAAATCTTGTCATATATTGGAAATTTCTTCCTTGGATGTGTCTTAAATATATTGGACTGCATGCGGGAAATATAAGGAGAAAGACCCCTCGAACGATAAAAGTTCGCGGGATGGCCTTGTTTTTGTTTTCTCCTTCAGTCCTTCACGGTCCCAATCATTGAACGTACTAAATGTTAATGATATCTTTAACCAATAATTATCTCGTTTTCAATTACCATTCATGCGTGACAACGTATTTTGCCATTGCCCATTTGCAGGAAAGACTTACAGGCTTAGAATATCAAATGTGGGGTTGGAAAATTCCCTCAACTTCCGCATTCAAAACCACAAGTTGACGTTGGTGGAAGTAGAAGGAACTCACACCCTTCAGACTACATACTCCTCGCTTGATGTTCATCCTGGCCAATCTTACTCTGTTCTAGTGACGGCTGATCAGCCTGCACAAGATTATTATGTTGTGGTTTCCTCTCGTTTCACCTCTGAGATCCTTACCTCCACCGCCACTCTTCGCTACAGCAACTCTGCTGGCAAAGTCTCAGGCCCACCCCCTGGTGGGCCTACCATCCAAATTGACTGGTCTTTGAACCAGGCCCGCTCTATCAGGTACGCTGTTGTCATTTCTCCATTCTTATATATGTTGGCTGCTGGAAAATTGCAAGCACATATGAATCTAGGCCTCGCCGTTTAATTGGACAGTCACTTAACCATTTGCATCACTTCTGTAGTCTGATTACCCTCTGAAGATAACAAAATTGTCACAACCTATGTGTACTTTTATGTATACAGCTAATCATCGTACCCATTTCAGGTCTAATCTTACTGCAAGCGGACCAAGGCCAAACCCGCAAGGCTCATATCACTATGGTCTCATCAACACAACAAAAACTATCAGGCTACAAAGTTCTGCTGGTCAAGTTGATGGCAAGCAAAGATATGCAGTTAACAGTGTGTCGTTTATCCCAGCAGACACTCCCCTTAAACTTGCTGATTACTTCAAAATTGGAGGTGTTTTCCGAGTTGGAAGTATATCTGACAACCCTACTGGTGGTGGAATCTACCTTGATACATCAGTGTTGGGCCTTGACTACAGAGCATTTGTCGAGATTGTGTTCGAAAACCCTGAGGACATAGTTCAGAGCTGGCACCTTAGTGGTTATTCTTTCTGGGTTGTCGGGTAAGTTCACCATATTAATATGCATAACATAGGGACTCCATGCTCGAGGTCATTTGGTCTACCTATGGTGTATTGTTTCTTGCCTTTTTTTTTTGGATTAATTTTCTTTTTATGATTAACATCCAAAAACAATGCAATGCAGTATGGACGGAGGGGAGTGGACTACAGCTAGTAGAGATCAGTACAATCTCCGAGATGCAGTGTCACGTTGCACCACTCAGGTGAGAGTACTTTCAACGCCATTTCTGTTTTTTTTTTTTTTTTCCTATATAGCCCAAAGAAAGCTAGAAAGTAAGTATATAAACATAATGTTTTATTCATGTTTGGTGAGTGCAGGTATATCCCAAGTCATGGACTGCTATATATGTGGCTCTTGATAATGTAGGAATGTGGAACGTAAGATCCGAGTTCTGGGCACGACAATATCTTGGACAACAATTCTATATGCGCGTTTATACTACATCAACTTCACTTAGGGATGAATACCCCATCCCAAAGAATGCACTTGTTTGTGGTAGGGCTGCAGGCCGACGCACACGACCTCTCTGAGCTACTACTAGCTAAGAAGAAAATGATCCACAGTTGGGTAGGAAAGACGACTTAGAGGGCTGAAGAGCAGCGCATTGCTTCTAATCTATTTTATTATTTGGTTATGTACGTAGTGCATGCATGCGATAATGCAAATATATAATTAGAACGTCTCTAAAATGACCTTAGCTCAAGGTCTCATTCTTTTTCCAGAAAGACTGTATACATAATGTGAGTTGGGCTCTTGTTTCTTCAAGTTTTTCAACCATTTGTGAGTTTGTGAGTTTGTTTATAATCTTTGTGAAATCTCTTTATGACTGTAACAATACTTCTCGTGTATAAAACACTGGACCTATTCTATTTGATTCATTAATGTTGAACATCACTGCAGTGACATGTCCTTACTTGATTGTCCTCTAAAAAGAAGGGAGAAACTACACGTCAGTCGGGTGCCTAACTCATTTTTATACCCGCTCATGACGCACTGCAACGTAAGAAGTGCAGAAAACTCCATTCTACAGCTGCATGCATTAGGAAAAAAAAAAAAAAAATCACATAATCTTCCTCCTTTCTCGCCCTCCCTCCTCCACCCCTACTCTCCCCCCTCCTCCTTGTTGTTGGAAGATGACACTATTGATAGGATCTCTGAGTATCATGTCCTCAACAACTGATTTAATAGACCTTCAAAACCCGTTGATAGCTTGAGAATTTCAAGCTTGATCGCAAACAGGAGGAAGTATGATTTCTCTCAATTGTTTATGAATAATGATATTCTTTTTGCAGTAGACAACCAATTTTAATCCATTGGAGTGCTTGAACTTTTTAAGAAATTGTCTCAGTCTATAAAACCATAGAGCATCGTTACGAACCCATCTTTGTCAATAGATTTTGAACCCATTCAAGCAAATTTGAAAGTTGGATTTGGGTTGTCGTTTTAGCTCCCATGCCCATGCGCTCTTTCTATTCGCAAGTAGAAGACAACATGATAAAACCAAAGAGAATCAAGCCCATGTTTTGATGTTTTCTGGCTACAAATTGACAATCTAATTTTCTGAAATGAACTCATTTGATAAAAGATGAAGCAAGACCTTCGAATGTGAGAGAGAGAGAGAGAAGGTTGTTTAAATCTTTTTTTTTATATAGTTTTATACTAACAAGAAGCATTATAACAATTTTTGTCAAAATGTTTTAAATCTTATTCTAGGGATGCTGGGGAGAGAGAAACGGAGAAGGGGAGAGGAAATGGCTAATGGGGAGAGGGGATACGCAAGGGAGAGGGGAGAGTATTGAGAGGAGAGAAATGAAATTTCTTTTATCATGCGTGCGGTTATAGAATAGAGTTTCCTACACCTTCTACACGGTAGAGCAACATTGGCTGGTGTAAAAATTGGGAAGGCATCAGTTTGGCCCAGAGCTTTTTCCAAAAAAAGAACTTTTAGTTCAATATTTATCCTGTCGTTAATTTTGATACCACTTGTTGACAAGAAAAATCATTAAAAAAAATCGCAATGCGGACTTCGTATAAAATATGGAGACCTCACTTTGATTCAAAAAGTTTGTTTCTATGGATTTGCATTAATTCGGTAATGTTATATAGTTGTACATTCTTATTGATAGTTGCTATTATGTGAAATTCAATTATGGACACAGATATATATACACTTCTAAAAATAATTAGAAATCTTTTTCAAAAGAGTCGTTCTATATAGTATTTACTGTAGTGGTGCACACAATGCATATACTACGTGGATGCTTATAGTCTTTTTTTTTTCTTTTCTTTTTTCTTCTGGTTTTGCATACCAGATAGCTTCTCTCTTCGTCTCTCTCCATTGTCTTTCTCATTAACTCTCTCTCTCATCAACGGTTCTTTCTCTCTCATCGTCCCTCTCTCCTACTATCTCTCATCCCATCATCCCTCTCTCTCTCTCTCTCATCCCTCATTGACTCTCTCTTTCATCTCGAGCTCTCTCTCTCTCCTCAACTTTCTCTCTTTCATCTCGAGCTCTCTCACTCATTTCAATCTCTCTCTCATTAGCTCTCTCTCTCATCTCGATCTCTCTCATCATCATTCTCTCTCTCATCTTGGTCTCTCCCTCATATCCCCTCTCTCCCTCATTAGCTCTCTCAGTCTACAGTAATTTCGAATTTGAGAGATGAATATTGTAGAGATGTGTTTTTCGTCATTTTACTTATGCCACGTAGGGTATGCAGTGGCTGCTCCCATTACAGTGACTTCTACCTAATTTTTTCTTTTCAAAAAACCACCCAAACACTTGCTGCTATTAGAGTCAGTGCCAATGGAGATCAAGTACGTGTCATTCCCTCGTAGAGTCAGCAAGCCAATTACATGCAACAGCTACACGATATCATTATTTTTATAAAAAATCTTCACAATCTCTTAATATTCACTCACACTCCATAATCTATATTTTATTTTTATTTTTTTCTTTTATTAAGTATTTTTTATATGAATAGTGAATAGAAAATTTAAAATATTTTAAAAAGAATAAATTCAATTTAAAAAAAAAAATTTAAAAATTAAAAATTTAAAAAATTGTGGATTGTGGAGTGTGGTGGAGGTTGTGTAGCAAAACCCTTATTTTTATCTTCATTCTCGTTTCTCATAACATTATTTGATGTGGCAATAAGGCTTCGTTTGTTTTCAGAGATGAAATGAGATGAGTTGAGATTAAAATTAAAAAGTTAAATAAAGTATTGTTATAATATATTTTTTAATATAATTTTTTTTTGGGATTTAAAAAAGTTGAATTGTTTATTTTATTTTGTATTGGAATTTGAAAAAGTTGTAATGATTAGGTGAAAAGATGAGATAGATTTGAAAAAGTTAAATTATTTATATTTTGTATTGAATTTGAAAAAGTGTAATGATGAAATTAAGATGAGATGATATGTTTTCTGAAAATAAATAAGACTAAATGATAGGCCCTTAAATAAAATATAATAAATAGTTTCCAATTATTTAATACTACATCATAAGACGAGAAGAAGAAGATGGTAGAAGAGATTATCAGTAATATTACTCTTTTCTTGTCTGAATACATGCTACAGCTACGTGATACCAACTGTTGTCCATTTTAGTGAAGTTCAACTATGAAAAGAAAAGGCAATATCTTCGTGGCGAATTTTTTTATTTTTAATGATACTGCTTGATTTATTAATATAATTCTTAAGTGAGTTTTTATCTATATATTTATTATAAAAATTTATTTAAGTTATATCACATCAATTTATTTGTGTAAATAACAAAAGAAGATTAAAAAAAAAAATACTATTTCCTATAACTACATATTCACTACACACTGGGAAAGACATGAAAATTTTAAGATCGAAAATTAATTCAAAATAGTAATACTATATAATAATATTAGAGAAATGATAGTTATAATCGTGAGTGCGTAATTATTATATAATCACTTTAAAAAAAAATAAATACTGAACTCTCATAAAAGAAATTAATTTTTTAATAATAAATCTTATTATTTTTTAAAATAATTATATAATACTTACGTATTTCATATAACATTATTTATAATATTAATTTAGGAGGATAATTTTTCTAATTTTTAAAAGAAAAAAGCTCAATTACAGAAAGCCCATTACTAGAAAGAAAAAGGTTACACAAAGCCCATTAAACTGCTATGGAGAAAACAAAATAACAAAGCCCATTTCTTGAAAAATTCGAGAGACTTCGGCCCAAAAGCTTCGTATAAAAAGAGTTAAGATCCCATACTTCGCGATCTACTTTTGCGCTATATCAGGCCCGCCCTCAATCGAGAGTTCATTGGGCGGGATTGTTTCTCGGCTGCCTTTTGCTTGAAAGTCAAGCAAGCTGCGGTGGATTACACATGGGAGTCCATTGTGAACGATAGGCACTCCTAACAAGATATAACCAATTGCCTTGTATTCTTTACTAGAGTCTAGAGATACTAGCAAAGCCCTGTGCGACGCCGTAACTTTGTTTTCGGCGGGATCCAGTCTCTCTCTCAAATACTCCATCGAGCCAAGCCTCTCCGTCTTCGCCAAATCTTCGAGATCGGGTAATGGCATGACTCAACTCTTAGGGTTTCATTGTGTTTTCTGAAAGTTAGGGTTTCTATGTCGTTTTCTTCGTTTTCTCGTGGCAGTATCGAGAGCATGCTTTCCACTTCTAGTCTCACTCTTGAATCTTTAGTTGTAGTATTTTATGTGTCGTATTTTCTCTGAAAGTAAGGGTTTCTCAACTTTTAAGGTTTCGTTTTTGTTTGGTTCTTAAGAAAATGAAAGAAAAGAGAAGAAAATGCTGTAAATGGCACATTTTTTTACATCTAAGAAATCTTTATTAAAAGCTGTAAATATCACTTATATTCATCATGAAAAGTTTAGGGTGGTTTACAAAGCGTTTAAGTTCCGATTACTTGTGTTAATCTTTCTTCAGCTAAATTGTCCGAGCATCTCGGTTCCAGCTAGCCTTATTTACATCCCCTTTCATGGCGGTACGTCAAATGCTGCCAAATCTTCTATGGTCCTTTTCATAAAATATTTTGTTGATATTATTATTTGTTTCTTCATTTTGTACTTCATTATGTCTCACTTGGTCTAGAATGTTTGTAGATCGACAGAATTTTTAAAGATGAAGCCAGTGAAGAAAAGGGGGAGCGTGCCAGAATGGTGAGCCTTGTCTGAAAGTGATAGATATGCACTTTTTTGGCTATAAAATGGATGTATGCTTGTATGAATTTTCCCTCTTTTTTGGCGATCCTCTCGTTTTTATGGCTATCAAAAAGAAACATATGAAGTATGCGTGTGTGAATTCCATTAACGAACATTTTAAAATCGAGCTGAATTAAATTTGGGTATTTTTAGTGCAGAGTTACTTCATGATTCTGAAATAATATTCTGAACTGAGCATATCTATCTTTTGCTTGATATTCATCGTGAATAGAATAATTGATTTCTTCCTTCATTCAGGCATCTTTTATCGGTGCAATAGCAATTGCTGACTTGGTCAAGACAACCTTGGGGCCAAAGGGAATGGTAAATCTTTTCACGCTTTTCCGCTTTTTATATTTCTGTGTGCTTGAGGCTTGAGCTCTGCATCTTTTTTAAAATGAAATTATCAATTACTCATCAATTTTTTTTCTGACTTTAGGGTGCTTTCAAATGAAAGATGCTGTGATTTTAGGCCATTATCCAATGCTTGAACAGAATTTTTGGCCTGATTGTTGATTTGTATTGTTCAGGATAAAATTTTGCAATCGACGGGTAGAGGACGTGCAGTCACAGTTACAAATGATGGTGCCACCATTTTGAAGTCCCTTCATATTGACAACCCAGCTGCAAAAGTTCTTGTTGGTATCCTTGCAATAGTTCTCTTGCTTGATGATATATGATTTGTCTGGTTTGAGAGTTTTATGACTAATAATCTCTTTTGAGGTCAGCAAAGATCTTTGTTTGTGCAAATGTTCGTTCTGTACAAGTATCTGTAGTCTGCTACCAAGCCAACATTGAAAAAACTTAGGGGACAGCTTTGAATTTGTTGGATAAATAGCATACTAATTTTTTTATCCTTAATTCAAGAATCAGATATTTCAAAAGTTCAAGATGATGAAGTTGGTGATGGGACAACTTCCGTTGTTGTCTTGGCCGGGGAACTTCTGAGGGAGGCAGAAAAGCTTGTTGCAGCGAAAATACACCCAATGACTATAATATCAGGTCTGAATTTTCTGAGTTATAGGCGATCTTACCATTATGTTGCTTGCATCGTGAAGCATTACATACATGTAGAGGTCTTGGTTTACGAAATGAATGGATGGATATGCTCTTTTTGCTTTATTATCGTAATGTGTATAATGCCTATAAAGGAGCAATATCTCTTCGGTCACCTCGTAGTTTCTTAAAAACTTTAAGGACAGGCTTCCTTTATCAATGGTTCTCGTGTAATTTCCTTGTAATTTAGGTCTGTTAATGATATTTGGAATGGTGAGAGAAACATCCCAACAAAAGGGTGGCACTCGCCTCCTGACCCTTGGTGAGCACCATAACAATAAGTTGGTGAAGGATAGCTTCCACTTATAAATCATGGGCATGCCAGGATTTTTCTTGGGAAGGAAAAATGGATTACAAATAATGGACTTTTTTGGACAAGGTATCACCCAGTTAGCTTGGAACTCCATTTTTCCCTTTGCAACCATGTTGTAAAATCTTGTGTTATTCTGTGACTGTGACTATAGAGGCACCATGGAACTATATCTATGTCATAATTGTGCATCTCTATTTGCTCTCCCACGACATATACCTTTTCAATTCTGTAGTCTGAATTGCTTTCCAGCTGATTTTTTAAAGTACAAAAAGATTCCAGTTGGAAAAACCTTGCTAGTAACTTCTGCCCGCTGCCGCTGATCAATGGTCTCTCTTGTTCTCTCTAAGCTAGAGTTTTTCTATTTTATCAACTCCTACAACCCAGCATGCATTTTAACCTGAGGGTTTCATAAGCAATTTTCCTTCTAAAAAATACACAATATATTGACCCATTTCCCTTCTAAAAAAACACAATTTTCCTACAACCCAGCATGCATTTTGACCTGACGGTTTCTATTGACTTATTTGATTGTTTAGGTTATCGAATGGCTGTGGAATGTGCACGCAATGCTCTGTTGCAGAAAGTCATGGATAATAAAGAGGATGCAGGCATTTTTTTTTGTTCTATATTCACTTTTACATCATTTATTTTTTCCTCTAATGTTTTCTTGGTTGTGGGAACTGCAGCATTTCCCCTTTCTTGTTCAGTCAACATTTTATTTTCATCATGAAAAGCTTTTTGATGCAAGCTTTTCTGGAAAAAATAACGGATACTCTCATGGACTAAACTAGATGTACAAGTGTTGTGCTTTAAATGGATGAGAACTGCCAATCTGTGTGACCGGGCCTTTGGTTGCTGCAGTCTTTGTTGTATACTTAATGCATGCCATTACTGTATTTTATGCAGAGAAATTCAAGTCAGACTTGATGAAGATTGCAATGACTACTCTCAGTTCCAAGATACTCTCACAGGATAAGGAACATTTTGCAAGACTGGCAGTGGATGCCGTTATGAGGCTAAAGGTAAATTTGGGGCTGATTTAGATGTGAAACGCTCTGGTTTGTGCAAGCTGTCTTTTAAAAAAAAAAAAAAAAAAGTTTTAGTGATGTAACTGACTGACTACAATTAGTGGGGATTACGAATTAGTTGAGTTTGGTCGAGTTTTTTGCCATTTCTTCCTTCTTAAAATACGTTTTTCTGGAGGAATGTTACTTTGGCGTGATTATGCTATACACTCTGAGTTCTTTTGACTCTTTTGTTACATATGATGGTGGTTGTCTTTATTTTTTGGTAATAATGATGTTGAAAATGGCAGGGAAGCACAAACTTAGAGTCCATCCAAATTATTAAGAAGCCTGGAGGATCGCTAAAGGAATCCTTTTTAGACGAAGGGTGGGGTGTCTAAACTCTCAAGCTTCTTATGAGCTACTTTTCTGTACTTTTCTGCTTGATGGACGTGTAGGTTTTCCTTGAAATTTATGTTTACAATGGGAGTTACATGCTTGTTCAGATTTATTCTTGACAAGAAAATTGGTATTGGACAACCGAAACGCATAGAAAATGCAAAGATTTTGGTGGCAAACACTGCAATGGACACGGATAAAGTGAAGATATATGGGGCCCGTGTCCGTGTTGATTCAATGTCCAGGGTTGCTGATATTGAAGCGGCTGAGAAGGAAAAGATGAGAGAAAAAGTGCAAAAGATCATTTCTCATGGCATCAACTGCTTTGTTAACAGACAGTTAATTTACAACTTTCCTGAAGAACTTTTTGCAGATGCGGGTATACTTGCGATTGAACATGCAGATTTTGATGGGATTGAGCGCCTTGCTTTAGTTACTGGTGGTGAAATTGCATCAACTTTTGACAATCCAGAATCGGTTAAGCTTGGTCACTGCAAGCTAATTGAGGAAATTATGATTGGCGAGGACAAGTTGATCCACTTTTCTGGTGTTGAATTGGGTCAGGCTTGCACAATAGTATTGAGAGGTGCAAGGTATTTTACTGAATTTTTCTTTTTAATCGTTTTTCTCCTGTAAACAAGATAGTCTTTGTTCTAATTATGTGTTTATGTTTTCCAAATTTCTTTATGTGTGTGCACGTGTTTGTGATAAAGACTCATAATACGGAATGCAATACTTGGTAGCTGGTTTGAAGCATTGTGCCAATCTTAAAGCAGCCAATTGCCTGTCTCAACTCTTAAGACTGAAATTTTTATTACCAATGTTCAAACCAAAATTTGAAGGAACCTTCTTTGAAATGGCCTTTGCCACTATCAATTCTGGCAGAACTACTCAAAAAGGGTGTTCTATCTGGGGGGATTTAAGCTACAAAGAGTTGCATTCAGTATTCTCACCATGAAGCTAATATATTGCAGGCATGCTTCCTTTAGTGTTGGCCACTGGTGTAGTTACTATTTATTTATTTTAATTCTTTGTCAGGGTAGATGCATACAATGCTTTTCTACCAGTAGAATTTCCTTTATCCTGACCTCTAGTACCAGCGCGGTGTAGGTAGTCTAACTTTCACATGTTTGGTTTCTCTATCAGCTTTCTAGTTTTGGATTAACCTTCTTATAACATTGTTGTTGAGATATCTTTTGATTTCTTTTGACAAGTAAAGATGGTCCTTTGATTTAGTTTCCGAGTAATATGTATTGTTTTGTTGTAAATTTTTTTTTGCAGCCACCATGTTCTTGACGAGGCTGAAAGGTCTCTTCATGATGCTTTGTGTGTCCTGTCACAGACTGTCAATGACAGTAGGGTTTTGCTTGGAGGTGGGTGGCCTGAGATGGTGATGGCCAAGGAGGTGGATGAACTGGCACGTAAGACTCCTGGGAAGAAGTCTCATGCTATCGAAGCTTTTTCTCGGGCACTAGTGGCCATTCCTACAATCATTGCTGACAATGCTGGTTTGGACAGTGCTGATTTGGTTGCTCGGCTCCGTGCTGAGCACCAGAAGGAGGAATGCACTGCAGGGATTGATGTCATCTCTGGATCTGTGAGTATGCAAGATAAAAATTTATTATGGAGTTTATGACGCCCAGATTGTATGGAGTTTATAGTGGGTCTACCTTGAAAATTAACGGACATGAACTATTGATCCATGGGGTCCTGTCTTCTTTACTTCCTATATTTTTTTCTTCTTTCAGGGCTTAATGCAAATTCAGAGTGCCTTATACCGGTCATTAGGATTTATTGTGAGATACCAACTAAAAAAAAGGATTTATTGTGAGCTTGTGGGGTCTATAACCCCTGAAAAGATTACAAATGAAAATTTTGGGGGGACTGATTGAGATGCCAGCTATATTATTTTCAAAGCAGTTTCTTTTGCTTCTATTTGACTCACCTCAGCATTTATTTAATCAATTTTATTCTTTTATAATTTTACTTGAATATTATTATTAAATAAAGATAAATTTTAAATCATGTCAATAACTCTTAGTCGTTTTTCCTCAATATTTGATTTATGAAAAAATTAGTTTTCGAAAAAGACTACATTCAAATTATTCCATAATATTAGCCACACATTGTGTGGGGGTATACGAAGTATTTGATTTCTCGTATGATTAGTGCACCACAGGTTTGGCCTATCTTTTCAGCTTCTATTTGCTTGGAAAGTTATTGATTGTTGATGGTTGCTTGTCTATAAAGCCGGATTCTTTAATTTTGACTCCTGATCATCGATTTCGTGACAGGTAGGAGATATGGCACAACTGGGAATCTCTGAAGCATTCAAAGTCAAGCAGGCCGTATTGCTCTCTGCCACTGAGGCTGCTGAGATGATTCTCCGAGTTGATGAAATCATCACCTGTGCTCCACGAAAGAGAGAAAATAGGATGTGAAGATGTGCATTAGATCATTTGGCTAATTAAGGACATCTGTTGTATTTCTGTGATACGTGTTGCCATCTTGGGATAGGATTCGGTAATGAAACTGTTTTGGAACATGTTCTGATTTCAAAAGCTGGGAGCTTCTTTCTTTCTTTCCTTTTTTCGTTTTGGCTAGGCGGTTTGGGGGAATTGCTGGTCGTCGGGGGATTGATCATTTTGTTGTTAAAATTTTGATGAAATTCCTTTTTCTTTTTTTGAGAAGAGCTGTGGACATGGGAATCCATCATCATAATCTGTTAAGGTTAACGCGTATCAGCAGTCTTAAGTGATGGAATCCTTTGAAGCCCATGAATTTATCAACAACATTCCTCGAAATCCAGAATTTCTCTACTGAGCCATGATTTGCGGACCCTTCTATTCATTCAGAATCTAATATCTGTTTAAACGTTCTTCCTATTCACCGCTTCAGCTAGGCCCTGCGGTTATGGCGCACGGCTTCACTCTAATCATGAATTCGTCTTTTGTACGTTCAATAAATTTCAACTATAGGTTAGAATGCATCTTGCAGAGCGGTTCTGTTCTTCTAACCGAGCACAGATTTATCCGACGGACCGGTTTGGACTAGATCAACATCAAAGGCTATATGGCTTGGTTCACCTCGAGCAATGATCGCTATGTATAACATATTTATGTTTTATGTACATATTTATGCAGTGTACCCTGAAACTTTGGGTACCTGAAATGGGGCTCAAAGGTCTAAGGGGATTTTTTTTTTTTATTATTCATTCTTGGCGCTTTTTTTGGTACCCAGAGCATGTACTCAATATTCAGCAATATTATCTTTATTTCCAAATGCATAGGGAAATGAGATCTTTGTTGAAATCTGCAGGGTTATATATATCAGGCGAAGGTGAAAAGAACAAAATGGGACACTGCAATCTGGCTTTGTGGATATATATTCTAGTTCAGTACTGTGAATTAATTTGGGTGCATAATATACAAATTGAACTCAGATTCGATTTTTGTGTTGGCCGAGTGGTTTCTTAAGTTTGCTCTTGGAGGGAGCGTGTGCAATAAGAGGCTATTCAAAGCCTAATGTTCTTCACAATAGCATGCAAAAGAGAGCTTTGTAATCGAAAAATGATAAACACACGTAACTTTTCACAAATATTTTACACAATAATATTTTAAAAAAAGGGTTATTTTTGTAAATTAACTTATAAAAGAAACATTATTTTACCAAAATACTTTTATTTTATAACATGTGTTAAATATGTTGTAAAATGTGTTAGTGTGGTATCAAATCTGACGGCACTCATCTTTTTCACCGGTTTTTTCTTCTCTTAACTAGGCTTGTGCCTTGTGGTATCGATGGGGCCATACCAAAAAAAAAAAAAAAAAAACCAAACCGGACTCTTTCTTTCGATCGGGAAATGAACAAACTGCGCGAGTTAACGGTCAAATACATGTAGCATAAGTTGTACGCGAATCCAGTTGGATTTACGCCCAACGAAACGTGACTCGTGTCGACTCCCAAACAAACACCGAACACTTCCCCTTTCTACTCTCCTCGACCTGACTCAGAACTCCGCAGAGATACTGCCGCCATTGCCCTCTGAGAGAGCCGTCGTAAAAAAATGGCGAACGATACCAAAGCAGTGCATGTTAGCATGGAGCCTGAGGTGGCGCATAATATCTCCGCCACCGTGGAAGGCCAGGACATCTCCGGCTATGACGATGTGCGGGCTCTTCACGACGTCGTTCAAGGTCTACCTTCACACGTCGTGAAGGACTTGCTGTCCATCGGGGTTCGTTTTTTCATTTAAACTTATCTTCTCACACCGTTTTTACGATTCTTAGGGTTTCTGAGTATTCTTGAACGATTTTTACTCGGGCTTTGTTAATATCATTACGCTTTTGCGTTTACAGTGATCTATCGTTTTCTCTTCGAGTTGTACTTTACGGTGCCTTGTTTTTTTGCATATTTTTATTATATTCCTTTGTTTGAGACTACAAATATAAGTTTGGTTGAATAGCATTGAAGAAAAAGTAGTAGTTTCTAACTATATCAGTACAATAATAAGGTTATGATTGTGAAGACCTTGACAATTAATGTCATTGCGTATATATAATAGCTTCAATACATGCTCAATGAATATGCTACGAGGTCTGATCAGTCAACGACGGTGTGCATATCTAGAATTGTGAAAACCACAATAATTGATTGTGTTGTTGATGGCACTTGGAACTGCCATTGATACATGAAATGTGATTTATAGGAAATTCTTCAACGATTGTTCGGATTTTATGAAATTTTGTTTGGTTGAATTGTAGGTATGTGCCCGGTGCATCTTTCGGCTGTTTGGGATACGTGGAAACATATATTCTTGCTCCTTGCTCTCATCTTCGATGTTGAGTTCAGTTCTTGGAGAACAAAGGCATGATGAAGATATGGTAGACATTGGTTCTGAAGAACATAAAAACCCAATCAGTCTGCCTGCTTCTGAGGTATCAGAAGTTGATGCTGTACTTTGTACCCTTTGTTTAGGTATCTTGCAGTTTACCTATTGCGATGACAAAGAACTGGTGGTGAAAAAAAGTGCCAAAGATATGGCTGTTGCTATTTCTGAGCTGCTAAGGCGAGAGTGGCATCAGATTGATAGCTTTTCTCTTGAAGTTTCCATACCTCCAATTCTCCTTGAAAATGAAAGCTCAATTTGGTACGAATTGTTGATATGCTGATTTCGTGTAATCTTTTTGAGACCCTAAGCATGTGTCTATCAAAAGATGGGATGCTTAAGCTTTGGTTAATCATTTTTCTATCAAAAATATGTAATAAAAGAAGAAAGAAAGGGGAAAGAAGAATGTCCTGTCACTTGTTGTGCTTGTTAGCGAACTTCTAAAATTCTTTAGGTCGGAAACTACTACTCATAGCATTCTTTGCTTGGTAAATTGTTTCAATTTCCAAATTTTGTAGGTTGTATATGAAAAGAAAGTATGGGTCTGAACTTTGTTTCCAAGGGAAGTTACTGTCTCAACGTATATCTACTGTGGAAGCCTTAATATTGTGTTTAGCAAAACCTCTTGAAACATTGTTGGTGAGTAAGGATTGCTTTTTACACTGAAACTTCCAATGATTCAAAGTAGAAATACATCTGTCTTTGCAATTAATATTTTACGAAATTAATACTTGCACAGGATTGTAAATCAGGTGTAAGTGATATCCGCATCTGTTTGACCTTCACGCACTCTAAGGCATCGAAAATTGTTCATAGTGTTGCAGTGAGCAAACATGGTTGCAAGAGAACAAAAACAGGCATGTAAATAGTTATACCAACCTCATTTCATGAAGGTCATAAATAAAGTTCTAGCACTTAAATATTGTTGCCCTGTTTTTCAAGTGTAAAAGCCATGTCATGCCATCTCAATGTAGTTTAAATTCAAGATGTGATTTGATTGCAAAACTAAGATCAAAGATTGAGATGTTTTTATTACATTCCATGAAGGAAATTTATATTGTTATTTTTTTTTACAAAATTGCTATTTATTGCAAGGTATATAATTCTACAAGTTCTGTCAGACTTAGATTTTTAGGTTTGGCATTTATGTTTTTGGAGCTTTATCCACTTTTGCAGATTTTATGTAGAATTAGAACCATGAGTGTGAAAGGTACATGCTGTCTATTTCATTTCTTAATATCAGTATTTACAATTACTGCACCTTTGGGTGCTATGGTGGGGACCAATTGCCACAAGACAAGTTTTGTTTTGGTATCATCGCTAAGGCTTTTATATGGAGAAATGTACTGCGAAGTAATTCTATCTGTTGCTTGTGGAGATAGGTCTACACAAATCATATATTGTGGTGTTTGTAGGAGGGGCATCCATTGAATGATCAACTAAAAGGAGCAAATTCTTGGACTTCTTTATATTATACTCCTAAGTGTATAATAAGTTATCTGGAGTTTGAAATTGTGGAATCAAAATTGAGGGACTGGTTATAAGTTGAACTGATTATACCAGTTTTACCACACACGATCTCAGGCAGAGCAATCTGATCGATTGAATTCAATGATCTCTATGCTTTTCCCTCTGTGTTCTAAAGCTAAAAGCCCACTGAATAATAATAGTTTTGAAAAATGGTCATAATGCCATTGCATGTTTGTGGTGGAAGGTATCTGATGGAAACTACGACTACATTAGAAAATTATTATATATGATAGGATATTCTTTATTCATTGGAACGTTTTTTTATTAGTATTCATTGGAACATTTTTGTCATATTGCTAATATAATCCCGGCTAGGCCCAGAACTGACTCGTGCACAATTTCAAAAACCAGCATAAACATGCAAATTTGGCCATTTAGATTATTTAATTATTCACATTTATACCTTGACTTTGGATGCTGAATATTATTTTCTGATTGACACAGGCATCGAAAACTGTATAGACTCCGTTGATGATTCTGTAGTTGGAGACATTGAATGCTCTGATTTGGCTGATGTGACCATTCAAAGGTCTTTTGGTGGTTCACAAGATAATGGATCTTCTCAGAGTCTCAAATTTCCTCCAGAAAATGTAATTCTTTTACTCCTTTAGGATGGGGTATCTACCAACTCCAATATACAAAGGATATTAACGCTTTCAGCACTATCAAGTTTGTGAGTCAGTTGTACTGATGAAAAAAAAGTTTATGAATCAGTTGTTGAACTCCCTTATATTTATGAAAAAAAAGTTTATAAAGTTAATGATTTTAGACAGTTCCTCTTGTATATGTCTTGTGTACTTGGGCTTTGCCTATATTCTTATTAATAAAATTCTTATCAGAAAAAAGATTTAATACAGCCCTGACATTGTCGGGGTTTTCTAACTGTCTAGGTTGAAGCCTGTCGTCTGGTGTTTCTTTGCTACAGGAACCCTATCTTTTTCGGTGGGAGATACCTGAAGGTAAACTATTGCTGTAAAGATTTTTTTGTAAAATTATTTGGTGGGTAAATATGTGGGATTTTAGCCTGTTTGGTGTCTAGTCTTTCAATTTCAAGCTCATGGTCACTCTAAATACTTCTTGTTACATTCAGATCTTGGTAATGTTGTTTGGTCTATAGTTATATTATATCTGCGTACACCTTTGCCCTTTCTATTGAAGTTCTCTTCCTTTTTTTTTTTATTGGCACCGGGTGTTCGGAACAAAGTCCTGTCTAATCCCGAGGATGCATAGGCCTGCGGCAAGGAGTTTCCTGCAAGTGCACATCGGTTAATTCAAGGGAAAACTCCCCGAATCCGATGGCCTAGAAATTGTTTGCACCCAAGGTTTTCGAACCTTAGACCTGAAGGGAGCATACCACCAAAACCAAGGCTCTTACCACTTGAGCCCAGAGTTGTTTTATTACTTATAAAAAAAATAATGGGGGTTAGTTTGTGGAAATTTATTCAAAAAGGTTGGGATTCATTCTCCAATAACATCAGATTGAAGATGGGAAATGGAAAGAGGATACGCTTTTGGCATGATCTGTGGTGTGGGGATACTGCTCTTAAGCTGGAATTTCCTGCCCTTTTCAGAATTGCAAGGGATCAAAGTGCAGCTGTTTGTGATTTGTATTGCAGTAGTAATAATAAGGTTGAATGGAATATTATTTTTAAAAGGGATGTTAATGACTGGGAAGTGGATGAAGTTAAGGCTTTGTTGGTTAAACTTTACAGCTCAAATCTGGTCCGAGATAGAGAGGATTGCATGATGTGGATTCCTGCTGGAAATGCAATGTTTTAAGTTTCATCTTATTACAGAATTTTGTTAAGTCATGATAGTTGTGCATTCCCATGGAAAAGTATTTGGAAAGTGAAAGTCCCTTCTAAGGTTGCTTTTTTTTTGTTGGGTGGTTTCTTTGGGCAAAGTATTGACTACTGAAAACCTTAGAAGGAGAGGTTTGTTTATTGCGGATTAGTGTGTTTTGTGCAAAAGGGATGGAGAATCTGTTAACCACATTTTCCTTCATTGCGAAGTGTCAAGATTCTTATGGAACGAGGTTTTGAGTTGGATAGGATTACATTGGGTAATGCCCAGGGAAGTGGTGGATTTATTGGTAGGGTGGAAGGGTGTGAAGGGCTGAAAGAAGGCGATGAGTGTTTGGAAAATGATTCCTCCTTGTCTTATGTGGTGCATTTGGCTTGAAAGAAATGGGAGCTGCTTCGAAGATAGAGAACGTTCTTTCGGAGATCTTAGAGTTTTTTTCTTGAGTACTTTGAGTTCTTGGGCTAAAGCTTTTGTAATGACGGATAATATTCTGAATCTGTTTTAGCTTTATGGTGGTAGTTTTCTTTTTTGGTTCTGGAACTTGTAGGTATTTCCTTTGTATACGTCCTGTGTACTTGGGCTTATGCCTATTTCTTTGAATAAAATTTATTACTTATAAAAAAATAATAATAATAATAATGTTGTTTGATTCTAATATTTTCTGTTTAAAAAGGAAAGAGTATGTTAAAATGAAGACAATATGAAGTTCATGAGTACGTTAAAATTGGAAGAAAAGAATAGCAGGGGAAGTTTATGTACATACTATAAAGGGTAGTGAAATTACTAGAATAAGAAACTTAATGTAGAGCTGCTCAAAATGAAAGGATTGTTCTCTGTTTTTGGTATGTCAAGGAGATAATGATCAGCTGCATCATTCAACGAGTGAAGAAGATCAACAAGATCAATTTTATGCTACAAAATTTTGGAACAAGTCTCCTTTTTAGTAAGGAGTTTAAAGTGCATGTGTTGTTATGAATCTTAAATCTAGGTCAAGGCAAAAGCAAATAAAGTGGAATGAGTGGGTATGACACGCTTTACTTTAGACAATGAGGTCAACACCCCTACATGAACGTCTTGTGGTCATGCTCCTTAACTGTGGTCCTGGAGCAAGCTCCATTGACAAGAGAACATATAGAGCTAGGAAGCCCTCTTGTGTATGATCTTGAATCATCCGTTATGATTTATTAGATGCATTTTTCCTGTAAGAAAATTTTCCCATAAACGTTGAGCCGAGACATCACAATATCTATTTGTACATTGGTGGAACAGATATCTGTAGATTACACTGTTATTTGACCTTTGAAACTGTATTTTTGGTGTCCACCAATATTGATGATTTTTAGTTTGAACCAGTGCATGCAGTGAAGCTTAAAGTTCATGCTGTTAGTACTCTTACTGCATTGGCCACAGATTGTCCTAATTTCTCTTTGTATTGCAGTACTCGAGAAATGTGAGTCAAACACGATGGATCATTGATGATGAAAGAAAGGGAGAAGCATCTGTTGAGGTATACTATCTACATATTCTGCTCATGGCCATTATTATTCTAATTGAGGTAGTTTTTATGAACATTGCGTGAAGAACCGTGATACATACACGGGTCATTTTACACTGATAATAAAATATGTGTGCAGTGCATGAACAGTAACTACTATTTGCCCTCTTTTTTTCCTTCATGTAAAATCGCCTGTGTACCAAGCATTTTCCTTGCATGAAAAGCTGATGGTGTAATGTGCTTATCCTGTAGGAGATAGTAGGTGGCAACATCCTTCCTATGTGTCAGGGTGACAATTATAAGTTTCATGCTGCTGGAAGAGAGGATATTGATGTACTAAAATTATTCCCTCCTTGCTTCAATTTTGAGCTAACTGAAAGAAGTCCTGATTCCTGAATCATGTAGCTTCCCCCCACCCCTCCCCCTTTCAGGTTCGAATGTTGGGTTCAGGTAGGCCTTTCCTGGTTGAGATACAAAATGCCCGCTGTATACCATCTGAGGCATTTGTGAAAGAAATAGAAACAAAGATAAATAACTTGGAAAATAAATTGGTGAGTTCATGCTGGTTTGTGGTGTCACTTCCTTCAAATATCAAACAATAACGTTAACCTTTTTTTCCCCTGGAAAACATGAATAACTGTGAGCAAATTTTGTATGCAGGTTGAAGTAAAAAATTTGAAAGCTGTTGGCAGCCAAGGGTGGGACCTGATGCGTGAAGGAGAAACGGAGAAGCAGGTTCGTGTTTATCTTATTTTCTTTTGTTTTTGATATACCAATTCATCTATATTTACATATCTGCATGTTTATCTGTGCACACTTTCTAATACATTTAGAAATGGAAATATTGCACTTGAACCCCCTAAACTACTAACTTCTTGTAATGACCTTCAAAATTCCAAAGTTTGTCACTTGGCTCATCGATTCAAAATAAAGTCGCAATGTGCATCCTCGTAAGATCTAATCGTTGTGATGGATGAAGAATAAGAGATGTGCCTCGATATCAATGGTTGGATTTTAACTAAGAGGACAAATTGCAACTCATGTTACAAATAGGGTGCTATGTGACAAGTTTGGTAGTTTGGAGATCACATTGCAAAATAGGTGGTATTTGTTGGGGAGTTAGACATAGATTTGTTACTATATCAAGTCTCTTGCAGAAACAATATGCTGCATTAGTGTGGATTTCACGCCTACTCAAGGATGAAGACTTGGAGTCTATTGCCTCATTCAAGGACATGGTAAGATGCTTGTGAGATTCATATCTTACATTTTTTTTTTCCAAACCTCGTATTGTGATAAATCTTACATTTTTTTTAACGTGATATATCTTGTGATACTTTATTGTGTCAAATCTCTCTCTATGATGCTTTTATGGTATGTTTGTGTGAAGCAATGCTGGGGAAAAGTTCTCATCTTTTAGGAATTTTGGAAATTACATGTCCTGTTTGTAAGTTCCATACTGCAAGCATATTGATCCACTTGTTGTGGATGGTGAACCATCCAAGATCGCTCTTGAGTAAAGTAGGAAATGGGAATAAATTGAACTATAAAAATGCTAGTACTAGTAATGCAATCATGCATTCTATCTGGGAAATCATCTTGTTCCTAGGGCCGGCAGTTAACTTATTATGAACATGCTGATTATTGGATATTGCCTTGATAGTTTTGCACTTCCAACAAATATTGTTAAAATGTTTTTTTTTTTTTTTGCCGGAAAGCCCAAGAGAAGGATGTATCAGATGCTTGTTTCTGTATCTATGACAAACATTTCATCATCTTCCTTTTTGTCTAATGATTCGTGTTCAAATAGAGCAGATAACCAAAAGTACTAAATAAAAATTCTCAACGAGCATTCTTTATCATCAAAGCGTCACCCATTCCTTTCCAACCATAAGCATCACATCAAACATGAAGGAATTATCTTCCATATTGCAACAAAGCGATGGCTCCCCTTCAAACCTTCAAGACCTTTGGGGCAATTAGCAGAGAGAGAGGTAGAGGTTCTCATGATGAAATCCAATCCTGGAAATACAGCATCCCACTTTTCATTTCATGATGTGTCTTAATCTGCATGATGAAGGCTTAGTGGCATTTGGTTTTATCTATTGTTAGAGGACATGGTTGTAATTAGTTTAGTTTAGGAATGTATAATGGTCTTGTGTATGTGTATGTATAGTCGGTTACTTGTAAATGTAAAACACAATTTAATTCTCTCTCAATATATTCGACTACATGGTATCAGAGCGAACTGTAGTCAGTGGTGGTTGTGCGACGCAGCTAGTGGTGGTTGTGGGTGTACGACGGAGTTAGTGGTGGTTGTGCGATGGAGGTGTGGTATCGCCGTTGTCTGTGGTGGTTAGTTGCCGTTGTTTGTGGTGGCGCCCGGAGCTATTTCTAGCTTCTCCGGTGATCTCAGGCGTCGTCTCCGGTATTGGGCACCAGAATCGAGACCGCCGGCATTTTCTGTGCACACCGGTGGGTCTCCCGTCGTCATACGCTGCCGGAATCACTGTGTATCGCCGGCGAGCTCGACGTCTCGGAGTGCTTGGTTACAGGTATCGACTATCCTATCCTGGAATACGTAT
>QEOT01006690.1:53536-63536 GCA_003123785.1 Pterocarya stenoptera
AATTTCTACAGAAGCCCAGGGTCTCACATTGGGATGCTGTAATCCATATTCTTCGTTATCTTAAGCGAGCTCCTGGTCTGGGACTATTATATAGACCGAATGGACATCTTAGAATTGAAGCTTTTTCAGATGCTGATTGGGCTGGATCTCCTTCAGATAGAAGATCGACTACTGGATATTGTACCTTTGTAGGAGGTAACTTGGTTTCATGGAAGAGTAAGAAACAAACAGTAGTAGCTCGGTCTAGTGCAGAAGCCGAATATAGAGCAATGGCTCACACGACTAGCGAGATGACATGGTTGCAACATTTTCTTCAAGAGATTGAGTTTCCAGCTCCTGTCCCTCTTCAGTTACTTTGTGATAACCAAGCTGCAGTACATATTGCGTCTAATCCTGTATTCCATGAGAGGACTAAACATATTGAGATTGATTGTCACTTCATTCGAGATAAGATACTAAGTAGTGACATTTCTACACCCTTTGTGAAGTCTGCTGATCAACTTGCAGATATGTTTACCAAACCACTGTGTTGTAGTCGGTTAAAGCTTATTTGTTCCAAGCTAGGTTTATATGATATATATGCCCCAGCTTGAGGGGGAGTGTTAGAGGACATGGTTGTAATTAGTTTAGTTTAGGAATGTATAATGGTCTTGTGTATGTGTATGTATAGTCGGTTACTTGTAAATGTAAAACACAATTTAATTCTCTCTCAATATATTCGACTACATCTATCATAGTTTAATAGGAGAATCTTCTTCTCTAGTTTGATACATCTATTCAGTGGCATTTATATTGTACTTCGTTAGTTTGTTCACAACTGGAATAAGTACTCCTGATAAGGGTGCCTTTACAAAGCTTATTGTCCTAATAGAACGTTACTCATAATCTGTGTTTATTCCATACAGAAAGTTTTGCAGAGGACCCCAATAAGGGTGCTTCATCGTCGGAGTCCATTAGAACGTGAAAAGATAATACATTGGTTGGAACCTTACCAATTATGTAGCACAGACCTTTTTAAGTCTACTATTATTCAGAATGTCTAATTTTACTTTTTCTTATCAAATTTTAGGATGAAAATTGAGAAGATTGCTGGAAGTAATCATTATTTTCTTCTACATTTATGCACTCAGGTAATATGATTTTTTTCTCTCTTGATATCAATTATCAATATACTTGTACATTCACAATAAAGCTGTGATTTTATTCAAATGGATGGATGATCATAGCCATTTTGACCTTGAGTCCCAATCTGATAGGATTGTGTTTTTACATTTAACTAGTTTGGTTTATAAGTAAACAAAAATGCTGCGGCTTCTTCAAGAGTGCTTTGCTGAAACTACCTGCAGCATGTTTGGTGACCCAGCTTCGTTTTGGTTTTTTTGATCAATTTTTTGAAGCAGCTTGAGCTTTTTAGTTTCCTTTTGAAAAGTAGTCCAAAGGATTGTTCTAAAGGAAGCTATGACTTTTAATAATCCGAAGCCATCCCTGGGCCATTTTTTTTTTTAATTTTTTATTATTAGTAAACAAGTTTTATTAATCCAACAACTGTCAATTACAAACCCACTGGGCCATATTCCATGCCAATTNCCCCCCCCCCCCCACCCCCCGGGGGGCCCTTCTTCCCAAGAACAACTAAAAAGCATTTGATCATGATTTCTTTATTAGGTTTGATTTCTATTGAAGATATCAAAGTTCTGTTGAGAGGTGGCTCTTGTAATATAGTGCCTCTGACAATAAATTTGTGTCCAGGTCAGAAACAACTCCAAGGAACAATAAACGCAATTTTGCATTCTGAATCTTGGCTGTGATTTCAAATGGACATCATTAGATATTTTAATGAAAGCATTATTACATTATACTTTGGACAGATACAATTCAGATTTCAGGTAAATAAATCTGAATTGTACTCTCTTTTAGAATTCTGTACATGGCTTTGCCTATTCTTTGATCAATATAATTTGTTTACTTATAAAAAAAAAAAAAGAAAATTCAGATTTCAGGTAGTTCAGCTAATGACATAATAGGGCAGTATATGGTCCGCATTCTGTACTCTCTCTTTACTATTTGCATGCACAATAAATGGACTGCTCTATGAGATTTTTGAAGAGTTTGACCACTGTCAGTTAGATGAAAGACTATTTCCTATGTTCATCTATGGCAGAGAGGAAACACTAATTATGGTATTTGGAATTCAGGCTGGAACATATATCAAAGAGTTTGTCCACGGGGATCTTGGCCGTACACATCCTAGGTATGAGGGATCAGTTTTTATATTGACAGTGCTTTATTTCAATTCAGTTTACTTTCTTGTTTTATCGGCAAGGATACAGTTTACCATAGAAGTGGACGAGTGTATTGTGTCTGGGCTCTGTTGATTTCAATATGGTAATATTGGATGTTTGTAAGAAAGATGCACTATGTACGATTTTGAGCCAGCTGTGGCATAGCATGCCATATAAAGAATTTTAAGGTTATATGGGAGAAAATCAATCACCAACATCAGCCAATTCTATTGGGTTAATGATGAGCAAGACGAGTAACATTGAGGCGTTAACAATTGTGAGGACTAAATTAATACAATTGGTAGTTTATGGGTAAATTTTAAATTTGACACGTAATTTAAGGATCTTATGTATCAGATGCTTGCTAGATTAGTCTCAAAGTCAATTATAGAATAAACTTTAAGAGTCAGAGACATTGGTGATGGTTTACCATCGTGTCTTTTTTTTTTATAGGTAAAATTTACCATCGTAATTTTAGCGAAGTCTGACCCTTTTTTTTCCTATCTTGTTTGCAGTGTTGGATCACTCCTAGGTTGCAGAGCAGAGATACTGCAACTTGATGTTACAGATGTGAAAATGGACTGTTTCTGACAGAATGAGGTAATCTTATATTTCATTGAATAATTTTACATACAACTGTGAAGTGCGTAAACGGCGCTTAATTGCTTTGAAAAAGAGTAGAGTCCATTATTAAAAAATTAATTTTTTTTCATGTGGGTTCTATTTTTTATTCACGTTTTTCAAAACGATTACACGGCGGGTGCACAATTTACGGTTGCAAATATCTTTTCTCTATTTCATAATAGATTTCAGCTGCCCTTTCTTATGTGGTTTTTAAATTCTGCATTTGCTGTTGCAGGAACCGAGGTTTATTGGGCGTCTGTTAGTGATACAAATGGCCTTCTACAATTATTCTCTCCTTCTGAAATCGACTGTGACTAGTCTCTTCTTTTACTGCTCCGCTTGGTTCCAAAACCAAAACCTTCTGGTCAGTATTATCCTTTCTTTCATGGTTTCATGGACACTTGCTATTTGCATATTGTGAAACGTGACATAAGGAGTTCAAGGTGAAAGTAAACAGTGCTGAAGTTTTGTAAATTTTTCTGATATGATTCCTGGACCTCTGACTCTTTGTGGTCATTTTTCAGCTTTGAAATTCAAAGGGTAAAAAATCGTCGGCATTATTTCTCTTAGTCGAAAAGATGTCCTTGCCCCCTCTCATATATCTACTATTGAGTAATATTAGGTATAAACTTTAGGTATGCAAGTCATATTTAAAAAAAAAAAAGAAAAAAAAAAAAAAGAAGAAGATCTCACTAGGAAAAATTTTTTTTTTTTTACACTTTTTGATGATATCTACTTTTTACAAAAGGTCTGCCGGAAACTTGTATGTTTATAACTTATACAAATTATTATTCATCTCTGATTATCCTTTTATTTCATGTATTCTTTAGCTACGCCTCTGAATGCATGTTTAACAACGATCAAACCACCTCAATCTCGTCTTTCTTTCTTTTTTTCTGGGAAAAAATAAAAAATATTTTACACGATATAATTACGTTCTTGGGAACCTTCCAGCTGAAGCCCACAAGATACGGCTAAGTTGAGATATAACGGACTCATCGAAACCCCTCAATACGATCCATGTCCAGGCCCTCAGGACGTACTATAATCTAAGTCAATAATCAAAGTATTGGCAAAGCTCATTCTACGTGACCCGAAGGAGAAATATTCTCAAATTTTTGGGTGAACTTAAAAAAGCTTAGAGTGAAAAATCTCTTTTAAACACATTCTGTTTAGATGTTAAGAGTATATCAGATGATCTGTGAATAATTGTAAAATAATTTGTGAATAACAGTGAAGTAGTCTGAAAGTAATTTAGGCTTCTTTTGGATGTTAAGAGTATCTTAGATCACTTGTGAATAGTATTGAACTGTTTATAAATAGTAGTGAAGTAGTATGAGAACATTTTAGTTCCCAAACATACTCTTAAGGTTTTGCCTAAACTTTAAGGCTCTGTTTAGATGTTAAGAGTATTTTCAGATAATCTGTAAATAATAGTAAAATAGTTTGTCGTTCAACATTGGAAGTTTGATAGACCTGTATTTCACTCACTTCAGAGCTAGGATTAGATGGTCTACCAGGCCAGATCAAGGTCTCTTAAGGCTTGTTTGAAACACAACTATTTTCAAATATTCTCAAACTACTTCATTATTATTTCAGAGACTATTGACAATGAATGTTCTCTCCATACGGCTTAAATTCATACTGCGCAGTAGAAGGGGAAAGAAAAAAGCACTTCCCAAATCAGTTAAAATAATAGCCCACAAGACCAATTACAGATAATTTATAATAATCATCATATAAAATTTCAAAAAGATAATATTGCGTGTGTGGTTAATTTTGTGGATGTTATTTATAAATAAGAAAGATGAACAACAGAAGATTTGATAGCCAAGTCTTCATAATCTTGTATGCATTCAGTCGATCAATCCATGAGGCTTCCATGATCTCACATTCGCCCTTGCATCTAGTCGATCCATGAAGCACCCAACATCTTCGCCATAAAACTGTAACGGTCAGCAGCTTCATCAATCTGTAAGTAGAAGAGCCAGTGGCAGATAATTAAAAATCAGAGAATAACCCATAACCATTTCAGTTTAGAAAAAGGGGAAAAAACAGAAGAACAAGTATATATTAAGGGTTACCAATTTCTGTGTAGGACGTCCAGCCCCATGTCCGGCCTTACACTCGATGCGACCGATAATAGGATTGACTTGGGGGCTCTTCTCCAAGCTCGTGCAAAGAACATACTGCATGGTCTGACAATGAACAAAAAATTCATGACTAAAAATGATCCATTCATGGCTATAACCATGATGATAACAACATCATTGAAGAAAATCTAAAGTAGCAGTTAACATAAGCCAAAAAGTGAATCAAAACACAATATACACTGTTCCACCGACTAGTTTATTAATACTAGAACTATAATTGGCAACTTGATAGCATAAAATTATTCATGCATTATGCTTGGGAAAAAAGGGCCAAGGACTTATAGCTTTCTGTCAAATATAAAGACTAACCGCCAATAACTTCAATGAGTGCAATGGCACAACCCTATCATCATGATCAGCAGTCAATAACATTGTGGGTGGGTACTGGGAAGGTTGATCCGGATGCTGTTCCCAAGGTCTCCTGACATTATGCAGTGGAGAATACCTATAATGAACAATAAAATCAGCCGTGAGAAACATCCGGACTTTCATGAGTGAAGAAGCCTAACACATCAATTCCATAGAAAACTGTCTGGTGGTAACAAAAGGTAAGATAGTTGTTTTCATAAGAAGGTACTTAAAGCTCAAAAGTGGAGTTGAAAACAGAAATATTCGATCAATATCTAACATAATCCAGGCTTCTAAGTTCTGTGAACATATATAATCATGGACAATAACTCCTCAGTCATGGCAAATAACACCTCAACCAGGAAAATAATATCTTGGAGTATCGAATCTAGAAAGAAAACTCGATATGCATACTGTTAGAACTACAAGGTAAAAATAAGCATAACAATTATGCATCCAGAAAGGAATAGTCGCGGATAAATGACTTCCAACTCCTATATCACAAGATTGAGAAAAGTTGCTATTGTTCAAGTTTCCCATATATTATACAGTCATAACGTAAAGGTTATGACTATTGCCACAAAGTGTGTTAAAACTTAAAACTCAAGAGCTTACTATCAGATTCTTGATATGGGAGAAACTTTACTCACTTAATTAGCCAATGGAACTCTTCCTCTTTGTCTGAACAACCAAAATCAGAAGTCCACGCATGGCCTAGAAAGCAAATCTAATTCAGTACATGATTTCAAAAAATGCTAACTTGTTGAGCCCATCAATTTAAACTAACCTATGGTGAACTTATGGAATCGCAGCATGTCCATAACCCCGACATGAGCCAAAGCACAACCAAAAAGATCAGGTCTCTTGCAAAAAAAAAAAAAAAAATGCACTCAGAATGACTATGAAGAGAGACGACCAAGAATACAACAGAGCAAATGCACCATCTGATACAGCAATACCTGATTTATGCAAGCCCCTATAAGAAGCCCACCATTGCTTCCACCTTCAATACACAACTTCTTGGGCTGGGTATAACCAGCAGATATAAGGTATTCGCCAGCAGAAATGAAGTCATCAAAGCAGTTCTGCTTCTTTGCAAGTGAGCCTGCTTTATGCCATTCCTCTCCATACTCTCCACCACCACGAATGTTTGCTATGCTATAAACAGTGCCTAGATGCCTTGTGAGTACAATACGACCAACACTGAATGATGGTGTAAGACTAACGTTAAATCCACCATATCCATATAACAAACAAGGGTGTGATCCATCCAAAAGAATATTCTTTCTGGCCACGATGAACATTGGTATCTTGGTACCATCCTTACTGGTGGCAAAAACCTGTAGATGAAAAGACTAATCAAGCAAGATGAACACCCAATTTGGGGCGTCAAACACACAAGTCAGAGGAATTGAGAGGCAGAGAGGAATAGCAGTCCCTAATCATCCAAGCAAATGCAGATTGGCAAGAAGTTAGTTGAAGTAATTAAAGCCTCACCAAGTTAACAAGATAACAATATACCTGATCAACATGAAACTCCGAGCGATCAAACCCAGGAACAACAATTTCACGAAATATCTTCAGCTCAGGGACTTCAGCTTCTAAGTTGCACTGATAAATAATACCAGGGCTAAGAAAGCTGGTGAACCCAATAAAAACAATATTATCTTCACGCCTTGCAGAAATCCCATAAACTGTCCCAATGTCAATGGGTAATTGATGAAGGAAGGAACCTGACTTCAAGTCCCTTATCTGCAGAATATACTTAACATCACTCAAGTATCTCACAATCATTTGGTTACCATTAACGGCACAAGCTGATTCAAGTACATCATTCTCTGCCTCTTGGATAACATCACTCCAAACAGTTGGTTCCTTCAGATCTACTCGAACTAACTTATACTTTGGTGCATCTTTATTTGTTCGAAAAGTAAATTCCGTGTCATCATTTGCAATCACACGATACTGTGCGCCAAATTCATCAATATGCTTAGTAAATGGGAGCAAATCATTTTTTCCCTTCAGACCTACAAGCCCATTAGGAAGTACAGACAGATCACAGTAATAAAATTTGTTGACAGGGTCACAATCCTCCTCAATGTACAAAAGAACATACTGCACAAAAACATAAAAAGGGAGTCAGTTTGATGGAGATCCATTTAGAAAATATACATTTGCATTCTTATCTTAGCCATGTTGTTTAGGAACTATAGCTCATACATGCACATAACATCTATATAAGAACCATATATGGATCTTAATCGTATGCACACTTAAGAGGCTGTTGGAGTAGAAAGACTCAACAAGGCATGATGATGATACTTCATCTGAAACTCCAGTTTGCTTTCAGTTCAATTATATATCTTCTCATTTAACCTATATTGAGAATGTTATATCATCACTTCAAAATCTTCTCTGTCCGAGAGACAACAAAGAAATGTAACAAAGCCAGTGTGCTATTTGGTGCATGCTACTATGTTACCCAAATTACCTTTTATGGTACAACTTTGATTCTAACACTAATCAAGGCAGCACATCATCTAATCATTTACCATTTTTCCTGCAAGAATGCCACTGAGTTATTCTTCCCATTTACAGAAAGCCTTCAGTCTAATTTGGATTCTCCTGAAGCCATTGAGTAATTCAAGCTTGCTTGGGGACAAGCTTAAAGGAAAGCTTTACTCAAATGCTATATCAGAAACACCCCTCAGGGCTGGAAGCAAACTAAAGAGTTGAAAAAAAGGAAAAGAAAAACAACAAAAAAAAAACAAACAAACAAGCAACTACAAATCTTTCAGCATCTTTAACCGGAAGCAAACTAAAGAGTTGAGAACGCATTAATACTCGAAAAAAGATGGGCCAATTTCATATATGGCCAATAGATATAGAAGCATTTTAAAGAAATATAATCATTGACGACATGCTACACGGGGAAAAAAAGTGCTAAGAATCATTAGATTAACATCAACACAAGTGGACGCTACTCTGGTATAACCAAAATACCAAGAAATGAGAAATGAATTACCTTCCCATCATCTGTAACAACAGCTTCAAACATGTATTTCGGATTGTCAGAGTCTCTCCAGCATAAAATATCTTCAGATTGATTCGTGCCCAAGAGATGATAGTATAACTCATGGTAAAGGTTAGAATTAGTCTCCGTCCCAGCGTCTATATTTTCTCCCTCTCTACAGGAAAACACAACTATCATTATGGATTGAGGAGAACAATCTATGAAATCTCAAGCATAAGCAATATCTTATCATGGTTCGTAACTCAAGAATATTATGGCAATTACTTCTTTTCCCCGATCAGCCAAGGAAGCAGCTCAGAACTCAAATTTTGATATTTCACATAAATGTGAGATGATCACTTACTTGGGAGCAGGGTATCTGCTATAGAAAAACCCTTTGCCATCATGTGTCCAACTAATAGACGAAAACTTAACCTGCATTGCAACGTATATAACCCCTTCCATTATCATTATTGAGAGAAGGCACTCTCTTCTTTTCCCCCCCCACTTTTCTGAATGAATAAAACACCCATTAAGATACTCACCCATGATAAAGTATCAGCTTCAACCTTTTTGTCGTCAACCCGCATTACTTTGATTGTCACCCAATCGCTACCGCTCGTACTAAGCCCGTAAGCCAAGTACCTAGCATCCTCACTAACCGAAAGCGTGTTTAAAGAGACCGTTCCATCTTCGCTAAGCACATTTGGATCCAGCAATACTTCAGGTTTTCCGTCCAAGCTATCCTGGATAGAGAAACGGACAGGAATTGTAAATATTCAGTGTGTAAAGAAAAACGTTTAGCTCTGCTAATTCCATTTCCAGCCCACAAACCTGTACGTAGAAGACGTTTTGGGCTTGAAGCCCAGTGTTGTGAAAGTAAAAGTACTTGTCCCCTCGCCTGAAAGGCGCATCGTAACGCTGATAATCGAAGAGTTTCGTGATCTTCTCGCGAAGCTTCTCTCTCGACTCGCATTTCTCGAGCACCGATTCAGTCAATTTCACCTGCTTCTGCACAAACTCTTTCACTTCCTCCGCGTCAGGATCCTCAAGCCTAAATAGAAAATAAGAGATAAAGAAAGAAGATCTCAGTCAAATTGGCTCCAATATTCTCAAAACAACGTAGTCATTCCAAAACTCTCCAGAGAAAACTTTCCAAAATTAAATTTTTTTTAAGACAGATAACACAAAGTTGTTCTTAAAGAGCTCATCGATTAAAACCTCCATCGGAATCGAGAAGAGAACTCCTGGAATCACAAACGGTTTTGGAGTGACAATCCATTTCGTTTAATTACCATCGATAAGGGTCGGCGACCTTAACGCCGTGGTAGTCGTCGACGACGGACTCGTCCCTGCGAGCAGTCGGGTAGAGCAACGGTTCTTCCACGGCACAAAGGGACATTGTACGGCTTGAGCACGAAGAAACAGAGGTAGAAGATTTGAAAATTTTAAAATATGGCTCTGGCTTTGGGTTTGGGGTCTGTTTGAGTAAACGCAAGCGGTGGCTTAATACAGCGAGACATAGTTGGCGGCGGGTGTTTCGGGGGACATTGAAAGCGGGTAAAGTGAGAATAGCGTGA
>QEOT01006690.1:66036-74452 GCA_003123785.1 Pterocarya stenoptera
CTGCTGGAGTTGGCTTTCTTTCAAAATTATTGTCAAAAAGAACTTGAGTAGGTTGCTGTCTATTCCAATCCCAAGTGTTTTCCTCATCAAAGACAATGTCTCGGCTGGTCACAATCTTCTTGGTTAATGGATTAAACAATTTATACGCTTTGGATGCATTACTAACACCAAGAAAGACATTTTTCCTCCTTATCATCAAGTTTCTTCCTTTTCTCATCCAGAATATGTGCATAAGCGATGCAGCAAAAAATTTTAAAATGATCTACAGTTGGTCTCCTTCCACTCCAAGCCTTATCTGGTGTCATATTTTGAACAGCAAATGTAAGACTTCTGTTCAAGATGAGAATACTCCAATTTACTGCTTTAGGCCAAAAAGGTTTTGGAATTCTCCCTCTTGCCAACAAGCTTCTCACCATATTGAGGATGGTTATGTTTTTCCTTTCTAATACACCATTTTGTTGTGGTGTATAAGTAGCTGTCAGCTTTCTCCAAATGCCATGAACTTCACAAAAAACTTTAAATTCGATTGAGCAATATTCTCCACCACGATCTGTTCTAAGGGTCTTAATGGTCTTTCCTCCATTAGAAAATGGTGTTATCGGGCCACAAATATCTGAATGAATTAGCTCCAAAACACCTTTTGCTCGCCATGACTTCCCTTGGGGAAATTGAGAACGATGTTGTTCGCCAACAACACATTCTTCACAAACTTGGGAAGGAGTACTAATCTGAGGAAGACTTCCACACATGAGGTTACTGTAGCCCGTATCCACATACAAAACATCAGACTCAGGTTCCTGATTAGCTTGAACAGCCATCAACAAAGTTTCCACTTCTTTTTAGCAAAATTTGATTGCTCTTCATTTTCTTTGTCATTAGGCAGCCTAGTATAACATTTAGAACGATAATGTCCAAATTTATGACATCTAAAGCACTCTACCTTGGATTTGTTAAAATGTTAATCTCGTCCTCTGCCTTTGCCCTGAAATTGATCATCTTTGGCTTTGAAATACCTGTTGTTATCTCTATTGCCTCGATCTCCCCTTCCTCTACCTCTACCTCTACCTCTACCCTTATTCCTTCCTCTAGAGTTTGAGAAATGAGTAAAGGTAGAAGCCTTCAAAACTTGCTCCTCTGTAGTTGAACTTCGGTTCATCTTTTGTTCATGGACCAGCAAGGAGCTCTACAGTTATCAAGAGAGAATGCATCTATGTCTTTCGATTCTTCAATTGAACACAAGATAATAATCAAACTTTGGTGTCAGGGAACGCATATCTTCTCCACAATGGTGACATCTTCCATCTTCTCACCATGAAATCGCATTTTGTTGCTTATCTCCATAGTCCTGGCACAGTAGCTGGTGACAGATTCCCCATCCTTCATTTGTAGAGTCTCAAAATCTCTTCTCAAAGCTTGAAGCTGTACACGCTTCACTCTAGCAAAGCCTTCATATTTTACTTCATGGAATCCCAAATATCTTTGGAAGTTTCTTTGCTAAGAATTGTTTCCAAGATGTGACGAGCAATTGCCTGAAAAAGGTAATTTTTTGCCTTCAAATCTTTTAGCTTTCTCCATTCCAATTCTATTTTCTGGGCATCCATCATGATTGTATTTGTTGCTGGTTCTTCAATTCCAGATTCAACGATCGGCCAATGCTCTTTTGACCGTAAAAAATTCTCCATTAGCATACTCCAATGGTCATAGTGACCATCAAAATGTGGGATCGCCGCATGCACAAAATTGAAATCTGAAGCCATCGTTTCTAACAAAAGAAAATAAGTCAGAGGAGAAAATAGCTACTGCTATTTTGAACTGTTTTGGGGACTCTCATTGTTTGGGAACTCTTTCTCTCTTGCTTTCTCTCACACGTTTTCTTCTCTGATACCACTGATACAAAGTTAAGAAAAAACAAAAGAGATGTGTTGAAATGGTAAAGCTCTGTCAATTATTGATAAAGAAAAAGGGTCTATAAATAGGCTTTACATCAGAACACTTCATCCTAGTACTAACCACAATTTCTATAAAATAGGATCACACATAAGACATTTTCTCAGCCACGTAATCTAATAATCAAATTCTTAAAGACTTGGACAAACCTACCAATGACTAGAGCTTCCAATAAATATTAATGGCTAGAGCATTTTCCATTACAATCCTTTCCATCTTTATCTCAAGTGATGGCTAAAATCATTTCCATCTTCATCTCAAAAAGAGACTATTTTCAAAATTGAAAAACCAATTTGAATTTAAAGAGGGAAAAAGGAAAACAACCCACTTATGTCATTCTGAAGTAATTTTTTTTTCTTAGTTTCAAGTATTCCCAATGAAAGTTTTCACATTGGTTTGTGGTTGATTCAGGTTCTTAAAGACGGTAGGAAATTTTAAATTGGAAATTTTATCGAACTTATGGTGTGTTAAACTTCGCTTGAAATCCAAACAATTTTACCAAACCTGTCGGCATGACAACCACATGGATGTGTTACATAGCAGAGAGAAGTTAACCATGAACGATTGTGATAGTCCTGAATCCACTGGAGAGCTAAGGTTTTTAGGAAACTAAACGTGTCTCTCTTGCACAATCGAAGTAGTCACTTTAGTGGAGGATATGATGGAGAGAGAGGGGGGTTGCAAGCATTGGGTGGAGAGAGAGAGTGGGAAAGAGAGGGAAAAATAAAATGAAATCATGTGCATGTGAGGTGTAAATTTTAGGTTGTACACATTCTATGTGGCGGATTTATATTGGTTGGTGTCAAAATTAAATTTACAACCGACCGGTTTGGAGCTTTTTCCTTTAAATTATTTTTGCTTTTTCTACTCTGCTTCCTATTAGGTGCGGAATAGATAATCAAATGAGGTAAGATCATTTTAAATGAAAATTAAATAAATTATTATTATTATTTTAAAATTTTTAAAAAATTAATTATTTATTATATTTTATGCAAAAATTTAAAAAAATTTTAATGATGGAATGGGATGAAACATTTTCACTATCATAGACAATTGACCAATCTTAAGATAATTATCAAAGATAATTGATAAAGATGTTCAACAAGATAAATTCAAGGTCAGTGGTCCTCAAAATGGATGATCCAACCTAGTTAGTTATTAATCTAGGGGTGAAAAGTTTTCAGTTCAGACTGGACCCAATTTATCCATATTTGGTCTCAGTACATGGTGTCTCCAAAATTCAATTTTCGATCCGGTCTTAAGATGTGATATTTTTGGACCAGACCGAAACCGATTGAATCGCTTACATATAAATTTTTTAAATATATAATATATTATTTATATAATAGTTATATAAGTTAATTATGTAACTTTTTCTAATCTCTAATCTATCATTATTGATCATATAAGATGTAAAATAATATATATTATCAATTAACTAATATATTATACGATAAATCATATGATAATATATGTTATTATATGTAGATATATACTCTACTAAATATTAAGTCAGTAACTAATTTAATTAATTAATTTATTTATTTATCTACCCAAAAAGGAAAAGAAAAAAAATATTCCCAATTCATATGGGCCGAATTGGATTAATTGGACCGACCAGACTGATAGTTAGCGGTTCAATCTGGTCCTTAGAGATAATCAATCCGGTGTCAAAATTTTCGATCCATTATCAAAACTGGACCGATTACATTCCTAGCCTATTAGTATATCAGCTTTTGGACATTAACACACCGGCCACAGATTATATTTCGTTTGGTGGCAGAGACTGCGCGCCAATCTCAAGCATGTTAAAAACAGTGCAACTATGCATGCCTTGTCCAAAAGGATACATGGCTGAGTTCAAATCCAACAACAACTCGAGTTGAATTTTAGTTTACTGCCCAATCCTCTGAATAAAAAACATATGAAGTGAGTTGAGCAGGCCCAAGCAAATCAAACCCCATTGGATGAGTTGGATCGATCGAAAGAGCTGTCCATATCGATCTTACAAATCGGACCCAACTAAAATTATGCTATCAAGAATTAAGTTCTAAATTATGTGATTACAGAATCATTTTCTTTTTCTTGTAAAACAGATCTAAATTAGCTGCCCAAACATTAACTGCGCGCATTGTGATTAGAGATTTTCAATGCCTAGAAGATCATCAGGTGACCCAAACCTTAATAATAAAGCTGCCCAAACCTTGAGACCCAATAATTTGTTTGGTATGCGCAAAGCAGCTTAATTAATTGCTTTAAGTTGATATTGTCCCGTTTGGATAAAAGATACACAGAACTAATTAAAAGTGTACAGCAAAGCGTGATCTTTTGTTAATTCTGAGGTTGTGGTACGTAGCTGTATCGACCAACATCTTTTATTTCAGGTGCAGGAGGATAGAGCTTTAAAAAAGAGAATTCATTAAATTACAATCCAATTAATTGTCATGAATATATAGGGCTAGCTGATCCATATATAACTTCCAGTCTTTGACATTAATGCTTATGCTAAAAACTGTTACAAAATATTGCTAATTAATAATTTTTTTTTTTTGACTGTTACATGGAGTCGTTTTTGTGTATTTTTTGTATACTTTATTAATGTGATTGGTTGTATCATTTTTTTTTTAATATAAGATAATTATTTAATCAATCATATAATTAATAGTGTAAAAAATAGGTAAAAATGAGTCGCAGTCAAAAAAACGAAAAAATAAGAAAATAATTAACACACTGCAATACTGCATTAACCAAAGGTGCTCGATCCAGACTCTAGCTGGCGATCGACTTTCTTCTCTCACTAAGACGTAGGTTTGACCATAAATTCAATATTCATTGACAAAGAGGAGGCTAGATATAAATTGCTGCAAAATAATACACGGGCCATGGCTCAAGGCGTTTAGAAAGTTGAAAAGTGAGGGGCAGAGCCATCAAAGTTACTTTCTAGCTAGCTCGACCACCTAGCTAGGTAGCTACAGATCAGCAGAATGCATACCCACCCACCAAAGTCCTTTCATGCTTCATGTATAACATCGATCTGCATAATCCCAGCTGACAGTTCTTCCATCAAACTAGACATATAAGAACGAGTAAATACTGACAACTCTTTTATGTCGATTAATTAGGTTAGAATGGCTTTCGATCTTCTCTTTGTAATTTGTATGTTATTTTTTTTCAAGAAATTATCTCCTCTTTGTATGTTATTTAAGAGCACTGGCAGTCTTCAATCATGAGCCTAGAATACAGTTTGTGAAGGAGTAGGGTTACGTATTCAGTAGCAGTAAAAGGCTGTCTGCAGCTGCCCTATATATATATATATATACACACACATAATTATACAAATAAATGAATAATTATTAAATTATAGCTGTCATTGAACACTCGGTAGGCAGGCATGCATGAAGCAATGAAGACTGAAATCTCAAGATCCTTTTATTGTGATCTCATAATCACCATGATTATCCATATAAGACAACAAACATGGGAGATCATTGCGAAAACAAGTTCCAATTAGTCCCTCAATGGAGACATCATTTCGGTCTCATGAGCTCTGACAGAATAATGTGATCTTTCTTCCCGTTTCCACTATACCCTCGCTTTTTCAATATCTTTGCTTTTTAACTTTTTCTGTGTAAGATGTGCTGGGAGACCTTCATTCATCGAAAGCTTTTTGATCTTTGAACCTTCCTGAATCAGAATGAAAGAAAACATGCCCAAAACAAACCCTAGGTCGCAGTACAAGAAAGAAACGAGAGAGAAAAATACACACGCACACATCGATCCCAGAAAATATAACATTAAATAGGGGTTCCCAAAGTGATGCAGCCACACAAGATCTGCATATGATCAAACAGAAACCAGAGAGTTCATGGATGATTTTTGTGTGCATACAAAGATTATTTAAGCAGAAAATAAGAACCTGCAACACAGACATGAAGAAGAAATAAAACTAGGTATAAATAATCTTTCTTCCTTTTCCTATTTAGAAACATAACAAAAGTAGACAAGCATCAGGCCCTTGGAACTGCAATTGCATGACTATTCATTATCAGAAAAGTAACATAAAATAAAGAAAAAGAAAGCAAATGGATGAAGCCAACAGAAGATGATGATCTACCCTGGAACATGCATGCTCTATACCTTGATGTCAATCATGTACATGAGAGAACAGATGTAGGAGATATATCACGAGGATCTTGCAAAGAGAAGCCAACAGAGCTCAGTTGGCAGTATGCCCACCTCCACACAGAGAGAGAGAGAGAGAAAGAGAGGACGAGGTTTTCTATTGAAGGGAGGTGGACAGAATGCCAATAAACTCTGTTAGAAAGCCTTTGTTAAATCCACATGAACGCACTGCCCTTGTATTCACCATTGAAGATCCGTGCACACATTGATATGCACATGAACTCGTACAGAGACACAGAAACGGAGAAAGAGAGCAATAACTACATGGGAGAAGGAGATGGGGGGCAGAGGGGTTCTATTTAAGATGCAACGGGGGTGAGCACAGTGAGAGAGAGAGTGTATGGGTGTACTTAATAATTGAGAAGGACGTAAGTGAAGGAGATCAGGTGGTTTTGGACTCGAAAGATGGATAAATAATCATAGATTGGAGGGTTCATTCGCATACATATGCGGGATATTCAGAAGGATCATATTACTTATTCAGCTTCCACCTTATCCTCCCCCTCCCCCTGGTTCCTAGATGAAACCCCTATACCTCCTTTCCCCTCAATCAGCCTTTTATTGCCTTTCTCACCCCTTTTAACCTCTTTTCCTCCCTCGTTTCTGATGCCGAAAGCTACACCCGACTCTCTCTCTCTCTCTCTCTCTCTCAAGCAAGGGAACTGAGAGTCTAATTTGCTAACTGACGAAACAATGACAAGGCTTAAAGAGGATCAGTTTCAGATTAAGGGGAATCTTAATCCCTCATCTTCACCGACGTTGAGTATAGCAAGATCACGATTCTGGCACGTTAAATTTAAAAAAAAAAATGAATAAAAAAAAAAAGAGATCTTTCAAGAAAATTAGTAGAGAGATTCTTGTGAGGCTTTGTGAAAATTCACGTCTATCTATATAAAAATACGTTCCAATTGAGAGAATTTAATATATATATATATATTATTGGAGTTTGAAGACGTGATAGAATCCATTGTTGTTTGTTTTTCTCTCAATTTTCAACAGCTAGCTAGCAATGGAATTATAATTCGAAGAACGTTAACGTAACGTCTATCTTCAATATGGTAGGATACATGCACTACAGGCGGACAAAAATAAAGATTTATGTACAACAGATCTCCCCAGCAGAGGGATTTGGCGTGTACATGATGGATTTGTATGTAGTTTGAATAGTATTTTCAATGAATTTTGTGAGCAAATTATATAGCCTATCGGGTTCTTATATTTGCAAGAGGTAAGATGCATTTTTCAAGTGTCCAGGTGTCTATCAGTTTATGTATTTTACTGAACTAATCTCAGTTTACTTTTTCAAGACACTGTTTGAGAAATAAATTCATTTCCATCAATCAAATTGTCCTCTCTCCCACGTCAGGCCGAGAGAGAGAGAGAGACTGAGAAAAGAGTGTCTGTCCATGCTTTCTCCATTTTCCTTTGTAAATGTATCGAGTGTCTATATTGATCTATATATATATATATATAAATGTTTAAATATATTTAAAATATATATATATATAAATTACGAAAAATGATAGAATTACCACCCTCTTACTATTTATTTATTATTTTTTTAATTTAATTTTTTAATTAATTTTTTATTTTTCTTAATGATTAAGGAATTGATTATTAGTAAAATTATATTTTTTTTAATGATTAAGGATGTTAAAAAAATAATTAAAAGAAAATGATAAAAAATAAAAAATTTCAAATATAATATAAATAGTAAAAGAATAGTAAAGTGATGGTAAGTGTATCATTACCCATAAATTACACTACAACACACAGAATAGGCATGTCCAGGCTGCATAGTAACACCACTAAAAAATAAATAGGTTTGTATATTGATCGCTATATAATTCTTCAGTTATTTTCACTGGGATGCAAAACTTGGCACGTGACTAATATTGAAGTTAAATAATTAAAGATAGTTTGCTGCAATGGTAAGCATGATTCAATTAATTTTATTAACAATCATGATCATGAGTTTGATTCTAGAAAAACTAAAGCGATAAGTACTCTCACTTGTTGTTAAGACGTGATTTTCAACCATAAAACTTATTCTTGCAAACCATCATTATCCTTAAATCAGTTTCTATGTTGCCCCATTTTTTTCTTCTCTCCTTTCTTAATTTCTTACCTCATTCCAAGTCAACCAACTACTCAATTCTCAGTGATCTAATCTGCTTATACTTTCTTCGTTTTTGACAGATGCCTCGTCACCTCAAGATCATGATCAATATTGTATAACTTTGACGGATCAAAAAATGAATTGACTACTCCTCTATATATATATATA
>QEOT01006690.1:75736-117504 GCA_003123785.1 Pterocarya stenoptera
CTCTCTCTCTCTCTCTCTCTCTCTCTCTCTCTCTCTCTCTCTCAAGCAAGGGAACTGAGAGTCTTTGCTAACTGACGAAACAATGACAAGGATTAAAGAGGATCAGTTTCAGATTAAGGGGAATCTTAATCCCTCATCTTCACCGACGTTGAGTATAGCAAGATCACGATTCTGGCACGTTAAATTTAAAAAAAAAAATGAATAAAAAAAAAAGAGATCTTTCAAGAAAATTAGTAGAGAGATTCTTGTGAGGCTTTGTGAAAATTCACGTCTATCTATATAAAAATACGTTCCAATTGAGAGAATTTAATATATATATATTATTGGAGTTTGAAGACGTGATAGAATCCATTGTTGTTTGTTTTTCTCTCAATTTTCAACAGCTAGCTAGCAATGGAATTATAATTCGAAGAACGTTAACGTAACGTCTATCTTCAATATGGTAAGATACATGCACTACAGGCGGACAAAAATAAAGATTTATGTACAACAGATCTCCCCAGCAGAGGGATTTGGCGTGTACATGATGGATTTGTATGTAGTTTGAATAGTATTTTCAATGAATTTTGTGAGCAAATTATATAGCCTATCGGGTTCTTATATTTGCAAGAGGTATGATGCATTTTTCAAGTGTTCAGGTGTCTATCAGTTTATGTATTTTACTGAACTAATCTCAGTTTACTTTTTCAAGACACTGTTTGAGAAATAAATTCATTTCCATCAATCAAATTGTCCTCTCTCCCACGTCAGGCCGAGAGAGAGAGAGACTGAGAAAAGAGTGTCTGTCCATGCTTTCTCTATTTTCCTTTGTAAATGTATCGAGTGTCTATATTGATCTATATATATATATAAATGTTTAAATATATTTAAAAAATATTTAAAATAAAAAATAAATAAATTACACTACAGCACACAGAATAGGCATGTCCAGGCTGCATAGTAACACAACTCAAAAATAAATAGGTTTGTATATTGATCGCTATATAATTCTTCAGTTATTTTCACTGGGATGCAAAACTTGGCACGTGACTAATATTGAAGTTAAATAATTAAAGATAGTTTGCTGCAATGGTAAGCATGATTCAATTAATGTTATTAACAATCATGATCATGAGTTTGATTCTAGAAAAACTAAAGCGATAAGTACTCTCACTTGTTGTTAAGACGTGATTTTCAACCATAAAACTTATTCTTGCAAACCATCATTATCCTTAAATCAGTTTCTATGTTGCCCCATTTTTTTCTTCTCTCCTTTCTTAATTTCTTACCTCATTCCAAGTCAACCAACTACTCAATTCTCAGTGATCTAATCTGCTTATACTTTCTTCGTTTTTGACAGATGCCTCGTCACCTCAAGATCATGATCAATATTGTATAACTTTGACGGATCAAAAAATGAATTGACTACTCCTCTATATATATATATACATAAAAATATATTTTAGGGCCAGCAAATTGTGAAATATATAAGCTTTCAACCGAGTTTAATGGATCGGCAGCGCCAGCAATGGTGGGGGAGGTTGAGGAGCCAACCTAGCTTCTCAGTCATGGGTCCTACTAAACCACTAAGTGTGGAATCCTAGGTACACTCCACTCCTTTAGAAGAACAGAAGAAGAAACTACATGAGAATTCAAATCCACAATTCCTTTTGACCTAAAGGAGCACTAAAAAATACGATTAAAAGGTCAAACATAGGTCAGTTCTCTCACAGCTATAATGGTAATTAATTAGTAGCACTCATGTCTTCCATAATCCAAATATATATATATACTCCTTTTTCATTGACTGAAGTACAAAGTGGCCGGTGTTGATCTGTTCATGTTGCGAAAATAGAAAAACAAGAACAAAAGAAATAAATTAGCACAGTCACAAATGCATGCTATGGACACAGAGATAGAGATATGAAGAAATCTTCCATTTTGTCGATCGATACGTCGCACTCATCACGCCCACAACCCACGCTCCTTACAAACACCCACCAGCTCCATCAATATTTATAATATATACCAAAAGTTCCACAAATACTCATTATTTATACGTTTTCGCGTGTGCGTATTTATTAGGCCAATCCAATATAGTCATACTATTTATTGCTCAAATCTACCACCTCAACCAAACCCAATTAATTTCACCTATATTCAATTCAGAATTCGACAACACGGAAGAAATCAACCCAGAGTTTATATAGAGCACTGATGCTGACGACTTTGTTTCCATCCCAGCTGTTTACACTCCATTAGTCTGTGAGCCACAGACTGCTTCTGCAGCTGATTGCTGTCTAAGCCATGATTGAGTCGTTGGGAACTGAGAAGTTAAGAATAATGTTTTATCGGTAAATCTTAAAGGTTTAGAGCTGCTGAGATTTTTGTTAAGCAGCTTTGACCATGAAAATAAAAAAAATTATTCGAAAACTGGGGTACGTTTGCTGCACCTTTACTAACTTCTCTCACATAAGCAAACAAAAAATGACTTGGATAATTAGGTTTTCGTTGAGTTTTGTAGGACTGTTTATTGGTACTATATATGACATGATGAGTATTACCTTAAAAGTTAAAAGGTAATAGAACCATACTGACCCAGGAAAATGTCCTTTTTTTTCTCTCTTTTAATCCTGTTTACATGAGTAACTTGCTCCATGTAATGTTGATTTCACTTAAATATATGACCGAAATTACTCCAATTTTCCGTTACATTTAGCTAGGGTACAGTAGTACTACTAGTTGCCTCATCTCTGGTGCATGGGTAAAACCCAAAGGAGTGGCATTATCTTTTCGTAATTTCCTTTGGGTTAATTGTTAACGTGCCATGCATGGAATGGAACAAACAAAATGATCAAGACCATAAGCTCTTATTATAAGTAGTACTACTTGATATGAAGACCAGGCCATGATCATGTATTGATCAGTACTTTACTTTCATTTAGCTGAAACACAGTACTGTTACTTAACTTTCTTGCAGTTCTTCCATTTTGTCATCAGTGGATCGATCAAGGCCGTCTGGCCTACACAAAGAAGAAGGAATTACAGGCTGCAGCCTGCAATGGTGTGTCGAATTGTCATTATCTAATGACATGATCAATATAACGGAGCAAAGCAAAAGACTAAAAAAGTTTTGTAATATGGAAACTTTTACGCGAGAAACAACATGACTTTTCGCTTCTTTTAGTTTTTATATGCATAAACCTAAGCTTTGAAAAAAGTTCATGCGCTTTGTACCCAACGCTCTTTGCAACGCTCTAGTGTAAAACTTTTATCCTCCTTTCTTTTCTTTAATTGGTTGCCTTTTCGGAAAAGGCTTTTTTACGGTTAGGTGCTGTGGTAGGGACCGTTGGTGTTCTCTATTTACAAAGAAAGTGGTGTCTCCAAGATATTAAACAAAAAGACATAAAACAATCGAGATTTCCGAATTTATTCTATCTTGGCGGCATCATCTTTCTTTCTTCTCTTTTTTTTTTTAAAGAAAACTACAATTTATAACTTCTTTTTTGTGTGTGGGTGGGGGAAGAAAATGAATATATATTTATAACCGTTTGTATTTAGAGATAAAATTGAGTTGAGGTGGTTTATGAGTAATAGTAAGATTAATAAGTTAAAATTTATAAATAATAATAAATAATTAATGAGATAAATTGAGATGATGTCTCAATTCAAACCGCCACGTACTAGTTATCAAAATTCAAACATGATCGAGAAAGCAAAGCACCCAGGCACGAACAGGCATGCAAGGCTGCAGGAGGAATTTTTACTTTTGCCTATTACACAGCTCGATGCATGGAAATCCACCCCTTTTCATGATTGTGAGCTATTGGGGTTCAGGTGTATATGCTTTTACCAAGTCATGTATCTGCTTTTACGTAGTATCATTGCATTTTCTTTCTTTGTACAAAAAGAATGCCCGTCGTGCCCGTTGGTGTTGGTTTAGTAGGAGAGAAAAGAATCTCTGCCATGTTAGACTTTTGGAGCGTTTTCCACTATGTCTTTCAACTCCTAAGCCAAAGTAAAAAAAAATCGTTGGAAAGACAAACTTTCACAGCTTTGTACATCGATCACTTTTACTGTCAATCAGAGGTGGAGATCTCTAATTAGAAGCCATTAAAGTTAGGTCTTACATGTTCTGATCGAGGTTTCCCATCTTATTTTCTTTTCTTTTGTTTCTTTCACTTTTGCATTTTCCCTCATGTCGAAGGGCAGCGTTTACTTGTTTTTGAAGGAGTTTGGATTCTGTAACTATTTGTACTTACCGGCTGTGCGCATGCTTTGACTTCCAAACGAGTGTGTCACGCTGAGGTATTGATGGGACGACAAAACGGCATGTTTAACATCTATACATAATCAATTCAAGTCAATTATAAGTCATGCTTTGCCACATAAACGAAAAATGGTTTTTCTATATATAATTCTCAATAAAAATCTAACAGACCAATATGTATCAGTAACTGTATATAGATATCAAATCGTTGGTGACTCACCAGCACACGGGTGAACTCACTTGCTTTCCAAGAAAAAAGTAATTAAAAGATTATTAATTAGGCGGTAGCTAGTTTGTATTTTTGGCTTTTAAGTCTGGTGAGAAACATAAAAGGTCGGCCGGCCGATTGCTGAGAATAACGCCAAGTCCTTTAATTCCAAAGTGCATTATTAAGTGTAATTAAATAGGTACGGTTCAATTCATGAATTTTAGTTTATAATTGAGAAAAATATTAGAAATCAAACTCGGGTGATCAGTTCGCTCGATCGTAGGTCTCACATGCATCTCACGAACTGATTGGTAGTGATCGTTGCTATGAGATTTCAGTTGATATATATGAGCACATAAGGCATAAGCTCTATGAATAAGCCTGTTCTCTTCTTTTCTTTTTTTTTTTTATCAATTTATGAATAAAACTTAACGCAAACTAATAATAACTCAATTGAACTAATTAAGTACTTCTGTTATTTAATTAAAATATGCAGTCAATACAATACGTTTACAGTAACATCTACGTACAAGTACTTTGGGAGATCAGTTAAAATAATCCACTGTTAATGAAGTTTAAAACAAGATCTCAAACTCTGATCATATGTCTCTGTTAATCATGAAGTGAGTAAATTAAGGGAGAAGAAGAAGAATTTCTAGATGAGAAAAAGAAGAAAAAACTCATCATGAAGATGAAGTTGATATCCTCCTGTGAATCCTCTGCGATTAAAATATTGAAATCATGCATGAATATTTTTTATTATTAAATAATTAGATTTATAAGTGAAATGATAAAAAATAATATTCACAACAAAATATTACAATATAAGGTCACCCTTACAATAAATACAACAGAAATGGGGAATAAGGGACCCTAGCTAGCGGCCTGATGTAGGGTATATCTGTCACGAGAGAGTGCCTTGTTTATTGGTTTGAATGTTAGGGAAGAGAGATGTGGCCAATTAGGTGTCGAATTGAAGAGTTTCAATTCAAAGCAGGAATGATGAGGGCGATGACGATGGTAATTATGATGATGCGGGCGACTCTTTTCCAGCTCTACTTCCATGTGACTCTTCTCTCTGTCCCATTATTATCTTGCCTTCCAATGCCTCGGGGCCCATCCACGTACAAGATCTACAGATCATCTCAAATGCCGAGCTTAATATTCCATTATAATAAAATAAAAAAAAATCTGTCCCTCTCCCTCAAATGGGAATCTATACTGATCTCTGGGATTCTCTCACAATTCAAGGAACACAGAAATATAAGACGATAGATTTTGGATTGAATACTTTGACACGCTGATGATGATGCATGCTCTAGCTCTAATTTTCACCTTCACTCGCTAGCTGCAGCCTGCATCTGATCATAATAATGAAAGATCGTAGTTCCCAAAACCTGCTTATATTATATTTATTAAGATGCATGACTTTGCTGTTTTGCCTGCATACGTACGGGACATTTCAAGTCCTCCATATATAGGCTCTCTTTCAAACTTTAGCCTGATGGGGGCAGCTATATACTTTTTGCTTGAAAAACCCAAACAAAGCAAAGAAAACTGGTTTTTGGTTTTTGTTTTTTGTTTTCTTAATCAAATCAACTTGGCCTTCGGTGATAAACGAATGGCAAAATGCATTTCAAATTGAACAACTTATGCTGATAGGAAGACAGATTAGACCGGAACCAAAATGTCGAATCTTTCTTTTCATGATATCAGCAGAAGGAGAGAGCTAGGAACAAACACTCGCTGAAAAAAGGTATGGTGGAGAGTTGTTGTAGACGCTAGCTCCTCAAATCCTCATGATAAGCTTGAAATTTAGTTTGACCTCAACTCTATCAAAGATAAAGTGGCCATAATTAATTATAAGTCGTGTGCAGAAATAATGGTTGTAAATTTTATCTGGCCTGCCCATAAAGACTTGAATTCGACATCTTTAATCCATCAAATCAGACTAGGGTAATTTCTTATTACTAAACCGACACCCATTATTAGGAAAAAAACATTCTTGAAATCCTATTCCATAAAGCAAGCAGCGTGTTTTGCCCCAGATCACGAAGAACATGCTTCCAGAAATATCTGATATTATTAAGCATTAGATCAGACGGTAAATGAAAACCCAGTACAACGTACGATTCTCCTAGTATATTTGTAATACTATGGGTAAAGGGAAAAGCCCAAGCCCCCGAGACCAATCCCAAAATAGATATGGGTAACGTATAAATTGCTGCTTTATAGAGGCTTTACTTGTGCCATACTGCATACCTATGGCCACAAGTTGCCAATGACCATTCTCTGCCAGTTGGACACCATGACCCATCACCAATCTTCATGCACACTTTCTCCCCAATCATTGCAGAGTAGAGATTCGCCTGTGCCTCCAGAATTTTAATAGATGATCGGCTGTTAATGTCTTGACGCTTTCGAATGTCCATCTGGATACATATTTGAAATGGCTCAGTATGGAGGAATTTTTCTCAACGAGGACAACTAGATAAGTGGGGAATAAAAAAAAGTACCAGTTTCACGATCTGGTCATGGATGGAATCGCCCCAATCGTAGAAATGATCATAAAACACAGTTGGTATCCCTGGATGCGTGAGAATATATGCATAGCCCTACATAAATGAAAGTGTCATAATTAAGGCATTGCCAACATTCAAGAGTGTTATTTGACTTGGTGAAGTTCAAAAGGGTGAGTGATGAGAATATTACTTTTAAGTTTAAACTGGAAGGGGAAAAAAACATTAGTTCTGCTTTGTATTCCCCACTAATAAGAGTCTAATTGTCAGAAAATGTAGTATGCCGTTCTCGGTTCTACTATTACTCATCCTCAACTTCAGAAGCCATCAAATGGGAGAAAAAAAGCTTGTGGGTAGCCTAAAAACTATAAGGTTATTACCCTGCACGTTTAAGTTCAAAAACCTGTCAGCTGGTGGGATTCCTGTTCGGGACCTTGACAGAAAGAACCCGGTAAAATTTAATTGCGCAAGAAATTGAATTCTTCCATGTGGGATATTATTCTTTCAGTAAGAACAAGAAATTGAATTCTTGCCTCTGAAATGAGACCAACGGGATTTTTGTGTCTCAATTATTCCTTGTTGATGGGCTTTGGGAATCTGACAATATGGTATGGGGCTCATATTGGTAGGAATATGAATTCAGTATTTCTGATTGAGTTGCCAGAGCATGAGAAACCTTTTGTTTTCCTTTAGTTTTTGTTTTTCTTTTCCCCAATTTTGCTTGTTTTAATTGATAAGATTTGAAGCTAAGTTATACAAAACCCCATCCCAGGCTTTTACCTCTCTGCTAATGAAATACTAAAGTAGAGGACTCGGGTATAGTCGTCTACTGTAGCTACGAATTTATCCAGAAGTTCCCTAGCTAACTGTTGAATCTCCTGAGAGAGGAAGAGATTTAACAAGAAAGTCTATGAACCTATACAAATTTTGGTATTGATTGAGATGGAAAACTAGTAACCAGGTGACATAGACGATTAAATTTGGATGATTAATTAGTAAGTTCTTTGCTTGTAAAGAACTCAAGGTTAATAGGAAAAAAAGAAGAACCTCTGGACTCCAATAATTAAACTTGAGACCAAAAAGATATATTACACGTAGACAACAAGTTCACGTACCTCCATGATGTGATATGAAGGGAAGGGCCAATGAGCCTGCAAGAATAAAATTGACTATGTTGAGTGATTCCATAGTTTCTACCAGTGAAACTGAAGATCAGTTTCTTAAAACACTAAAACTGAAGAAATAAGCATATATAACGATACTACTGAAAAATAGAAAATCATAGATTATGTTGGCCTGTAATGTCAGAGTAGGAATGATCACATCTGGGACATATTACATAGAAATCAGACCTCATTTGGGACTTGACCAGGAACCAATTCTTTCTCTTGGCTCAACCGAAAGAAACTGAGCACAACATTTTGTGGCTAAGCTATCCTGGGGCCTAAACTTAATCCTTCCGGTTTGTAGCCTGGATTTACTCAATACCAACCTTAGGCGCAAAGACCGCCTAAACTTTATTTCCAGTGATTGGTGGCATGTGTCAAATTTTGCTTAGTCTATAACAATTTGATTGTTAGCAAAAGAATGACAGATAGAAGTATCAACAGAAAGGCGGCCACCAGGCATCAGGAGATGCTTTCCTGTTTGCTGCAATTTCATGCATAAAAAAAAATATTCTCCATACATGCACTGAACACAAGAAGCAAGTGCAATAACCTCCTACAATCATCTAAAGACAATCTCAGCACTCCTGTAACAATAGCAAAGAACATCAAGTACCTGGGTTGAGCCTGTATCATGGTTATCTAGGAATGTTACAGCTCTTGAAGGCCACCACCCCATGACCCCTGGTGGTTTCCCTTGAGGATCCCGAAGGCGCCAGAATTGTCCCTTAACCGCTTCCTACAAAGAAATGCATAAAAAAAAATATAGTTTCTAATGGAATGTATGAGACCTCAATGGAAAGCATAGCTCTTGATCTAATTTAACTAATACTACATGTATAGGTTACAACATTTGGAGCACCTGAAGAATTCCCTTTGTTGTGAAGTCAAACGCAGTTGAAAGCTGTCCAGTGCCATCAATCCAATTGATTATCCGCTGTCTGTGGCTATCTACAGGTAGAATTTGCGAATGAAAAGAAGCATCAGATCAGAAGCTTCAATAAAGATTGAATGGTAGCATGAGCACTAGGCCAAATTTTCATCCCATTAAAAACAGGGGGATGCACCATTGGAGAAGACTAGTACAATATCGATCAGTGAAGAGGCAACATCAACATGAGATCTCTCTGGCTGGCAAATGAAGCAGCCAAGTGCACACCTTCAGTATGGGCAAGCTAGCATTTTTGAATTTTTATTTATAGTTGAAACCATGCAGTTATTGCAGAATAGAATCCAGACTTCCACATATATCTTAAAGTTATTGCACTCCTAGTCTAGTAAATAAGCTCCTGTACCGAGGGAAAATTAAAAGGACTGAAAATAACCATCCTAGACCAACAGGCACGCATTTTAACATGGAGTAATGAGAAGCAACGCTTATCAAATGACCAATTATTTGAGAAACTTGAGCCTTTATCGCAAGTCCATCTTCCAATGTATAAAAATGTACGTGTTCATATAAAGAGATTAACAGAATATGATATCAAGTTTGCTGAAATTGTGCAAACCATGATAACTTCATATTTTAAAATTATCAGGCTCACGAAACCGAAAATAACTAGTAAATCTGCCCTACAAAACATGTATATCAACACTATAAGTAACATCTATTGATGCAATCAACCTCAAGATTTAATTATTATTTTCTATCTTTTTCCATTTTCCTTTCACAACTTCTAAGTTGTAGACAAATTAATCACAAAGCTGTCAATTCAGAATTCAGGCTACTTTCTTAAAAATAAGCATGCAATTTTTGGTCCATGAAAAGAGTAATGCTACATATAATCGTCGAATGCGCAATCATTTAAAAAAAAGTGGGGTCTACTATTAAAAAATTATTATTATTATTATTTTGTTGTGGTTATCGTATTTATTCACTTTTTACAAAATGATTATGCAGCGCTTGTGCATTCCACGAATACAAACATCATTTCTCCCATAAAAAGAGTACATGAATGGAGTAGTATACCTTGGTTGTAGTCCAAACCATGACCATTGTAGTTGCAAGAATCCCAGGACTCCCCCACAGAAAATATTGGCTTAGCTCCTTCAATATATTCTTTCACATATTTTGCTGAATACCTAAATGAAAGCATCAAGGAGACATTAAGTATGAGTAGCAAGTACATCCAAGAAAAGACCAAGTGCTTGTTTTCAGTGTGTAGGATAACAGTTACCCTCTTACGAAATCAAATCGAAAATCCTGAAAGCCAACACTATTCCGTAGCCACTGGAGCCATGCAGTAATATCTTTCCGAACAAATTGCTGGCTATGATCAATGTTTGGAACCCCATGGAAGTTGTCCCCAGTGCTTCTATTACCCTGGAATATAACAGTTAAGAGAAATTAAAAAAAAAAATAGTATGAACTGTGCCAAACTTTTTTCATGTATTGAGAACAATTCTTATTACCAATCCACCAGTACAAGATGTGACAGCATGTTCGTCCCATGATAAAGGGATTCCATCATAACGGTTATACATTCCCCCATGGCCTTGGGTAGTTCCAACACGATGATTGATGACTATGTCAGCCATTGCTCTAACTTTGTGTTGCTTCAATCTTTGAAGTAATGCTTTCAACAGGTGCTCCGAACCATAAGAAGAATTGAGGGAATAAAGGTTCTGCGGAAGGTAACCTATAATTAAGAGGAAAGGACACAAAACACGGTAAACGAGTTGAGCAATATCTGCTTAACAGATAATCCATGATGTCTAATTATGCATTGATGCCTCCAACCTTCAGGTGCAAAGGACTGACTTGCTGGTGGCAACCATGCTGAAGTAAATCCAGATCTCGCGATATCAGGAACTTTCCTTTCCAAATTTCTCCACCAATCATACTTATGAGACTCCCAATTAAATGCCTGTAAAGCATGTTTTTCAGTCATCATCTACGTGCTTCAATGTTCTTACTAATTTTAACTTTTAAGCGTTCAAGACTAGCTAAGATCCAATAAAACAAGGTTGAATGAGGCAACATCCTTATTACGTTTACCTGAAAAAGAATTTCTCTTCCGTTGCCTAAAATGGCACCTGCAAATGAGTCCAAATGCATAGTTTAGAATCACAAGAAAGATTAATGTATTTCCAGTCACAAATACTAATTTTTAAGAAAGAGATACTCTTACAGATTCAGGCTTTTGTTTCTTTCAGTAATAAAAACTGGACAGACATCTATTCTAATCCTAGAAAAACATCTAAGGTTCTAACTTAGTCCCTGAAGTTCATAAAGTTGCAGTCAATAATCAGGTTCCTAAATAATTTTAAAAGTTGCAGTTAAATCCTAATTTCTTGATTTTGACCAATAAAAGTTCACGATGGGTCATGTTAATTTCTTGTTCGGCTATTGATTATTACACTTATATGAGTCTATCTATCCAAACATGCAAAGAATATCAGAACTCTTTAGCTCTCATCATCTATTCAATATTTTTTTTTTTAAAGCATAACCATAGAAACGCCAGATTATTACTACGTCTAAACTATGTCACTTCAGAGATACAGGTTACACAGCATCGATGTCATTGTAAAATACTAAATTCCATTCTCAAGGAAAGTATACACTTTTATGTCAAAATTGCATGACTTAATCCATTTTAAATTGTTCTCATTAGTCAAATATCAAAGTTGATATGTGCCTGGGTTCAGAAAAATTAGCAAATATGACAAAATAAGATGCATTTCTAAAAGGTTTAGAAAGTAGCATACCGAGATCATTCTGCTGATTACTCTCGCCAATATCCTTAAAAGCAAACAAACGATAAGGTTAGAGAAAGAAAAGTAAAATGCAGGTAAAAAAACTACATCGAAACACAGTTTATATATGAAGAAACAATTGTAAAAAACGATTGCATCTCTATTAAGAGAGAAAAGCAGGATTCATACATTGCTGCTGTGACCCATAGCAAATCAGGTAGAAGTCGTGAAACCGGATCGCACAATATACAGCACAAAGAGATATCCTGCATCCACATTAAACTTTAGAGGCCCCTTTGGATGTCAAAAGAAACGAACGAGAAGGAAGGATGCCATGCACAAACATATCATTATTGACTCCTTTTTCACTCCCATACTACTTTCCATAAACCAGATGGAATGGCCGAGATTCCAATGCGAATATCGAAGAAAAACCAAAAACAAAGCATAATTAACATATAAATGTTGCTATCATCTGTAAACTTACTATTTAATCCTTTACACGTTTTCGTTTTATACGAAAACCCAATACTTATGCAACAGTTGAACTCTAAGATTTTCTTTCAATATGCAGTAAGATTTCACAGGCATTGTAATAGACAAAAATCAACAAGAAAATGTAGACGGACTCTTTAACATGCAAATAAGATTTTTAGACATTGCCGCGTACCAACAACAGCTCAAGCTTGCGACCGCAGCATGGGTTAGTGCCTGCGTTTTGGTCGAATAAATACAATGAAAAGTGGAAGATTCGGGCGAGACCACCAAATTGGAAGCACGCAGTTCCAACCATACAAAGAAAATTTCCATGGGGAAAAAAAGGGAAAAAAATGCGATAAGAGAATGTCGAATTTTAGCGATATATGATTCTCTTTTAAGCAATTAAAGCCGCCAGTTCCGAATTTCAAGTCTGGAATGAAAGGAAAAGGAATCGTCTTTTTGAATGGTGGGATATCAAACGTTTTGGCTCCTTCGGCATTTGGTTACGCGGTGGGGGAAGGGAATGTTCATATTCAACGGTAAGCGTGCGCCGTAGAACTCGCTGACTCGGAGCTACATGGTGTTTCACGTAGTCCAGCCACTTCTCGCCGTCGATACGATTATACAAATATCCTACGGTGCGAGTCTCAATCAGATTGCGGGACAAGGATAAGATTGTGTGCCTACTGCCTATATGGGCCGGAAGAACTAGCTTGATATTGGGCCGGACATCCTTGTCAGGTAGTTGAGCTCGGATCCCAACCCGACTCAATTCAAACGCCTTCACAAAAACTAGTACCACTTCTGTTAACTCTATTTTGCCGCCATAGTCCAATACCGCCACGCATGAACCAAGTTGATGAGTGGCGTTCTTTCTTCTCACCATCGCTCTTTCTTCACCACACTTTTGCAATTTACCCATCAAAAGGACCTCCAAAAAGGCAAGGCTCTCCACGCCCAGATCATCAAGACCGATTCATCCACGTGCATATACCTTGCAAACAGCGTTGTCAATTTCTACGCCAAATGTGGGCGCTTAGATAAGGCCAGGCTTGTGTTTGAGAAAATAAGCGACAAAGACGTGGTCTCATGGAACTGCCTCATCAATGGGTACTCTCAACAGGGCCCTACAGGCTCTTCTTTTGTCATGGAACTCTTCCGGCGAATGAGGGCAGAGAATACTGTTCCAAATTCCCACACCTTTGCTGGAGTTTTCACTGCCACTTCCAACATGTTGGACATTTTCTGCGGTCAGCAAGCTCATGCACTTGCTATCAAAACTGCGAGTTTTTGTGATGTTTTTGTAGGGAGCTCGCTTCTGAATATGTACTGCAAAGTGGGTCTTCTATTGGAAGCTCGCAAGTTGTTTGATAATATGCCGGAGAGGAATTCGGTTTCTTGGGCTACAATTATATCTGGGTATGCAATGCAACGAATGTCTGTGGATGCTTTGGAGCTTTTTGAATTGATGCGTCAGGAAGAAGAGGATGAGAATGAGTTTATTTTGACTAGTGTTCTTAGTGCATTGGCAAGTGATGAATTCGTGAATAATGGTAAGCAAATTCATTGCCTTGCATTTAAAAGGGGTTTGTTATCATTTGTTTCTGTTGAAAATGCTCTTGTTACAATGTATGCAAAATGTGGGAGTTTAGATGATGCACTTAAAACGTTTGAACAGTCCAGTGATAAGAATTCCATCACATGGTCGGCAATGATCACGGGTTATGCACAAAGTGGGGATTCTCATAAGGCTTTGAAATTGTTTTCTCATATGCATTATTTTTGTATTAAGCCCAGTGAGTTTACTTTTGCTGGGGTCATCAATGCTTGTAGTGACATTGGTGCTGGTACGGAAGGAAAGCAAGTGCATGGCTATTCCTTGAAGATGGGATATGAATCCCAAATATATATAATGACATCTTTGATCGACATGTACGCCAAATGTCATAGCATAGACGATGCTCGCAAGGGATTTGATTATTTACAAGAACCTGATATTATTTTGTGGACTTCTATGATTGGAGGGTATGTACAAAATGGCGAGAATGAAGGTGCTTTGAGTTTGTACTATAGAATGCAGATGGAGGGGATTATGCCCAATGAGCTCACCATGGCTAGTGTCCTAAAAGCATGTTCAAACCTTGCTGCTTTGGAGCAAGGGAAGCAAATTCATGCCCGTATCATTAAGCATCAATTTAGTCTTGAAATTCCAATTGGAAGTGCTCTTTTGACCATGTACGCAAAGTGTGGTAGCTTGGAAGACGGGGGCACTGTATTTAGGAGGATGCTTACGAGGGATGTGGTGTCATGGAATGGAATGATATCTGGCCTTTCTCAAAATGGGCGTGGTCATGAAGCTCTAGAACTGTTTGAGGAGATGCGATTGGAGGGCACGAAGCCAGACTATGTGACATTTGTGAATATTCTCTCAGCTTGTAGCCATGTGGGATCGGTGGAGCAAGGTTGGCTTTATTTCGAGATGATGTTTGATGAATTTGGTATAGTTCCAAGTTTAGAGCACTATGCTTGCATGGTTGATATCTTGAGCCGTGCTGGAAAACTCAATGATGCCAAAGAATTTATTGAATCCGCAACCGTTGACCATGGTATGTGTCTATGGCGTATCTTGTTAAGTGCTTGTAGGAACTATCGTAATTATGAATTGGGAGCCTATGCTGGAGAAAAGCTAATGGAGCTAGGTTCACAAGAATCATCTGCATATGTTTTGCTATCGAGTATCTATACTGCCCTGTGTAAATGGGAAGATGTGGAACGGGTTAGGAGGATGATGAAACTCCGAGGAGTGAATAAGGACCCTGGGTGTAGCTGGATCGACTTGAAGAGTATGACTCATGTGTTTGTTGTTGGAGACCAGATGCACCCACGGATTGGAGAAATACGTGCAGAGCTACGGATGTTAACCAAACAGATGAAGGATGAAGGTTACGAACCCACGTCTGAGTTAAACTCTTGAGGTATTGAAAATTGAGATTACATGTCAACTTCAAGTGGCGGCCGTTATTCATGAGATTATATACATTGTAGAAAACTACCATATCAGGTTGTGATGGCCTCTTTTGTGTTTGCTCAAAATTCTCTGTGGTTATTCACCAGGTTAATCTGAGTTTTCAACAAATAGCAAACAAAAACCACTTTCCTCTCTTCTTACAAATCCTCTTTTCATTGTGAATATGCTGTTACCAGCTGGTTATCAGAGACTGATCTGATGCACATGTTAGGTTTATATGGGTTGCTCGTATCAAAATCAGCTACTAGAAGGCTGCCCATATATGTACAACCATACAATGAAAACCCAACAACAAAACTCGAGCTACAGACTTGGACCAATTCTATTTACAACGCATATATGGCAATCCTGATCTATCTAGGACTACCTCGATAGATCGTTGAAAACAAACAACTCTGGAAAGAATACCTCGATATCAAGAACCTAGGTGAAAAATAAAATTATAAATTTAATAGATGTTATTCTTTATCATAGATAATCACACAAATGAAAAATCATTTAAAACGTAACATATCCATATATAAGGATAAATTTAAAATGGGCACGAGAATTTCATTTCTGTGTAAATCTTTATCCTCCGCGGCGAAGAGAGGCTAGCCTGTCACCCGGATATCTGATTTGGCAGCCCAGATGCTTCCTTCGACAACCACTCCCATGTCTTTCACCATGTTAAGCACCAGCAAATAGCTTATTCATCTTCATCTTTATCTTTATCTTCATCTTTATATTTATATAATATATCTTTAAATTTATCTATATTGGCTTATGCATCTTTAAATTTTTACATAGCTATGAATAATGCTTCTTCAAGTTTGAAGAAAGCATTATTCGCTCTTCAAACATTATTTTTAATGTTTTTTCTCTCTTATACCTATTAAAATCAATTTTGTGAAATTTGTATTACGATGATTTTAATATATGAAATTTGTATTAAGTTGATGATACAAAATATTTTTTAGTACATATTAATATTTATTAATAAAATTGATCATTTTGATATATATAAAATTGGTAATATTTAGATAAATAGAATTTGTATTTTTGAGTACATGGTACTAATTGTAAAATATATAAAAAATAATAATTTTAAGAAATAAAAATAAAAATAAAAATATTTTTTTATTATTTAGTTCAAAGATACATAATCTAATGTGTAGATTTTTCTTAATACGCAAAATTAATCTTTAAACTAAAGATGAATGTAGAAAAACCAATACTAGTGCTATTACGTGAGTCTGTGAATTAGGCTCCATGCAGATAACTTTGAGGAGTGAGATGAAAATTTTATATTTTATTTTAAAGTTTAAAATATTATTTTTTAGTTTTGAAATTTGAAAAAATTAAATTGAAATTTGAAAAAGTTGTAATGAGATTTGAAAAAGTTGAATTGTTTATTATATTTTATATAGAAATTTAAAAAAATTATAATGAGATAGAATTTTGTGCGAGACTTTCAAACCTATCGTACCCCTGGTCTACAGTATTCAATCATCTCAACAAAATAGTATTATTCTTTCTTTAATTTGCTTTCGTACTAGGGTTTTATCAGGGTATAGCAATGGAACACAAACCGCGACATTCAAAACTTTGATGGACATGGCGACCATCTCGTACAAGCCAGAGCCTCACACAAACCACTGAAAATGGAAAGCCCAGACTCAAAATCCGACAAATCTCCGCCTCCGACACATAAACTAGAAACGGAACAGTCTGAACCCGAACCCGAACCCGAACCCAAGAAACTGAAAATGTCAACCACAACCACCTCCGACGACGAAGACACCAGCACCGCCACTGCGGCTCCCGAAGCCAACAAAAAGCAAAGATACAAGCGCCGGAAGATTGCGATATTCTTTGCCTACTGCGGCGTAGGCTACCAAGGAATGCAAAAGAACCCAGGTGCCAAAACCATCGAATCCGATCTTGAAGAAGCGTTGTTCCTCTCCGGTGCGGTCCCGGAACAGGACCGCAACAATCCTAAGCGCTACGACTGGGCCCGCTCTGCACGGACTGACAAGGGGGTCAGCGCCGTGGGACAGGTTGTCTCGGGCCGGTTCTACATCGACCCGCCTGGCCTCGTCGAGCGGCTTAATTCAAACCTCTCATCTCAGATCCGGATATTCGGGTACAAGCGCGTGACGGGTTCGTTTAACGCCAAGAAGTTCTGCGATCGGAGGAGGTATGTGTATTTAATACCCGTTTTTGCGCTTGATCCCTCTTCGCATCCCGATAGAGAGAGCGTTTTGGCTAGTTTGGGATCTGGGAATGAGCTCGTTAAGTGCTTGGAATGTTCTGAGAGAGGCCGTAAGGTCGTAGGTTTAATGGGGAGGCGTATTTTTGAGTCTAAGGGTACTGTTCAGTCAGGCATTACGTCAAGCAGTGGGGATGCTATTGAGGAATCCAATATCAAAGAGGAAAGTAGGGCTTATTTGGAAAACGGTGAAAATCATAAGTTTAATTCTGAATCTATAGAGGAAGCCACGGTTGTAGATGACAGTAGAGCTTCTGAAATTGCTGCGGTTGAAGCTGAAATTCCTGCCCAAAACGAGGATACTGATGAGAAAGTAAACCTGCAGGAGGGTGCAAAGGGAGGTGGGTTTTTTTATGGTGAGAAGGAGAGGGAAAATTTCAATAGAATTTTGAAGTATTATGTGGGGACTCATAACTTCCATAACTTCACCACCAGAACAAAAGCCGAGGACCCTGCTGCTCAGCGCTTTATTGTTTCATTCAACGCAAACACTACGGTTACAGTCCAGGGTATGGAGTTTGTCAAGTGTGAGGTTGTGGGGCAGAGCTTCATGCTTCATCAGATTCGGAAGATGATTGGGCTTGCCGTGGCTATCATGAGGGATTGTGCTCCAGAGTCACTGATAGAAAAAGCTTTGCAGAAGTAAGTGCTCCCATTGTTGGCTGTATTTATCACCTCATATTTTTTTATATTCCCAATGCGATTCTCATTAGATGCAAATAACCAAATTTAGGGATGTCAACATTAACGTTCCTACTGCTCCTGAGGTTGGTTTGTACTTGGAAGAGTGCTTCTTCACGTCATATAACCAGAAATGGAAAGACAGTCATGAAGAGGTGTCGATGAAAGCATACGAAGAAGAGGCAGAGGACTTCAAAATGAAGCATATATACTCTCATATAGCCTCAACGGAGCATAAAGAAGGAGCCGTGGCCCTCTGGTTGCATTCTCTCAACAACCGTAATTATCCAGATTTACGTGTTGTCGTCGGCAATGAAGACACGAGTGACGGGAGATGTAGTGAAATGGAAAACGCGGTCGAGTAATTTGTTCTGGCAGGAAATGGGATTTGGAGTGCTGCTAGACCTTTTTTTTGTCTTTTCTTTATAATTTTCGTGTACTCTAATTTTGATCACCAGTAGAAAATTTCACACCCGTTGGATGTTATAACCAAACTGTGTATTCTACTTTCAGTTCATGGGGCACAGTTGACATAATGTTAAAAAATTTTGGTTAACCCATGTATCTCCCTATATAAATTTGATATTACGGCCAAGTCTGATGGGCTCAGTAGAAATGTTGGTGGGTCTTTTATGCCATATGGATGTCTATGCTTGGGAATTGGTTGCTTCATTTGACGACTTGCTGCACTTTTGGTATTATTTCTTGGTTATTGTGACGGTTTCATTTCATCTCGATTAAGCAGAGTTGTAGTCATACTAGCTTGTTTAGTCAGTTTTTTCTCTTGAGGTTGGGCTCTTGCTTGATTTATCTTATTTGTTATTGTTTCAAGTTTTGTTAGCTCATCTGCTCCATGTATTGGAGTTTAGGTGAAGGGATTAGTCACATGAAAACTTGACAGTTTCATAGTTCGGTCTTACAAGGAGAGAGACCATGCAGTATGTTGCTCTGGATTCAATTTACAACACACTCTCTTTCATTGAAGTGGCCTGGACATGGCAGCTCAAAGCAAACAAGCACACCCAGAAGGCTAGAAGAGCCCCTGGGCATGGATTTCGTCCTCATGGTGGACCCAGATGATGGCTTTTTGAGTTCAGCCTGCAAAAGTTAATTTGCAATTTCTTCAATGTCTCTCATTGAATTGCAGAGGTCTCTTTCCTATATCGTGAGAATGGTGAACCTTTTAAGCCGTGCACTTGCGCTGCAGTAAATAGGGGCATTTATAGTACGAAGTTTGGGGGATGAATATTATCAAGTCTGAGGTCAAAATCAGATTTACTTTACTAGACACAATTAATATTATTTTAATTTATAATTATGCTTGATAATATGAGCTATTTCTTTAAAAATTATACTTGCACTCATAGAATGTATTTGCACTCATAGAATGTATAAGCAGTACACACTCATTTTGAACAAAAATAATAATAAAATTTACATAAAAATAATAACTTTTTAATAATAAATTTTACTTTTTTTTAAAACCTATAACTATATCTGTCATTACTCTTATTTAATTTGTTTAGCAGTACACTGTACTGCCCAAGTCTTTCCTACATTGTTTTTGGGCTAACACTTAAATCGTTTGCCATTCTCCGAAGCCCAAAACTAGGCCCACTTGCTACCCTTGGTCATGTTGCTTTCGAATTAAACTATAAGGTTAGGTTTAGATAGCGAGTTGAGATAAAATAAGTTAAAATGATAGTTAAAAATTTAATAAAATATTGTTAGAATATTATTTTTTAATATTATTATTGTTTTGAAATTTGAAAAAGTTAAAATTCGGTTTGGATACACAGTTCAAATGAGATAAGATATTTTAAATAATAGTGAAATTTTTAAGTTAAGATAAGATGAAATAGTTCGTAAAAAAATGTTTGTTCGAATAGTGAGATGAGATGAGATAGTTTTTAATTTTTGGGATTTGAAAAAGGTGTGGGTCCCATTGTTTTATAGAGTACCCGAATTGTGAATTTTTCATATACTGTTTACATCAATTTTGGCATTGTTCATGCACTGTTCATGTCAGTTTTCACTGTTTTATACTGTTTATTTACTGTTCATTTAAGTGGATGTTTTCAAAACTTAAGAGATGAAATATTGTGTTTGGATAGAGATAACTATTGTACGGTACAACTCCAGATGAGATGTTTTCATCTATATTGGCTAACCAAACTGGGCCTAAATTATTTTTTGTATTTTGTGTAGAAATTTGTAAAACCTGTAATGATGAGATGAGTAGCCATTCTCAATCCAAACCAAGTCGGAGTTTCAGATCACTCCACTACTATTCAATATTTTATCATTACTTTTCACCATTATTTATTACTATTCAATATTTTATCATTATTTTTTCACCACTTTTTCATTACTATTTATATATCATTACTATTTATAGAACATTTGAAATGACCTCAATGCCAAACGTAGCCAAATCTTTCATCAAAAGAAAGTTGTCATTTTCGTGCAAAGCTATGATATTTTTTGCAGTTATTCTAGGTACAGTCACGATGCGTAACCACGGGAGAATCATCTTTACCACGTCAGCCAATGCATTAAAAAAAATCAAAACAAACGAAAATAGAAAGAAAGACATTCAGAGCTCTGTATGTGGTGGTCATTTTCTTCTTCGTGTGGGTCTCTCGTCTTCGTCTTCGTGGGTAAATGAAAAAGGCAGATCTTTGGGTCTTCGTATGGGTCGTCTTTGTGGGTAGATGAAAAATGCAGATCTCTTTCGTGATTTTTACAACCAGTACGACATTCATTGGCGCTGGAGATTTCTACGACTAGTAGGGATCAAAGAGCTTCATGGATTTAGATTGCCCGTTCATTGCAATATGACTTGTCGGATATTTGGTGCAAACTAGAAAGATCTTCGTGTGGGTGGTCTTCATGGGTAGCTTCATCAAACATTGGTAAGATCTTTGCTTTTCTTTTCTCAGTCAACTACTAATCTCAACTGGATCTTCGTATGTATTTGCTCCATTCTGCAAGAAGATGTGAACTGATCCCCTTCAATTTTTGCCACCAGTCCTGAGCTTCCAATGTCAGTAATTTCTGTAAGTTGCGAAGGCTTAATACATTCCTTTGGTAGTGATCTTGAGCTGGCAATCTTGCTCATTCTCTGGGTTCTAAACCCTATTTCTTTGGCCTTGTGCTTCTTTCCTCAAAGGTGTTCACTCAGACTTTTCTCAATAACAAAATAGATTGTTTTCTCACAAAGTCCATAGAGCATTGGAACTATGGGTATAAATTTTAATCGAAAAATCGGACCAGACCGGCCCGAACCAATAGAGCAGGTCCGGAACAGGTTTTTAAAATGCAAGAACCGGCCGGAATCGGTCCAATTCTAATTCCATGATTTTTAGGACCGAATCGGTTCACTATTATATATATTTAAATTATTTTTTAAAATATTATATATAATATATATAATAATATAAATTATAATAATATATAATAATATTATTTTTCTTGTAGATTTTTTGTTTTCAGTTTTTGTAGCAGTTATATTTATAGGCTTAAAGCAGTTTTTTTTTTTTTTTACAACAGATTTCTTGTTTCAGTTTTTTTTTTTATTATAGTTTTTTTATAGCATAATTATTTTTACATGGTAGATCTTTTTTATAAAGCAGATTTTTGTAAATAGTCACGAATTTTTAATTAAACAGATTTTTTTAAAGTAGTTTTATTATTATTATTTATAAACAGATTTTTTTATGATTATGCATTTTATTAAAACCAAAAAATAAAATCGAAAACCGGTAAAATCAGAAGTACCGGTTTAGGAGGGTAACCGGTACGTAATCAGTTTTGAAAAATACAAAATCGGTACATACCAGTTCGATCCTAATTTTTGTCCAAAACCGAACTGGACTTGTTACACCCTAATTGAAACTTTTGTAATACCTAGAGCGGTAATCATCTATCTAATTAAAGTAGCTTACTAAAATAGGTATTGATTGACTAACATGATAAAGGACCTCACTGATGTTAAATATCAACCCAAGTGTGAACATGAATTACAGAAGCCCCTCAAATGTCTTGGAAAGTTGCAACACCCTCTTGAAATATCAAGCGTATTTACTATTTACTACAGCCCCTTAATTGTAAATATTGATGGTTGTTGGTTTATTTGTCCCCTGAGGCTTCTCCTATAAAAGAAGATCAGTTGTAACGAATTAAAGCGTGTGGGAAATACATAGAAGAGGCCATTAGAAGAGATACAGATTGTCTTGTTAAAGTTTTGTAAATTTTGTACAAAAACTTTGAAATCTATTGTTTCCACTCCAGTGGACGTAAGCAAATTGCCGAACCACTTAAATATTTTCTCTATCTTGTGTTTGGATGTGGTTCTGGGTGATTCTAGCACAACAATTGATATCAAAACTTCGGTCTTGCACTACCCAGAAAATTCAAGTTGATCCAAATCAACTTTTGACCACACCAGGAGGTTCTTCTTGACAAGACGAACACGTTGCCGCAAATGGAATTGAAAACAAATGTCGGAGGAGCCCAAACAAGCTCCGAGAAGGTCGGAATGTGTGATTTACGCGCCAACGGTCGTCCAGAGGTTGAAGACGAGTTCAGATCACGTGCCCCCACGCGCTGCAGAGGAAGAAGACGCATGAAAGACATGCGCCCACGCGCCCTCATGGGCTCCGCCTGCTGTTTCTGTTTGATCTGGACTGTCCAAAATTTTAGATCCGTTTTGGGCTTAATCTGAGCCATTCAAAGTCCGATTTCGACGATCCAATAGTACTTTCCAACTATTTGGATCATTCCAGACTCATTCGTAGGATTGGAATTTCAAAATTCATTTTCTAGAAATACTAATATTTCAAATGGAATCAAAAGGAGAAATTGCATGTGCTAGTAGCTCTAGGCGTAGATCCATGATGTCAAATGTCAAATTTGAAGTTGAGAAATTCGATGGAATTAATAACTTTGGCATGTGGCAATGTGAAGTCATGAATGTTTTGATCCAACAAGAGTTAGATATTACGCTGGAAGAGAAATCGGAGAACATTATGGATAGGGATTGAGACGAGCTTAATCGACAAACTTGCGGTACAATCCGGTTGTGCCTTATCAAAGATCAGAAGTATTTTGTCATGAGAGAAACAAAAGCAAGTGAACTTTGGCGAAAATTAGAAGAAAAATACTTGACAAAAGGTATTGAGAGTCACTTATACTTGAAGAAGAAGCTCTTCAGATTCTAATTACGAGAAAGTATTTCTATGTTCGAACATTTCAATAGTTACAATCAGATACTTGCTAACTTGCTAAACTTGGATGTAGAAATCCAAGATGAAGATAAAGTTTTACTTTATTAAATTCCTTGCCCGATATATATGAGCATTTGATTACTACACTTTTATATGGGAATGAAAAGATTAGTTTTAGTGATGTATTTAATGTTTTGATAAGTAATAAGTACCACAAAAAAGATAAGGAGGTACAGCTAAATATATCAAATGAAGTTTTTACAGTAAGAGGGAGACCACAATCAAGGTATCCAGGAAAGAAGGAGGATTCTCAATCGAGAACACGTACCACTTCACGTGGCTCATCAGTCAGCAGAAGACTCGTTAAAGATGAATGTGCCTTTTGTCACAACAATGGGCATTGGAAAAAAGTTGTCCTAAGCTAAAGAGACAACAAAAGAACCAACCCTCCACAGCCAATGTCGCCAACAGAGATGAAGATGCAGATCTTGCCTTGACAGGTTTATCATTTATTTGTCATTCTGATGAATGGATTATGAACTCTGGGTGTATTTATCACATGTGTCCCAATCGGGACTGGTTTACTGACTTCACAACGATTGATGGAGCAGTACTTATGGGCAACAATAATGCCTGTAAGACTCAGGGAATAGGTAGCATCCGGCTGAAGCTGCATGATGAAACTATCAAGACATTGACAAAAGTTTGATACGTTCCGGATTTGCGGAAGAATCTTATCTCACTTGGGACTCTAGATTCAAAAGGATTCAGAATCACCTTAGAAGATGGAATTCTCAAGGTGGTAATGGGAATTCAGGTGACTATGAAGGGCTTAAAGCGAGGAAATATGTACTTCTTGCAAGGAAGTACTGTTAGTGGAAGAAATTCCACAGTTTGTGAGAAGCTAGATGAGACTGATGCTGACACCACCAAGCTTTGGCACATAAGTATGGGACACGTCGGAGAAATTTTTTTGCAAATACTTGTAAAACAAGGCTTACTCAAAGGCGCCAAGACTGACAAGTTGTCTTTATGTGAAAACTGTGCATTGGGGAAGCAAACGTGAATCAAGTTTGGAACTGCAGTCCATAGTACACAGGATATACTTGACTATGTGCACTCCGATGTTTGGGGACCTACCATAAATGCATCTTTGGGAGGTAAACACTGGTTTGTAACATTTATTGATGATTATTCTCGTCGTGTATGTGTGTACACGATGAAGCATAAAGATGAAATATTGAAGATCTTCCTTGATTGGAAGAAAATGATTGAGACTCAAACCGGGAGGAAGAGCAAGTGGTTAGATCAGATAATGGAGGTGAGTACACTCTAGACCCCTTCATGGAAGTATGCTGGAAAGAGGGAATTGTAAGACACTTTACTGTATGAGAAACACCGCAACAAAACGGTGTGGCAGAACGGATGAATCGTACTTTGCTAGAGAAAGTACGGTGTATGTTATTGGATGCTGGATTCAGTAAACAATTTTGGGCTGAAACTGTAACGTATGTCTGCCACCTCGTCAACCGATTACCCACAGCTGCCAATGGCGGGAAGACACCTATTGAAATGTGGAAAGGTACACATGCTACTGATTATGACTCTTTACATATTTTTAGATGTCCAGCTTACTATCATGCTAAAGGAAGTAAGCTTGATCCTAGAGCTAAGAAAGCAAAATTCTTAGGCTTTAACACTGGTATAAAAGGGTATAAATTCTGGTGCATAGAGTCAAAGAAGGTAATAGTCAGTAGAGATGTTACATGCAATTAGTCTGAGATGCTCAAATCACATGAGTATAAAAACTCCCATGAAGGCAGTGATGATAGTGAAGCACCTTGTGATTCGCGGAAGGTGGAGTTTACTACTCTAAAAGATTCATGAGTCACTATTGGAGAGCAGGGACGACTTGAGGTTGATAGTCCAGTCATAGTATCTCCAAACCAACCTGAATCAATTGCAACAAACATGCCGAGAAAAAAGACACATTTACCAGCACATTATGCAGACTTTGTGACGTATGTATTTCCAGCTGAAGGAGATCAGATCCCAACCACTTACAAGAAGCCATATAGTCTAGTGAACAGACTGAATGAAAAATTGCAATGAGTGAGGAGATGCAGTCTCTTCATAAGAACCAGACATGGGAGCTTGTGCTTCTTCCAAAAGGAAAGAAGTCATTTGGTTGTAAGTGGGTTTTCAATTAGAAAGATGATCAAGTTGCTAAAAGTGGGGTGCGATTCAAAGCTAGATTGTTAGTAAAGGGCTATGCTCAAACAGAGGGAATTGACTATAGTGAAGTATTCTCTCTTGTTGTGAAACATTCATCCATTCGGATATTGCTAGCTTTGGTTACACAATATAATCTTGAGTTAGGCCAGCTTGACATGAAGACAGCTTTCTTACATGGTAACCTGGAGGAGAAGATTTATATGTCTCAACCGAAAGGTTTTAAAGAAGTTGGTAAAGAAAAATGGGTTTGCAATCTGAAGAAATTTCTCTATGGTTTGAAGTAGTCACCTCGGCAGTGGTACAAATGTTTCGACCGTTTCATGATTGACTTGAAATACACTCGTTGCCAATACGATCACTGTGTATATTTCAAAAAATTTGGAGATGGATCTTTCATATATTTGCTTTTATATGTAGATGACATATTGATTGTATGTAAAAGTAAGGTGGAGATAGATCGAATGAAGGCTCAGCTGAGTCAAGAGTTTAAAATGAAAAGCACGAAAAATATTGAGTATGGAGATTAACAAAGATAGGGTGAAAAACACAGTTCACCTTACTCAGAAGCAGTATCTGAAGAGAGTACTACAACGCTTCAACATGGAATCGAAGACGAAGCCAGTAAGTACTTCAATGACTCCATATTTCAACCTCAGTGCAATGCAGTATCCTAAAAGTGATGAAGAACGAGACTATATGAAAAATGTCCCGTATGCAAGTGTTGTGGGAAGCTTAATGTATATCATGGTGTGTACACGACCTGATATCTCCCAGGCCGTCAGCTTAGTTAGTCGATATATGCATAATCCTGGAAAGACACATTGGCATGTGGCTAAATGGATTCTATGGTATATTCTAAAGATCGTAGATCTTGGTTTGAAATTCGAGAAAAGTGAGGATAGTCTAGTAACTGGATATGTTGACTCAGACTATGTAAGTGATCTTGACAAATGGCGATCGACAACTAGATATGCACTCACTATGGCTGGAGGACTAGTTAGTGGCGATCTATTTTGCAGTCTACAATTACACTATCATCCACAAAGGCTGAATACATGGCTGTAATAGAAGTCGTGAAAGAAGCCATTTGGTTACAAAGGCTGGTAACAGATTTGGGATTTAAACAGCAAGAGGTTACCGTTTACTGTGACAGTCAAAGTGTAATTCATCTGGCCAAGAATCAAGTATATCATTATCGAACAAAGCATATAGATGTTCGTTTTCACTTCATACGTGAGATATTAGATGAATGGGACATTCTATTTCATAAAATTGGCACTGAAGACAATCCAGCAAATATGTTGACGAAAGTTGTCACAGGGATCAAATTCCAACACTGTTTGGAATTGATCAATATCTTACACTGTTGAGCACATTCGGGTGTGTTAATGCCTTAGGGCGGATTTGATAGCGGAAATCTCTCATTGCGGATATAACGAGTATTTCAATGAAAGGGTGAAATCATTTGAAGGAAGCAACAATTTGTAGTAGCCCAATATGACACACATGGGTAGAGGGGGTGATTGTTAAATATCAACCCAAGTGTGAACATGAATTACAGCAGCCCCTCAAGGAAAGCTGCAACACCCTCTTGAAATATCAAGCATATTTACTACAACCCTTCAACTGTAAATATTGATGGTTGTTGGTTTGTTTGTTTGTCTCCTGAGGCTTCTCCTATAAAAGGAGATCATTTGTAACGAATTAAAGCGTGTGAGAAATACATAGAAGAGGCCATTAGAAGAGATAGAGATTGTCTTGTTGAAGTTTTGTAAATTTTGTATAAACACTTTAAAATCTATTGTTTCCACTCCAGTGGACGTAGGCAAATTGCCGAACGACTTAAATATTGTCTCTATATTGTGTTTGGGTTTTTTTTTAGGTGGTTCTAGCACAACAGCTGAAGTTTTCTTTAAGGATTTTGAAAAATGTAGAATATCGATTTGGGGAAGGGGGGAAAATGAAGGCTTCATGGGTTGAAAAAGGGTGACAGAAACACTACCAAGGAAATAGATCTTACAAGGAAAAAGGGTGAACGACAATAAGCAAACCGTAGGAGGAAGAGGCAGAGCTTCGTGGAAAGACAAGAGTGGGAAGACAAAGGTATGGAAAGGCATCCCTTTGTGGGAAGTCAGTGCTTGGTGGGAAGACAATGGTGGAACAGCGGTGCAAATTTTGAGGTAGAGCTTTGTGGGAAGATGAAGGGAGGGAGAGTTCGTGAGAAGACGAAAGGGAATCTCTTTGGAACGAAATTATTCGTATAAGTATTTGACTAAAGAAAAATGCTTCTTGCAACCGGCTGAGACAACCGTTGCGTAACCGATGAATAAAAAATTTTATTTTTTTATCTCTTATTACATTCCCTCTCTATGACTCTTATCAGTATTTTCATTCATTCTTTCTCCCCTTTAATTTATTTTTCTTTCTCCCCACTCTCTCATTTTCTCTTTACCTTACCAGATCTAGAGCCATCTTCATTCTCAACTTTCTCTAGTTTCAAGCAAAATTCTGAGAGATGAATTGTTGTACGTAACATTTCTGATATATATATAAATAAATAGATAGCATTGTACGCTCTACACTAGCATGAGTAAAGCATCATGGAATCTTGAAGATTTATGCACTCAAGCCCGTGGTTGAATGATATGCATGAGATCCTCCTCTTGCAGAGCAACATGTGAAAGTACAGGACATGAGATCGTCCTCTGGCTGAACCCACGATGGTTGCAGAGGTGAACAAGCCTTGAAAAATTGTCCAAAAAATAATAAAACTCACTCCAGACTTGTAATCTAGAGCTCGCACCCCTCGCCTACTGTTTGCGAGTTTCTTAGAGGAAGAAGCGTGAATGGGTTTTGGAGAGAAATACTGTGCGAGATAGAGAGTCTGAGAAAGATAAAGAGGGAGGAAATGGGAGAGAGAGAGGAAGAAAAGGTTAAAGTGGAGAGAGAGAAAGGTTCTAAGTTTCAGATGAAAAAAGTAAAGTGGAGAGAGAAAAATTGAAGAAAAAAACGTTAAATGAGACCCATTTGTCAATCGGTTACGCAATGATTCCGCACGCCGGTAGCACTGCTGTTGACTAAAATAATGCATTTTATTTTTTCACGTGGACACCGATTCTTCCACGGTTACGCACGTTGCATTCAGCATTTTCCTATTTTTTTGTTCCAACTTCATTCTGCTAAATACGGCATTCTCTCTAGTTTCAACTTTTTATCTTTGTACTTTGTACAGTATGATCAAAGGTCCCAGACTCCTATATTCTTCTGATGGGAAAAAGAAAAAGAAAAAGAAAAAGAAAAAGAAAAAGAAAGAGAAAGATAAAGAGAAAGGACACATTCATATGTACATCCATCCTGCTTCAAACAAGAAGGCCCGCGGGAGGGCCCTAACATCTTATCATGCAATAAACCTCAAGGAATAAATGGGCACCGGAGAGTCTACCGAGGGTGCACCGTCGACTCGAGGGTGATCGCTCTCCAACCCGTAGTCCATCATCGGGCGGTACTCCAGCTCCTCATCATGTTCATATACAAATTCCGGTATCTCAATTTCGTTCCTTCTCACGTGGTCCCACAGAAACTCCACCCTGTTCACGTATTTGAGCTTCCAATACAACCTGCAGTATTATTATTATTATTATTATTGCATAGTCATTCAACAACGTTTCTCACAGTCACAGGCCAATTACCTTAATAAACCACTAAAAACCAAAAAACTGAGTGTCTTTTTTTGCATTAACGTGCTGGGTCATGCAGTGGGATTATAGAATGGCTCAAAGCGATGGCATCGACAAGCATAATAGATATGGCTTTTGTCAGTATCAAAAGGCTAAAAATGGTGCCAATATGCAGGGTCATGACTTGTCAAAATTTGCACGCGAATCTTACCCGCCGCTGAAAATCAAACGCCCAAAGGTGGCAAGGAAGAGTCTGGTCTGCAGTCCCGGGTGTACGAAATAAACAGCCTCTAGATTATTTCTGATGTTGGTCGGAATAGCCTCATAGATTGACCGTAGGGTCGAGATTCCGGGAAAGTTTTCGGCTCTCTGCACACCCGTGTGCACGTACACCACGGAGAACGGCCGCTCCCCTAAGTTGACAAAGATCTTCTCCCCCAAATACTTCTTGAAAGCCTCCGTACTCACAAGCCGAGCTGATCATAATATATCACAAGAAACACCGTAAGCGATTCGTTTCGGTTGGAGAATACATAAAAGAATCCACGACGATCGACGTTCTTAGTCCTTACCTGGAAAAAGTCTACCGATGATGCGGAGCACCTTATGACCCCTTTTGTCGCGTCCTTCGATCTTGAAAACTTCGAGTTTCTCCATAAGATGTTCTTGACCTGAGAGGGGGAGTGTCAATGGAGAATTCATGGTTCAAAGTTTAAGAAGCTAACGAGATATGGGGTTAAAGCCAAGGCTTTTCGGTGGTTTGGTTTTGAGAGGGAATATGTATTTTTATACACAGGTGTAGCCTGTAGGGAAGTTTCGAAGTGTCGGGTAGGTTCAAAGTGGACTGGGAGTCCGAGATGTATAAGAAAAGGGTGGCTTCATCCAAATCGGCTTGGGATAGCCGAGGGGTGTCTCTGGGCAACTTTTGAGGAGAGGAGGTCAGCAATGGTATATTCTCAACTCTCAAGCATCTTTCGTTTTGGGCTGAGGTTAATCTGTCTCAACTCGGTGCAGGTTAGCACTATTTAACTGACACTTGTGGACCCAGTTTCATCATTTGTGGACCTAATAATCCATCTGGACCGTTAGATAAGATGTGTTCACAACGAGGTTTAGGATGTCTTCCAAGAAGGTTCGGACTAAAACTAGTCTGCATGAGCGGCAATTATCATCCTACTCATTCTCTTAATTCTAATAAAATCAAACTTGTTATTTGGAGTAATGTATATGTATTTTTTGGGTGTGTAAATCTTAAATAATTCAAAAAAAAAAAAAATCATCGAATTTCAAGTGCATCCTATTTTTCTCAAAAAGACTCTGAAGTTTGATACACTAAAGTTATATTCTCTTATATTTTTTTTTCACCCAGTGAATATTTGTCCACTGAAAAAGACAGAAAACACATTAGGGAGACTTTTCAACGCAAATGTAGCAAATAAGGTAAGATAGAATTAAATATAAATGCAAAGGAGGAGATAAAGTAAAAGAAATGAAAAAGTTTAGGCGTGCCCCGTGAAGAATGATGAGGAAATTGCTCAGACTTTTCCTAGGAAGGTATCAATAAAGTTGAGGTGTCCAATCCAAGGAACCATGAGGCATGATGAGCAATGATTCGAAGGAAGGATGATTATTATATAAAAGTTGTTCCTAAATTGTCCACGGATGATTATTCAAATATTCTAATCAAACATGCTTTCATAAAGAAGGCAAAGGATCAGTTCGACGTTTGCTACCAAGAAAATCTACATGCATGGAATGAAAATGCGAAATCAAATCAAATACTGAAATGACAAGACCCGTTCAGAAATCAAATAAGCGTGAGTCAAGACTCATATGGCAATTTTTTATGAAATTTGGACAGAATAAAATGCTCCTACAAATCCTATATGCTAGCTCATGCAGCAAAGCTAGCAATAAAAATGACAGAACAATTATAAAAAGTTTTAACAATCTTAAAAGGAGATGTACAATTAGTGATTTTGACAATTCAAGACGAAGTCCCTGTTTGGCAAATTAATCTTATCATTGAAGACATTGCTCAAGTGTTGAAAAATCATAACAACTGTAGCATTAAAATAAATAAATTAATTTCAAAATCGATGTGCACACTTGATAGCGTAATGGGCTGCAAGCAATCTTGTTTTTGATAGCATACTTGTAAAAAACCTACCTACTTGTATTTTACATATTGATAGTAGGAATGATCCTTTTCCAACTAGCTTTTAATTTTCCTTATTTATGAAAGCATGCTTGATTAGAAATATATATATATTTATATTTATATTGAAAAGGAGACAAGTTTCGGTAATTTAGTTCAGTCAATGACTTACCTTGTAGATTGAGAACTATGACCAAATATTAACAAGACTTTCTAATATTAATGGTAATGATACACAATCTAATCCGATAACTAATATATTTTTTTAAAATTAAAAGAGTTTGAGAGGATAATTATAAGTGTTTCTATGTTTGGACGTGACCACAATAATATTTTATTTGTCAAGAACTGTACAAGTTAGAGAATCACAAGCGCACCCTCCACATATTTGAGCAATAATTTATACACTAATAGTGTCGTGTTTCGCAGGCCTGAGCAATTCTACTCTGTCAGAGCTCGTGCGATCACCTGCACAGTAACAAAGGGAGGACTTCGAGATCCGTTGATTCTCGAATGCTTAAGTCAGTATAGTGTTGAGGATGAAAATAAAATATATTGACGATGATAGTGTTAGATTCCTACCTATTTGCTGCAAGTAGTGTTTATTTATACTTGCCGACTTGGTCTTTATAGTAGTGGAGTGTTGCATAGCAAGAGATAATATGTTTATATTGTCTACTCGTCAAGATACCTTCGTGCCGTCAATTCGTTGAGTTAGGAAGTGCTCAGGATTGCTGTGCGTTGCTCAGGTCTTGGGCCGCATTGAATGCGGCATGCCTTCTGCTCTGGGTCGCATTGAATGTGACATGTTTTATATCCTGGGTTCCTCCCATCTCATTAATGCTTGGTGTGAACCGACATAGATATTCCGAGCTTCCGTTGATTGTTGTATTCCTTCCTCCTTAAGCTTCTTCCGTATGCTTTGACTTGGTTCTCAACGTTAGCATGGTCCAACTCGGGTCTTCTTCCTAGGTCCTGACACAAGATCTCTTGATCTGTTCGATCCAGCCCAGATCTTCCATCTGGACTCTTACTCGGCCTCATTTTTGGCCCAGCCCAGGGGGTTTATTCTGCCCAAGGGATTTTCCCCCTTCACAAATAAGAAAATTCGATCAATTCTTAAAAGGATAGAGCAGTTAACTTGGCTGATGGATCCGAAAAAAAAAAAAAGTTCCATTCAATTCGATTCTAATGATGTGCATAACCCTGATCAAATGTTAGCCATTGCTAACTACTATGGTATCTGTTGCAGGGGCTTTACAATTTCCAGCTCGAAAACGTTTTGTTAACTGTGTCACTATGCATGTATCATTGCTCTGAAATTACCGCATTTCAGACATTTGATAAAAAAAAAAGAATGTATGGAATATGGGTTCGGTTTCAGTACAATCAACTGAACCGACCCCTCTATTAATTGTTCCATTTATTTCAGTGGGCCATAGACCATGGAATGGAGAAGCTTGATAAATTGAAAGCAGTCACAGTACCGGACCGCTTCTGCTGGATGTTACGTCAGTGATGGGAATGGTGGAGAGTATAGGCCTGGCCCACCATTGGAAAATTGTGTTCATTAAACCTATATAATACATTTACATGGGTGGAGGTTTCAGATATTATGAAGTAAAGTAAACGATAAAATGGGGGTTTCTTTTTTCTAATATGAATTGACTAAAATGCAGTTTTGAACTGACCCATTAAATTACCAAGACAAAATGGAATGGAGCGTTTTTGTCGTACCCATTAAATGAATCCCGAGCTATATAATAGACGAAAGGTGAATTAAGTCCCTATGATTTTTTTACTCAAAGGTACTGCCTACAAGAGAAGAGATACTCTATGTAGCATTAAACACGGTGGAATGGGCTTCCTAATGCAACACGAAACACGCGAGAGGAGTCGGGATGAAGTATTTACCAGTCCAAATGTGTTCCATGCAAACCTTGTTTAAAACTCCAAATACTTTAATTGAACCTAAGCAAGATTATTATTATTATTGACATGGAACCGAAACCAGTTAGTGACAAAAAAGAAAGAGTATGTTTTCCGTTAGGAATTCATCTCGTTTTGTTAAGAACTTGTAGCTGATGGGAGTTGGATTCAGAGAGAGGCAGGGAAAGAAAGAAACTAGATCGTGATCCCTTGCAAGAAAAGATTGCTGCTGCACCAGAAAAGAAGACACAGTAGAAATTTTCAATTGATGTAAGTATGTATCAAGCTATATATAGCAGTCAAGAAATAGTTACGATTCAGAGAGAAGAGTTTCTTACATTCAGGGACTGACAGATGAACATCGTGCTGTAATCTGTAAATCATTTAGTGATGGAGAGCATCACCAATAATCACCACAAGAGCACAATCCATTGTCAAAGTGGTGAAATCTCTTTGAATCTCGTATGATGATGGTACGCTTCTCGACCAGTGATATGAACTTTGCAGTGTTGTGACAGTCACCACATATTCTAAGATTCTTTGTTATAATTAAAGGGCCTGCATTAGTCACCAAAAGGCCAAATGCAATGGCTAGCTTCTCACTGTGCTCAATGATCGTATCCTCTTTAACCTCCTCTTCAACATCATGTAGAACAAATTCTGTCTTAGACACATATCCAACCTTTCGGATCTTTCTAATCAGCTCTTCCAATTTAACACGTATCTTCTCCCACTCCGGGTGAGATCGATCCCCTACTACAAAGCGGTGGATTTTGTTTCCTTGTTCAATAATACTGCAGCCAGGGTTTCTGATCACACCTCTGTCCTTCATTAAAGTCCTTACCTTCGATGCATCTTTCCATAGATGACCAGCACAATATATATTGGAAAGCATGATATAGTTTCTGGGGTCTGATGGGTCTAAAGCTATCAGTCGCTCTGCAGCTTCTTTCCCAAGTTCAATGTTACCATAAATCCGACAAGCACTAAGGAGGGCCCCCCAGACTCCAGAATTAGGCTCCATTGGCATTTGTATAATCAGGTCATAAGCATAACTAAGAAGACCAGAGCGACCAAGAAGATCAACCATGCAGGAGTAGTGATCCATCCGGGGTTCAATTCTATATACTTCAGACATGATCTTGAAGTAATACTTCCCCTCCTTGACAAATCCTGAATGGCTACAAGCATTTAACAAATGCGTGAAGGTCACATGATCAGGAACCAAACCTTCCTCGACCATGCTTTCAAATAGCTCAATTGCTTTTCTTCCACACCCGTGCACAGCATAGCCTGCGAGCATGGCTGTCCAAGCTACCCTATCTGGATTAATCATCTCTCCAAAAACCTTGTGTGATGCATTTAATCTCCCTAACTTGGCATACAAATTCAAAAGTGCAGTTGCAATTCTTTCATTTGCATTGAGACATCGACTGACAATTACACCATGAATGCCCTCTGCTAGTTTTCCTACACCTAAATCTTCACAAGCCTGAAGCAAGGCCACCACAGTACCTTCATCAGGCTCAACTCCAGCCAATCTCATCAAATTAAAACAGCCCACTCCTTCCTCTGGAAATCCATTTTGGTTGTAAACCATAATCATAGAATTCCAGGAAACAATATTCCTGATAGTCATTGCCTCAAATAATTGACATGCCGCATCTAAATAACCACACTTTCCATACATATTGATAATAGAATTAGCAACCTTAATTTCCAACAACATACCCATTTTCAGTGCAAAACCATGAATGTACTTGCCTACATCTAGAGCTCCCACATCGGTACAGGCTGGGATTACAGATAAGAGCGTAACCTCATTAGGTTTCATTCCCATCACAGACTTCATCCTGAAAAGTGCACACATGCACTTGCCAACAAAGCCTTTTTGAGAAAATCGGGAAATTAAAGAATTCCAGGAGGCCACATCCTTGCTAGGTATTTCATCAAACAACTTCTGTGCATCTTCTGTACCGCCAAACTTGATGTAAATAGACACCAGCTGATCACCAATAAACCCATCGCTATAATTTACCGATTTGACAATTCGGGCATGAATTTCCCGGCAGTGCGAGACGGAAGAGCAAGAGTTTATGGCGAGAATTAGACTGGAAACAAGTGGTTCTGGATTGGCATATCTTTGAGAGAAGACTTGAGGGAAAAGGGCAGTGTGGGTTTTTCTCCGGCCCAAGAGTTTGTATAGAATCAGAGCGCCGTGATGAATGTAGGAGAGAGCACGTGATGGGAAACAAGATATCGATACCATTTCCCATCATAATCTCTGCTTTCCAAACATCCCTCTAAAACTCTGACTTTGAGATGAGCGTTGTGGACTAGGAACCCACTTCAGGACGTACGCATCCGAAAGTACAGTTCAGCGGAGGTCCCTATGTTTGGGAAGAAGGCTGCATACCGTTTTAATTTCTCTTCCCATACGAGCAGATCAGTAAAACAGATGCTATCTTTGTAATTAGGATACATGTATCTACTGATTAAAGCTAACTTCTACGTGAACTTCGTTTCAACTTTTCAGCTCTACGCCTCTGCACTTTCAAGAAGTGTGCACATCCCCTAATTGCTTCTCTTCCATTGTCTTGAATGCGTCAACGTCTGCATACTCATGGAATTGCCAATCTCTTATCATCATGATAGATGATCTTGCGCTGTTTTATTTGTATAAATGGTATGTGCCACACCCAAGTATGCACATACATTTTACTGACTGTGTCATGGGTTTTGAAAGGTATTCAATTCAAAGTGAAAACCTCGATTCTCCCTGCATGGTCGAAGTGTAGCACACGTTCTGGATATTTGTTCATATTTTTATATTAATGTAGCAAAATATGCCAAGAAGTCCGGTTATCATATGCAAATGGTACCTTAATAAGATTTTTTTTTCCTTCTAAAAAGAATTGTGTAATAAAGATGAGTCATATCACATTCCATTCTCACCTAATTATGTTAATAAAATTAGAGATATATTTACAATTTTAAAATATACAAGCCTTGCACGTTCCTTTTAAAAAAAGGATAGTGATAGGCTAACAACTCATTCACAACTTATAGACAACTTTAAATATAATAATATTTTTTATTATATTTAAACACATCAAATTAAAAATCAAAGTAAAAATCAAATTTAAAATAATACTATTTTATTACATAGTTGTATACAAATTGTTATTTAGCAGTAACTTTATAATTTTTCTTCAAAAAATTGAATAAATCTCAGATCCACAAAAAAGTTATTTTTTAATGGCGGAGTACATCACAAAAACTTTTATTGCACCCCGTGAATTTTTCTCGTGATTGTATCAAGACTCGGAAATATAACCATAAAATTGAACAATAAGAGGTATGGCCAAGGATTGATGACAATTTAGAAAGCATAATAGGATAGTGATGCAAGTCCTAAGGCCCATAGCGTCGAAGAGTTGGTTTTAGGACTTGGAAAGAGGCCTTGCATTAAAATCCCTACGCCATTAAAGGTCTATAGTTTGCCCTATCGGCAAAGTCCAGTAGCCCAAGCAATGTTAACTTGTGATGCAACCAAGTATTTTGGGCATGATGGCAGAGACCCAAGAAGACCTTTCCGGCACCTTTTTTTACCAATTTTTTTTTTAATAGGTAGCTCATCCCCAGTCAAGGATGCGGTGTGTCCAGCACAATCGGGACTGTCACTCATGCATTCAATTTTCTGTATGACTTTCTGCCATCCAGAATATCCAACAGCAACATCAGCGACATGGGGTAATATCAATATGCATGGAAGAGATTGCGGTTTTCTAACAGTACCACATATGTATAGAGATAATTGTACAACTCAAAAAGTTCCCTTAAATTCTTTTGGTTTTGGCGGCTCCCTCTGTTCTTAATCCCTCTCGTTTGCTCTCTTAACTTCCAAGTTCCATGGTTTGACTGAGATTCATTTTCTCTTTGTACTCTTTCAATTCTCTCTTGTATCGTTCTTTGTCCTTCAACCCAATGTTCTGGTAAACCTACAAGAAAACATCACAATCAAATGAAATTCAAGTATTCAAAACTTTTACTGATCTCAAAGATTAATCATATGATTAATATCAGACAGATTTCATTCTACCATGCAAAAGAATAACCCAAAAATAGTTAGCATTGTGTCTGTGATTACCATCCTTTCTTCTGGGCTGAGGTTGCTCCATGACTCACCGATCATCTTTGTGAACTCCCTCTCTCTGTTTGGGTACAAAGCTTTGAGCTTGTAATGCTTCTCTGCAAAGAAGAAGTTATAGCCACTGCGATTTGGTTTTGGGTAGTTGGGGTCTCCCCTTCTTCTACTTCTCCGGCGCCGACGACTTGAGTGGCAAGGATTATGAGTGTATGGTACAATGGCACTGTTAGATTCAGGAACAGAGACTGAAGAATCTGGCTGCTCCGGATGGTAAAGTACTCCTCTAAGAGTCTCAGAACCCAATTTCACAGAGACCAAATAACCACAATCGAACTTCCCTTCAATTGTTCCAGTAGCTGAGAAGCATGAGGGGCCTGTAAATTAGGAAGCAAATAGTGATATAAACACAATAAGTTCTGCCGATATCTCAGCTCATCCAATCAAGTTCAAAGCAAAGCTTAATTCAGAGATTACAAACTTGAAACTATGACTTCCCATAACAGTTCATGGTAAGAAATTCATCTCTGAGAATTGGGCAGTCACAGCAAATAATAATCATTTCATTTTGCTCGCATATCAGCTAGAAGAAGCATGATCCACTCTTACTATATGAACTCAGAAAATCACAATATGTTGCACGAAAAAGTAATGCTACTCGTCATCTTTAATTTCGTCAAAGTCGACCACTTAATAAAAGCCACTTAAAATGCAACACACCAGCCAGTTTCACTTGGATAACAAAGTTCAGGATGAAAGAACAACATTCCTTTATGCGTAATTATGGCACAAATCTCCATTTAATCAGCCCCCGTCAGGATGTTGAGCTAAATTGAAATAAGTTGAGTTCTTTATGAATAGTAGTGAGTTGAGATGGTGGAATGAGTTCTATGGGTTCCACTTAAGATAAGTTTAGATGTATTTATGAGAAGTTGAATGCAGTTGTCAGTCTAGCGCGTAAAGAGGTGTTAAGTTGAAAAAAGTTGTGAGGCCCAAGTGTAAAGAAATTTTGAATTTAGATAAATTTAGTGATTTAAAAGTTAAGTATTTAGATGTTAAAATTAGTTTAAAATTAGATTAAACTGAGTTGATCTGAGTTCAGTTCAAGTTCCAAACGAGGCCTTTGGACCATGAGTTGAAAGATATCAATTTTTTTTTTTTTTTATAAGTAATGAAAGATATCGACTTTTCAACTGATATTGGAGGCAACTAAACTAATTCTCAACATTTGGAAGACGACAGCCTCATATTTTCTTAGCATAAGATAGTAGTGGGACCCAGCGCAAAGGGAGAGTGAGAAATCACTAAGATAGACATGCACATCAAGCATATCCTAAAATAAAAAATAGGTTAACCACGCAACCCGCTTGGTGTCCCATAAATTAAACAAAACATTTTGTGGCAGGGAAATTAAACCCAACAACACATATCTGTGGTGTGGTTGACATTCACTTTATCCTCTTGTCTTAATTATCCATGAAGTGAAATAAAGATAATGGAAAGACCAGCTTGCATTAATATCCAAGGAAAATCGAGAAATTAATGATGAGAAATATGAGAATACCTTCAATAAGTGGTTCCACATAATCTGTAGTCGTTTTGGGGGAATATTCCACTAGAGCCAATTCAGGTCTCCACAAAGGGTTGCTTGCAGGAAATGGAACTGCACAGAAATAAAATTGACAAAAAAAAAAAAAAACATAAAGAGCAGAAAAGAAATCGGATCAAGAAGCAATAATCAAGGACAAGATCAAGGAACAAAAGTACCTCTTAAAACAGAGGACATGAAAAAACACAAAAAATAGGATGTAAAAAGGATCAACTACCTGTTGGGGTAAACACAGGACCCTGTAGCTTAAAAAAGTAAACCTGCTCATAATGGTAAAGAAGACCAAAGTAGTGTTTCCTCAGTACAAAAGAAGCGCTCGTTGTTGTTGGAGAGAACCTGAAAATATTACCCACTTCCCTCCATTTCTTCTCTGCAACAACCTACACGTTTGTTTTCCCTCTCAGCCAAAAATCCTAATGCACTCCAAAGTAAGAATGAATATATTGGATTTTTTACATTGAAGGGATTCGACAAAACCGAACCTTTTCGTAACCGCCCCTTTTTGTAACCTCTGCATAAAGAATGTGCAAATCTAGCTCCTTGCCCCCAATCACAGGAATCCTTAAGAATACCACAGGGAGAAATAAGGGAGGATTAAAGAACGAACACAAACGCATGAATCAAACCTGAAATTAATAAAAATACAAACAAGGTTCAAATAGAAAAGAAGAGTTTTATTTTTTTAATCCCATTTGCATAGATCCCATGAAAATCGCATAATCTGCTATCTAATGTTACAGTATTCGATGTGGCAATCCCCGAATATAATAACCGACAGCAGAAGTTGGGAAAGGAAACAAAAAGGCTTACATAAATTTGGTGGTCATCATAAAATGGAAGCGCCTCAAAGTGTCCCAGAAGACTATAGGGTCGCTAACAACATCCTCGTGGGAGGCAAGTGGAGCAGGGTAATGCTTACCCTCCACTCCATTCCAGCTCTTGTTTCTCCCTCCCGGCGACATTTTTTCACGGTCGCCGGAAAATCAATGAAGCAATAATGAAGAGTCAAAAAGACAGTGACATATATTAATGACGACAATAAATAAAGATGATTTCTAAGATAAGATCGTAGTTAAGGGGCTGTAAGTCTGGCCGAAGTTGATTTAAGTAGAGGGTTGGACGCGTGGGGAAGGAACGGTTACGCAAAGTTGGCTTTTTGTGCCATTTTTGAAAAGAACGGCAGAGCTCTGTTGCGAAGTCCTAATACTTATTTATTTTTCACAGGCTACGTTCATAATTACACGCCACTACTCTCTCCTCGCTATCTCACGCTCTTTCTCGTGGCACTCGAAGTCTGACATCTCTGCAGCTGCATGAACAGTGATGACCCTCTCTTTCTTCCTCTTTCCCTTTCTCTCCAAACGTTGACATGCACTTGGGCTTCTCGTTCTGATAGCGTCTGAAAGCGTATCTTTAGGGTACATTTGGTGGTAGATATCTGAGGAGACTTCAGGGGGTTGATATAGTGTGTGTGCGCACTTGAGTGTACTGCTGCGCAAAGTTACAGAACGGTATGTGTATCATCAGGCTTGGATCAACAATGGCTTGTTTGGACGCTGGTTAATCGTTCTGTGGATCTGCTTTTTATCCGGTTTTTATGGTAGATCATCTTTTTATCCATCGAAACATGTTTGGGCCTCCCATACATGAGCTTGACTGGGTGGTTTGAGATAGCTTACTTGGAAAATCCTTTTGTTTTGTTTCACGTGTATATTAGCTGACTCTGAAAATCACGTGGATGGAACGCAACACGATTATCTAGTCTTTTTTTCTTTAAGATTGGCTGGACCAGAAAGAACCAGACAGGGATTAGTTGCCTAAACTCACATGGAGAACCAATAATAATGGTCTGGTTTGTGAAATCACTTCTTCAAGCTGTAAAGACAATTACAAACCCTTTTTAATTAATAATCTGACTAAATTGAATTCTCGAATTTGAAGAGTAATAAATATATCATATAAGCGTTATAATGTTTAATTATGTCCATAAAAGAGCTTTGAAAAATTTGAACTTTAGTATTTAATGTTGTGTTTACGTTAGAAAGAATCTCAATAGGTAAATGCAATGATATCCAATCGCATTCTAGGATCCCATTTTTTAAAGAAAAATAGACACGTTATCATTATGTGGGTCCACAACATTTTAATATTGTTTTGATGGGATTTCAAATAGATAACTATCCTCTCGATTTTAGGTGAAATCAGCCGTATCTCTTTAGCGTTAAATAGTCTTTCAGTTTTGAATTTTATACCATATCGGTCAATACGTTTGAAATATATCGTTTTTATAGCGGAATCCATACAGAAAATGTTATAGTTTGATTCCGGTTAAAATTTTGGCCTGTACCGACTGTACCGACCGATTGTTCGACCCGTATCAATTTCAGCCTGTTCCTAATGCGACCAGTCGGTTCTCATTGGTAGCAGCATGTGGCGTCTATTTCTATCCAGCCCTAGGCATGGCTGTGCCTTGGGCCGCCCAAGTGGCTTTGATTCTGCGTAGG